>JAQHUG010000066.1:3352341-3553216 GCA_028555095.1 Dicrostonyx torquatus | reverse complement strand
CCACCATCTCCATCTTATTCCAGCTGCAGCCTGTCTCCACCATCTCCATCTTATTCCAGCTGCAGCCTGTCTCCACCATCTCCATCTTATTCCAGCCTGTCTCCACTATCTCCATCTCACTCCTGCTGCAGCCTGTCCCACCATCTCTGTCTCACCTCTCCTTCAGCCTGTCCCCTACCATCTCTATCTCACTGCCAAGGAATCTAGCCTTCTGCTGCCCCTCTGCTCATGCCCCAAAGCCTTTCTGCCAGAACTGTCTGAGCCCCTGTTTCTGGTATCCCATGTGTTAGAAAAACAGATAAGAAAGTCTTTCTGGGTATAATCTTTTTGTGGTCTTGGTTGAGGAGCCATTAGTGGCTAGCCAAGCTCTCTAGGTCAAGCTTGTAGTCTCGTAAGTTACTTGGTCATTCAGTTGGAGCTGGGAGGGTTTGGGTGATCTTGCCTTCTGAGGACCCACCCTGTGTCTTGTCTGAGCCTCAGTTGCTCCTATGAGAAGAGACTCATCCTTAGCTGGAAAGGTTCTCAGCTACCGTTCTAGATTCCCAGGGTGCTCCACTCACCCCATTTCACAGGAGGCCAACACAGTACCTAGAAAAGCTAATGTCACAGATCTGTCTGAGGCCCCCAGCTTTAGTGCACTGGGAGAGGGTGTAGAATCTCTGATTCTCTTCTTGGCTCCTGGAAGCCTTTAGCCAGACTCTGCTGTAGCAATGCTTCTACCCTTCCGGGTATTGACAAGGAAATGCGAACCTCTTGCAAGTCCCAGTCATGTGCTTCAGAAAGGAGCTACTGTTTGCTCCTCCAGCTTCCTGTGGGCAATCCAAGTGGGTGCCTCCTGACTCACTCCCATGGTATGTGTGTGTGCGTGCGCGTGTGTCTTCCACCTTGTCTGGGCCTTTTTTGGGTAAGGGGATGAGGGTGGGACCATCTGATGGGCACGGCTACTGTCCTAGCTATTGCATAGCTTTTCTGTCACTCCAGATGTAGTGGCTGCCCTCAACACAGGTAAGTACTGGACAGCAAAAGCCAAAGGGAAACTTCATGGAAGGCTAAGAGAATGAACAAGAAGCTGAGGGAAGCTAGTGGAGTGAGGAGGATTGGCCGTTAGACTGGGAGTGGGGATGCACACATGTCCTTACACTCAAGGCTCCACTAGACAGATGCTTTTAGCTGGCTTGGAAAGGCTGTGTTCCTGAGTCCTGCATGGAAAAGAGATGGGGTGCTGTTAGCAGGGTTAGTCATTGGTCATCTGGAGGCTCATGCTGGTCCTTAGGTTGGTGTGCCATCTTGAAGAGTCCCGGAGGTCAGTGTGCCTAGCAATAGAGCAAAAGCCAGCAGCCCAGCTGCTGCCTAGGGCAGACCTGCCTGTCCTTATACTCAAGAACGGTAGTCAATGCCATGGCCCCCTTGGATTTAAATTACTATTTCTTTTTTTTTTTTTTAAAAGAATTTAATTATTATATGTGTGTGTGTGTGTGTGTGTGTGTGTGGGCGTGTGCGTGCGTGCACGCGCGAGCATACCACTGGATACATATGGAGGTCAAAGAACAACTTTGAGGAGTCATTTTTTTCTCCTTCACTTTTATGTGGGTTCTGGGGATTGAACTGAGGCCATCAGACTTGCATAAGTGCCCTTACCCACTCAGCCATATTGCCAACCCTGGGTGTTTGATTTAATTATGTTTTCTGGAAGATACCCAGGCAGCACTTTCCCTGGAGCCTATCCCAGGGCTGTTGCCCTTGTGACACACCAGGAATGATGGTGGGACAAGCCTGGGGTTACCGCTGGAGTCTTGGAGACCCAAGTTTCTCCTGCTTCCTTTCCCGATCCCTAGACCCCAATTTGCTGCATGCACAATTCACCATGTTTGCACGGCATCCTATCGAACAGGGCGGACATGGAGGAAAATCGTTCACTGTCTGTCAGTTTAGTTTATTTCAGTCCATCTCTGTGACGTTGCATTTGCCCCTTTTGCTCTGCCATACACAGTCATCTGCCAGTCTTGGGCGACCAAGTTCTGTGAAGTTAAACTGTAAAGCCCACATGATTGTGCCACTGAAGGTCTGCTCCAGCCATAGGCCCTGTAGGTACCGGGGGAAGGGCGAGAGGAGCGTAGGACCAGAATTCTGTAGGTATCGGGGAGGGCGAGAGGAGCATAGGACCAGAATTCTGCTCTGCCTCCTGTGGCATGCACCCATATGAGCAGGTGTCTCTCCGTGTGACATGTGGAACAGATTCTCTCCACAGGCTGTGACCTTCCCCCAGCCTCTGGACAGCTGCCCTGTTCCTTAGAACTGAGGTTTCAGGCTGGGTAGCTGAGGCAGGCCAGGGGCAGGCAGCTGACGAAGTCTCCCAGAGGGCTGGGAAGCCAGCTGCAGCCCCAGATTGGGGCAGAGCTCCAAGTCCAGCTTTAACCCGCTCTGTTCCCATATATATGGTGGCTCCTCTTGTTCTCCAGTGCTCCCTCTTTGTTTGAGGTGGGGACTTCATTTATCCTGTGAGGTTTTTTTTGTTTTGAGTCAGCATTTTCTTTGCATACAGCTCTGGCTGTCTTGGAACTTGCTCTGTAGACCAGGTTGGCCTTGAACTCACAGAGATCCATCTGCTTCCTAAGTGCTGGGATCAAAGGTCTGTGCCACCATGCCTGGTGACCCTGTGAGTTTTTGTTAGACCACAGTGGTCCAGGTGTGCCTGGTAGGCGCATTCATTTGTAACCCATGGAGGCATTTGGATTCGAATCCCTGTGAGAGACTGACTATCCAGCCCAGGCTGCACAGACTCAAGGGGGAAGGGTGCTGAAGCAGGCAGGGGTGAGTCTTTCAAAGTCCGTTTGCCCCTCTCTGTTTTCTCTGTAGTCACTGGAAGTTCCAGGGGGGCTTTGCTTGGCTCCCTCCTGTGCCAGGAGCCTTGCCACTGCCCACTTGTGTCTTCCTTCAAGTAGCTTTTGCTGATTGAATCCTCTGTTCTTTTTTGCATCTCTTCTGTCCGGAATTCCACTGCTTGGTCCTGGCAATTGACCCCTTGGGGCCACCCAGCAAGCTCCTTCTCTCTTCCCAGTGACAGCCCTTCAGATGCCTGCAGACAGCTCCGGGCCCTCCTGTGCCTGTCCCACTGGGCTAACACTGTCTATAACTCAGCTTTGTTTCTGAGACATGGTTCCAGGATCTCATCTACCCAGGCGGCACCCCTCTTTGGCCACATCCCTGTAGGTCTGTGGACTTCTTACAGCTGCTCTCTCTTTACAGCCCTACCCAGCAACCCGAGGGCCAAAACCACTCAGGGCCTGGGGCCCACTTGTGTTGAAAAGGGGGGTATAAACTCACAGGAGGGTTCTTATTCACCAGCCCACAGGGCTTCTGGCAGGCCCTTGTATGTGTCAGCTGTCTTTCTCTATGTGTGCACCTGTATTTAAATGTTTTCCCTGCAATCTTGGGATTTAAAAAGGTAAAGAAACAAAGGGTCTTGGTTGAATTCTAGACAGTGGGTGCTGTACTGGGAGATGGGTCTGAGCTGGAAGTAAGAAGAGAGAAGAGGCTGGTGTTTAACCCTCATAAGCCTGATGCTTGGTATCTTGGTCACAGGGTGCTGAGAAAGGTTTAGGATTTGGAACCAGAGGAGAGTGAGGTTCTGTTGGTACAGAGGTTCTGGGGAAGTGTCTTGGGTAATGAGGTCAGGGAGGGCCTTCATCACTGAGGGGGTCAGCTGAGATGGTAAGAGAAGGGGCTACTGTAGTCAGCGTCTCTGGGAAGGCACTAGTGGTCAAGGGACAGGGCTGTGTGGGCACCAGCCTTGGACAGAGAAGTCTTGGAGGGTGCAGTGAGGTACTACAGCAAGCATGGCTGCAGCTGCAGGAGAATAGGGCTGGTCTGCTCTGTCTGCTGGGAAACCTCTGTCCTGCCCTCTGATGTCCTGTGACATGGGCTTTGCTGGCTGGCTGGCTGGAATGCTGAGGGCGAGATTTCCCCCATCACCCAAGGCTGTTTGTGACCCTTGAGTGCTTCCTTGCACCAAGCTTGTCTGACCAGCACAGCTACCAGGTGACAGACAGTGAGTGCTCCTTCTCCATTTTAAAGATTTGTGCTGAGTCTGTGGTGGAGGACCAAAACCTTGGCTTGGGTTTCCGTCAGACTGGTCCTCCCTGGAGTACTGCCTCTGGCTTATGGAAGGTGTGTTTTTAGTGCTTCCTTCTAGGCGGGGGAACTGTGACTGCAGGGCTAGCGGAGTGTGTGCTAGGCCTGGTGGATTCTGCCCTCCTGTCAGGCGCTAGATGGAGCACCTGGCACAGTAGGTCAGTTGGAGTCCATATTAGGCACATTGAGTTGGTCCCCAGACTGTAGCCCCTGGGAGAGGGGCTCTGAGATCTTCTTGCCTTGTGGCTGTGGCATGCTCTCGACAGGGCAAGGCTGGGGCCAGGATAGCTTCTCCATCCCAGAGGGCCTTGGGACCCTAGGGAGATGGCCTTTCCATTATCTGAGGAAGTAACTGTATTAGACTCTTGGCATCCTGCTTGCACTCCTAACCTCCAAACCAGAACCTTTGATCAGCAATGACCAGTGCAGCTGGTGCACCACAAGAAGGAGTTTCCTGAAGAGCTTGGTCCTGACCTTGGAGCCAAGGCTTGACTGGACTTATGTGTGACCCTGGAACTATACCAGCCTTTGGGTTTAGTGTCAATTATAGCATGCGACATATAACATATGGTGTGATCCAGGGTACTGCCCATCCTGACTCAACACTGAGGCATCAAGTGTAGTTCTTCCTGGATGAGAGACTAGGTGATCATAGTAATGCGGTAGCTGCGTCATTAGACTAGCTGCCCCACCTGTCCTGTTGTCCTTCATTAGGCCCTCTCACTGTGCCCCAGGTGCTAAACCCTGACCCCATCTCACAACCCATTTAGCTCCTCATAAGCCCTCTTAGGGGCAATGCTATAATGGCCCCTGTCTGACCTTGTCTAAAAAACAGAGGCACAGAGAGATGGGTAGCAAGCTGAGTATCCACAGCTGTTAGTGTCAGAGGATAGGTTTGTCTAACTTTCAATTGTGGACTCTTGAATGATCAAAGCCTTACCATGAACCCTGAATGGGCCAAACATACCCAGTGTGCTTCCCTGCTAAGTGTGAGCAAGAATCGGAGACTGGGGTATTCCTGGCCGGAGAGCAGGATATGTTGGGAGCACGGTCAGGGTCAGGGTCACCAGGCCTTAAATTCTGCTGTAAGGACCCTCTGTACTTCTCGGAATGAGGGGTCTTGAAGCCATGCCGTGAGTATAAACTTTTTTCTTTGCCTCAGCCCCTGTGGATACTGAGCCTCTTTCTGTATTTGCTTACCACGGTAGCTGAGCCTGGGTATTGAGGAGCTGGGAGTTGGGTGGGGGTGGGGGTTCCTGCAGGGGGTATTGCCACTTGCAGGGAGTGGCTCCCAGGTGGAATTTTGGCATGGGGATGTTCCTGTCGTGAGAGAAGGATTTGGAGTGGAGGAGTAGGGCATGGGTTCTGTGACTGTCACGTCTGGATGAAGGACTGAACCCTGTCGTTTTGGGAGAGCTTATGTGGCTATGGCAGTGCAGAAACATTCCCTGCCCCCAGGTCCTGCTGGGTGGTCTTGGGTAGACAATCCAGTTCCCATCGCCAGTTTCTTTCTCCTGAGCCCGGAGAGCATGCTTTAGATGCCGCAGGGATAGAATCCCAAACCCAGTGCAGAAGAACAAGGGAGAAGGGCTTTTTCAGGCTGGACGATTTGTCCAGAGGGTCCCCTCTGCTGAAGAAGGGGGGCAGCCCTGTCATGTGGCTCTCCTTTCTTCCTGTAGCCCACTTTCCTTCGAACTCTGTCATCAAGGGAACTTGGGCATGTCTTGTTCCTCTACAGCTGTTCACCTAAAGCTCCGAGGCCAGGGCTCATGGGGAGGAGTGCCTGAGACTCTGGCCAGAGGAGCCAGGCATTGTGTGGGGGCACATGGAACTTGTGGATGAGCTACAGTCTTCCCCAGCCCCAAGGGTCCTCCCTGCCAGCAGTGGGCCAGATGTGTCTTCTTGGAGGGTGGAGGGGAGCGTCTGTGTGGGTGTCTTCTCGTGATGTGTGGGCTGCAGTGTTTTGAAGGGAGCCAAGCTGATTTCCCTGTTCCATCTCTCTGCTGTCCAAAGCTGAAAGTTAAATAAACACAGCCAAGTATTATCATAGGACACAAGAAAAATGAACTTGGTCTCTCTCGGCAGCTCACATCTGGCAAGTTTTGGGTCTTTCAGGCCTGTGGGATGAGACAGACATGTTTGGAGTGTAGGATGCTGCATGCCCCTTACCAGTGACAGGCTCTCTCAGAACTCTGTGACCTTAAGGGTCTGTGAAGGCTGCAGGTGTCTTTCCTTCAGTCTCATTCTTGTCCACCCACAGGCTCGTCAGGGCCTTGTTCAGATTGAACTTCCCATGTGCTTTCCTGCGGCCCAGACTCCTTGGTCCAACCCAGATGATGCAGTCTGTGGAATGGGCCCGTGCTCCTGAGCCAAGTACCCAGCCCTGGTGGGGAGAGAGAACCAAATGTCTTCTTCTGTCCTCTGATGGCTGTGGAAGGGGGGGGGGTGAGCCGTGTGCCCGTCTCTCTGCCCAGCACTGGTTTGCAGCATTCTGCCACCACTGTGCTTAGATGGGATGTTGGGTTCCTGTGCTTCCCATAGCCCCACTGGCAGTCACGCCGCTCTCCACAGCTGTGACATGCCCAGCTCACCTGGGTTTTTATTCGTATTTACATTTATATCCATTAGTTTAAGTCACATTCATTCTATTATTGGTTAGGGAAACATTTCTTTCTATCTGATCTTAGTTTAAGGTTTCTGGGAGTACAGTCTGACCTTGAGCTTGACTATGTAGCCAAGGCTACCCTTGAATTCTGGGCAGTCCTGCTCTAGTCTCCAGAGTCCTTGAGTTTCCACATTGGCTCAGGAAAATACTGCTTTTTCTGTCCGTTCTAAGGTGTATTACAAAGGTGGTTACTGGTGCAGTCAGTGTGTGAGAAGGAAGTTAAGGAATGTGTGAAGGAGGGAGTTTGGGCACAGAATGCCACTATAACGTAACATCAGTGTGTGTGTGTGTGTGTGTGTGTGTGTGTGTGTGTGTGTGTGTATGTGTTTGTGTGTGTGTGTATAACGTGTGCATACATGTACACCTGTGCTTGGTGGAAGTGTAGAGGATGCCCATCACTTAGGAGTTTCCTGCTCTAAGGCTGTCGTTGCTAGGGAGTGTGTGCCCCCTCCCTCTTGGCATGGGTGCAGGGTGTGGTGAGGCTTTTCAGAGAGTCTTGGAGATCCTGTGCATATTTGAGTGAGGGAATCCTTGCCTATGTGTGAACAGCTGGCTGGTGGGGAAGCTTGGAATCCTGAAGGTCTTTTCATTGGCATGGTAATCATTAGGGGTGGGCAAGTGGGCAAAATAGGGACACACACAACACACTGTGCCCATGAAATGCCCCCCTCCCAAATCAGACTTATTAAAAATAATAACTCCTTAGGTGCAAAGCATTCTGATCACTCCTACTCTGGGGACCTGGAAATGGCTTTTTTTGGGGTGTGTGTGGGAGATGAAGGGCCGCCTGTTTGCAGGAAGGATGGAAGACCAGTATGCGTGTGATCACCACTAGTATCCTGCACTTTCCAAAGTGGTCAGACTATGACAGTTTTTATTATGTCCTTTTCACCACTCAGTTGGAGAAAGGGGCAACAAGGAAAAAAAAAGAGATGGTAGTTAGGTCTGCATGCCACAGCCAGTAAAAACTTGCCTCCCACCTCATGTGCATGGGTGAGCATGCACCATGAGTTTCCAATCAGAGCCTCAGTTTCCTGTTTGTGGATGTTTAAACCACATGCATAACAAGGCCTCAACTTTCATGCATGATGTGTTAGTACACAGTCCAAGTTGTTGAGGGCTCATAAAAATGTACTAGCTTCTACTTTATGATGCCATTCTTTAAATAAAAGTAGAAAAAATAAGAGAGTGGGACTCTCCCCTTCTTCCTTATTTTTGCCTCAAATTGCCATAGTTCTGAGTGAGTGCATGTTGCCTCCACCCTGTGTGAGGTACTGGGTTCCTCTGTTGTGCTTGGATATATAGTCCTGGTACTTGCCTTTCCCAGTGCACATCTAGTACCTCCATGCAGCCCTGTTTGTGGATGACATCCGTATACTGCTCTGATGCCTTCCACGCCGTCATCATCCTTCCAAGTTGGGCCCCGTGCTACCATCAAAACAACGCTGAGTCATGTCATGTCATGAATGCTTGTTTCTGTGTGCGTGTTGTGGGTCAGTAAGAACACATAAGGATGACTGCATGACAGGAAATACATTCAGAAGACAACTAACTGCAAGGAGGGACCTGAGCAGGCAGGAGGGCAGCCTTCAGGGCCTGTGCAGCCCGGCTCCCCAGAGAGGGGGGAACAAAGGGTAATTCTGCTAGTGTCACCCACTCTAACTCCTGGCCCAGGTTATTTCTCTTTGTCTTCCAAATGCATGGGAGTTTTATTGCCCTCACTTTACGACTGGAAATTAAGACTAAAAGGGATAGAGTCATTGCTTGGGATCACACTGTAAGTAAGAAGGAAAGCTTGTTATTGCCTTAGGCTGGCACTTCAAGGCTTGCCTCTTGTCTACAGTCTCTTTAAGGCTTGGTATAGAGGGCTCTCAGCTCCACCTTCTCGATCAGCTTCTGTCTTTCTGGGAAGATGCAGATATTCTGGGAAGCTCAGATAGTCGCGGCCCCACACACAAGAGAGGCAGACAGTGTGGAGCAGAGAGGTAAGCTGTATGCTATGGATTCAGGCCCTGATTCAAATACAGACTCTACTGCCTGTATGAGGAATCTAGGTTCTGTTTCCCCTCATTGGTTAATGGTGGACCTACATCTTAAGGCCGTTGGGAAGATGAAGCCTGAGACAGTGTTCATAGTGTAGTGGATAAAAGTCAAAGTTCAATCCTTTTTTCTGGTACCTCGCTTCAAGGTGAGAGAAAGTCAACCACATTGACAGTGTGTCCTAATAGCCTCGACAGGGCTGAGTCTTTGTTCTAGAAACCCTGCTTCTGAGAACTAATCTCAAGAAAATTCATTGTAAAGTCTCATGGCCAGGTGTGACGTTTGCCAGTGTGTGATGCAGTGTGTCGACACTGGCGGCAGGGAACAGCTGGAAGCAGCCTAGGCATCTAGCAACAGGAGACTGGGTAAATTAGTCCCCACGCCTCCTGTGGTTGGACTCAGAGGGTCATCAGTAGCGACGTCCCTGTCTATGATTTGATGGGAATAGATGGTGGCTGTGTTCACTCACACTGCGCCAGGAATCCTGCAGAAGTGGCTGCCTTCTTCAGTTCCGTGTCTGCTCCAGCCTTCTGCAAAGTTGTAACAATGTGATTATGCCTGAGAAGTTGCTCTTCTAGGTCCTTGATTTTGACTGTTGGGGTTTCTGGTTTTATACATTGTATCCATGTATACTTCCGCCTGCAACTTATGTAAGAAGAAAGTAGGTGCTCGTTCTGCAAAGCAGTAAGAAAAAGGTGGTTGTGACTCTTAAATTCTTTCGTTAAACACCGGGTAGTTGTTCTCAAGCAAGTCCAGGAAGGGGAGGTAGGGTGAGCTGAGACAGTGGACAGGCAGGGTGTCCCCTCAGCAGCCTGCTGCTTCTTTTCTGACCCTCAGAGGTACCCACTGAAGCAGTGAGCCTTTCCCTTTCCTTCCCCAGCACAGTGCTCAGTGGTGGGAGTGGGTAGGTTGATACTGGCCATGTCTGGAGAATTTATATCACAGGCAGTGATGGGTGCTGCAGATAGGAGCCCTTCCATCCTTAAAAGCCATCCACTAAACCCTTCCCAGCAAGCCACTGTCTCGCATGGCTTCCCGTGTTGCCTTAAGGGGCTTGTGCCCTTGGGGATACCCAACAGATAACTCTTTTCTTGGGGTGTTCTGGAGCTGAGAGTGTGGGGAGGGAGATAAAGGAGAGTCTGTGGACAGTGGGGTCATGGAACAGGACTCTGAGAGTGTGAGCTGGATTCCAGGCGTCTGGTGAACTGCCCCCTTCTATTGGAGCCAGGGCTTCTGCTTTCTAGAAAGCAGAAGGAAAACAAAGGGTTAAGAACCCAAGTCCCAACTCCTTGCTCTTAGCAATAGCTTAGGCTTTCTTTTTCTTACTTGTAGAATGGTACTTAAAGGTGCCCCCCCCCCCGTTTTTCGAGGCAGGTTTTTATGGTGTAGCCTTGGCTGTCCTGGAACGTATTCTGAGGATCAGGCTGACCTCGAACTCAGAGGTCTGTGTGCCTCTGCCTTCCGAGTGCTGGGATTAAAGGCATGTGCCACTACCACCCAGCTTAAATACCCAGTTTTTTGAACTGTTAGACCAGTGGTTTTTTTCCTCCAGCACATGTCAGATTCGCCTAGAGAAGTACAGAATTCCAAGACTGCCTCAGGGATGCCCAGGATGAAGCTCTGTACTTGTGACATGATACTGATGTGGCTTTTCTTGCTGGCATTACTGCTCTGGCAGTCATGAACACTGTCCCCTCCCTGCCCCCAGCAGCTGGTTCATCCAGGATCTAGTCACCTGGCAGCTTGTTTTGAGGTGGGGGAGTCTGGAGCTAGAGTACCTGGACTCTAGATCTGTTTGACTGGGCCGTGGTGAGTGACGTTGCTTTCGTGGGGTTGGTTCACCGCCTGTGGGATGGGTCAGTAAAGCCTGGGTTTGCAGGCACCTGCTGAAGTGTCATCTATGAAAGGCCTGGTGCAATACTTCTGGCACAAGTGTTGGGGAAGGGTGTGAGCATGTGACCTGTGCTATGCCTCTTATGTCACCAGCTCAGGACCCGCACAGAGAAGCAATGCGGAGGGCGCATGGAGGGGGGGTTGCCTGCACCACCCCAGGGTCCTCTACTTCTATGTGTCTGGTTCTTCTGCTTGAGATATGATACAGTCTCAGTAAAGGAAGAAGAAAGATGTTTTAGTTTGTTCAGGCTCCTGGCCCCTGCCCTGTTCTCTCTGCTTTTCCCCAGATCTGGGTTCTGTTTTTCACTAGTGTTGACATGGTACTTGACTATGACAGTCTGTTTCCTTTCTGTTCTTGCCTGAGGCTGGACCGGACCAGGGTGGCAGCCAAGGGAAGGCCCATACTTCTCCCCTTTCATGACCTCTTCTTTCTTTCTTTCTTTCTTTCTTTCTTTCTTTCTTTCTTTCTTTCTTTCTTTCTTTCTTTCTTTCTTTTTTTCTTCTTTCTTTGCCTGTGAGCTGAAGCTCCGCTTGTAGTGTTCCTGGGAGATGTGTTGGCTTCCTAGGGCTCCCTTCCTTGCCAGAAAGGGGGCGGGTAAGGGAGGATGAAGGGGAGCAGGTGTTGGGTGACTAGAATGCTGCCAGGTACTGCTGTGGGTCTGTGTAGGCTGGCTTTCCCTGCTACTGTGGTCACTCCCACCCCTGGTGTGGGTGTGGGTGTGTACATGCACATGTGTGTGTGTTCTCCCAGGTGCTTTATGAGGAGGGAAAGGAAGTTCTCAGCAACAGACCTGATCCACTCCATGGACTTTCTGAAGCTGTATCTCCATTCAGCAGTCGAGATGTGGACTTGATGAAAGCTGTTCTCTGTGATTGAGGTCCTTTGAGCCAGACTCGCATTTTCTAGTGCTTAAAGACTTTATATCTGAGTTCTTTCTCCTCTGCCACCACTATCACCAACATCATCACCATCTCTTCTACCACCACCACCCACTCCACCACCACCATCACCACCCCATCCACCACCTTCACCACCACCACGTCCACCCCCTCCACCACCTCGACCACCACCACCCCCTCCACCACTTTTACCCCCACCACCACATTTGCTGGCCCTGTAGCTGCCACCCTCTTCAGGCCTCTCCCATTCCTTTTATCCTGGAGCTTAAGAGGGTACAGCTGGCAGAAGGAGATGGGTCCAGTTGTGGGTTCTGTGGTTCTGATTCTTCATTCAGTTAGGGACTCAGTTCAAGGCTGAGTCTCCCAAAGAACTTGAGCAATGACTTAACATGGTGTTGAACCATGCTGCTGTGCCAGGCACATTTTGTTTTGGAGTTTACCTAAAATAAATAAATAAAAGGTGGCTAGGGGGATAGACATGAGTCACAAAGTCTGATTATTAGTTTTCTGTTTCATTTTTTCTTTAGGTGGTGGTGTCTCAACCTTTGAGACAGGGTTGCTATGTGCGAACTTGCTGTGTCGCTGGGGATCATCTTATGCCTCTAGAAAGTAGATTTTTGTAGGGCATGCTGGTCCTCCTGTCTTGCCATTAAGATTGTGAGATTGTGATTCCACCTTCCCCACACCTTTCCCCACCACCATAAGCTAGCTTGTGGTCCTCCTGTCTCCGCCTCATGTGGGCTGGGATGGAAGATGCATACTGTCATGTCTGACCAGTTGTCCTCATCTTAGCAAGTGACCAGAGCGGGTAGAGAACATGAGGTTCCAAGGTTGGGAGTGACACTCATGCTGTTTCTAGGTTTCAGTGATGGTCGAGCTGGTGCCGGGGAGCTAGGGTGGGGTAGGGGCAGTGTTGGGGAAGGGGAATGGATGGGGTCTGGAGGAAGCTTCTCTGCTTGGTGCTTGGTTTACTTTTGAACATGGTCATCTTCCCTGGAAGCTTGATTTCAGAGGTGTTCACAGGCTGGACTCTGCATTCCAGCACTTTGTGCTATTTGGACAAGGAGTCTATCAAATTTTTGTGTAGAGGAATATACAGTCTTTTCCCTGGGCACCCACAGCCCTGCACCAGGCTGCACCGCTTGGTGAGCACAGCACTTTATATTTCACCTCCCTTTTCCGACCTTTGCTCGGTCTTTTGTCCAGAGCACAGTCTGTGCATCTGCACATGATGGGCCAGTCTCTCTGCCCTTTCTGCGTTTGTTATTTAAAAATAAATAAATACTCAGCTGGGTCAGCCCCAGGCCTTCCCTATACTTGCCTAGTGCCCTGTTTCTGAGATCCACCCTCAGCCCTGTGTGTTTCCATTCCTCAAGCAGTGAGGCTGTCCTTTATGTTTGGTAGTGAGACTCTGGGTTTAGGGTCCCTTGACCTTCTTGGGGTTTAACCTGGTGGGGGTGACATACTTCTCTAAAGATGAACTAGCCGGGCTTACTGCTTCTCGTTGGGATAGAGGGAGTCTTAGGAATCTCTTTGGTGCCAAGGTGAGCCTGTCTCCTCTGCAAGGGTAGGATGGTCCCTGGGTCCAGGGAATAGAAGAGAGTCTACTAAGACCCCAGAAGTGGGGCTGGAGAGACAATTCTTCTGTTAAGAGCACTGACTGCTCTTCCAGAGGACTCAGGTTCAATTTCCAGCATCCACATGGGATGGCACATTCACACAGACACACGTGCAGGCAAAACACCAATGACGATTAAATACAAATAATAATTAAAAAAAGATCCAGAAGCATGACCCAGAGGGGGAAAAATAACTCTCCAAAGAGTACAGGGGTTCTTGACCTTGTTGGCAGGTGTTGTGGGGAGAATATTTTCTTAGATAATTCTTGGTGAAAATGATCTTTTCCCAAGAAAAATGCCCATCGTGTGGGTGTTTAGAAGCCATTCTTGGGGCCTGTCTTCTAGGGTCCAGTGAGCACTGGCCTAGGGTGGGTTCTGGGGTTCAGGGCTCTGGTCTCAGCCAGCCTTTCTCTTTCCTCCTTCACTTCCTGAAGCTGTCACCTTAGAACTTGTCTTCAGTGTGCCATTCCTCCAGCTCTCCTGCCTATGACAAAACAGGTCCTGTCTGACTTTGCCATGGCTGGAGGGACGGAGTGCACTGTTGAGCTAGCAGCCTGCTGGATTAGAGGGTCTTTTTCCATTCTCTTTACCTGTCTTCCACTTTCCACATCTTTTTTCTGTCTCCAATGACTCTTCTGCCTCTGTGAGGTGTTAGGGAGGCCTTGCCCTTCAGTGAGGACATTGCTTTCTAGCCAGGAGCCAGGCTTACACCTATGCCACCTACCTTAATACTGTGGTCTGTTGTTGATGTCTACACAAGACCCTAGGTAGGCCTGATATCTTTGGAACTGCAAATCCCATCATGGTACACAGGCCAAGCTCTGCATGTTCTAGAAAGGAATTACAGAGATGGGGTCTGGAGGGACTCACCCATTCCCATGGTTTAGGTAGCCATTGATCCACAGTGCTGAGAAAGAATGTGATGTTTGCAGCCCTTCCAGAGCCTTCGAACCCTGTGTGTGCTTGTTTTCCTCTACAGGCCTCTGGGCATCTGAGGCTTAAATCTGAGATGGCGCTCGTTTGTGGGACCAGGAGGGAAACCAGTTTGAGATCCCTGTGAGACAAAACTACCCAGGGGTGACTGATGGGGTAGGAGGGAGATGTAAGAGACTTTGGAGTAGAGAGAGGCTGTGGCCTTCCAACAGGTGACATCTTACTTAAACAAATGTCACAGAAAAGTGTTGGACTATAGAGTCTTTGTGGCTCCTTACAGAGGGGCTTCCTGTGGATGACCAGTCTGGGCCTGCATCACGGGCCCTGCCGGTTGGTGAATTCAGCTCTTCCTAGGCCCTTCTGCCTTCTGTGAGCCTCATGCTTGCCCCTGTGCCTGGAGACTGTGTGCAGCACTGATGTGGACATAGCCCCTCTGCACCATCTTCTGCTCCTTATTGGCCAAGGGCTGCTCTGTGCTCTTGTGCTGCACTCCGCACAGATGCTCACACACTGGAGGCTGGGCATGGTTAGAAAGGCATGTCTTGGTTCTACTGATGTTCGATCTTAGAAACTTGTTACCTGTGGAGCCTGGGGAGGTCTCCAGAAAGCACGACCCTGGATGGTAGGTAGTCCCTGTGGTCTGCTACCAGGCTGGTCTTGCACTGATTGGTCATCTCCAACATGCTTAACCCTCATGGGTTCTTGGTGCTTCTGCCGTAGAATTCCAGTTTAAGGATGTGGGGGCTCCCACCCCAGGCCCTTGGGCCTCAAGAGAACAATCCCTTTATCCCCCCCCCCAGTCAGCCCTGGTATAGTTTTGTTTTGTTTTTCTTTTTCTGTGCCTACTGTCCTTGTTGGTCCTGTTGGGAACTCAGACTGGGTCACAGAGTTTGGCCAGGTAGGAAACCCTCCTCCTTCTCACAGCTTTGGACAGTGAAGAGAGTCATAAGTAGAACAGGGCAGGTGGGCATTTCTTTTTCTCATCAAGATTGTATAAAGGCCATATGCACATACTTTTAAAAGGCAGAATGTGGGCCAGGGCTGGCATGGGGAGGTGTTGCGTGCCAGCAGCTGTGGGAAAACACATTCATGTTCTAGACACAAGGCCAGCTGGTGTATGGGCCCCTCAGTGAGAGGATCAGGGTCACTGTCCGTACTGCAGGAAGTCTGCGCCATGGCCTGCTAACTCTGACCTTCCTCAACAGCTGCACCGGCCCATTCCTCCTTGCAGTCCCTTGTTCCCAGGACCAAGCAGTCCTCAGCCTCTTGTCCCCATACCGTGCAAAATGGTAGATGTGTGCACATTTGCTCTTCTCA
Organism: Dicrostonyx torquatus; assembly: GCA_028555095.1. Classification (NCBI taxonomy): domain Eukaryota; kingdom Metazoa; phylum Chordata; class Mammalia; order Rodentia; family Cricetidae; genus Dicrostonyx; species Dicrostonyx torquatus. Next base: position 3,537,718 of record JAQHUG010000066.1, on the reverse strand, counting down.
TGGGGTGGGACTGTCCTCAAGGTCAAGGACTTGGGAATTCAGACTTCATAACTCAACAGCCTTGATGGGATTGAGATAGCACAGTTTGTCAGGCCCAGAGCCAGGATTTGAACCCAGGTTCTGACTAGTCATCCCTCCCCGTCCCCTCACTGGGTGACTACTTAGCATACTGTCTGACGCCCTTTGAGCTGGCTAGGACTCTAGACACGTCCTTTGTGCCCTGGTTTATAGTGGACCCCTTTCTGCATGGACTGCCTGGAGTTGGAGCCCAGACTTGCCCTCATTAGCTGTGAGATTTTAGGTGCTCCTCAACCGAGGACCACTGAGTGCCCGGCTGGACTCACAGTGGGCGCCCACTATTCCAGCTCCAGCATCCAGGGCAGAGAGGTGGGTGGCTCAGGTCCCTTCGGCTTGCACATGTGCAGAGTCGCAGAGCCTGTTAAATCTGAAAAACATGTGTGCACATTTTTGGCTTAAACAAAGTTCCATTTACAAAGTCCATAACCCAGCTTTAATATTATTATGTGCTCCAAACTGGGACTGATTCCAGGACGAGAGTGCTATTATGCTGGATAGTGTTTCTCCCCTGTTCCCACCAGCCTGGTCTCAAGTGCTGGGGTCTGGGGTAGGGGAGGCTCCATCCCTGTCAGGCATCATTCTGTGGGGTCCAGGCTGAAGTTGGGGGAAGGTGAGTTCCCTTGCCCTGTTATCAGCCAGTGAGCTGCTGTGATTCTACCTGCAGGTCATTGTGTGTCCTGAGGTCTGTCTGCAGGTCACATCTCCAAGTGCAGAATAGTACGCTGAACTTTCCCAACCTCCAGAAGACACTATATCTGCTCCTTGCCGTTATCAAGGCAGCCTTTGTAGCAGTGGTAGGCAGTGTGGCCTTTGACAGGGGAAAATGCCTGCAAGATTATGGACTGTTCTGAGTTTTGCCTCATTTCTGTGGGCGGCAGATGTTTTGCTCATGAGGAGAAACTATGTACTAATGGTTGTAGCTCTGAGTAGAGAAAGATTCTGATATGTCTGGCTGGAGGCAGTGCTGTGATTGATTAGTGATGTCTGCCAGGATGCAGGGCTATGGAAATATAATGGAGATAGCACTTACTTCTCATTCATGTTTGATACTTTTTATTATTTATAACATTTGTGTCTGTGAATATATATGTATGTGTATATGGTGTGTGTGTAGACGTATGTACACATGGAGGACAGAGGGTGATACCTTGGGTATTGGTCTTTGTCTTTTATCTTGTTTGAAACGGGATCTCTTGTTTGTCGTTGTGTACACAAGGCTACCAGACCTATGAGCTTCCGGAGATTCCTGTCTTTGCCTCCAGCCTTAACCATAAAAACACCTGGATTACAGATGCAAATGGTGTCCAGCTTTGTGTGGGCTCTGGGGACCTGAACCCAGGTCCTCATGCTTGCACAGTCATACTTTACCCATCAAACATGCCCTAGGCCCTGTGCTTTATTCTGATCACGGTTTCATCTCTGCAACACCCACAAAGGCTGCCTTGTCGTAGGCTTTGTGCTCTCCCACCTTGGTGGCAGATAGCATGTAAATATTGCCACAATGCTCCCATCTTTCCTTGCTTGTGTCTTATCCCATGACCTATGTGTGCAGCTTCCAAACTCAGAGCCCTTCTTTCTTCTCTTTCAGTTGAAGAGGGGGAGGCCTCGGACTTCTCGCTGGCCTGGGATTCCTCTGTGGCAGCAGCAGGTAAGAGCCAGGGGACTGGCGGAGCATTGCTGGGGGCTTGGGGGACTGGCCCAGGGATTCAGAAAGCCACCCAGCTGGTTATGGAAACGGTATTTTTCATGTCACATTCCTGTGTCTAGTCCAGACTTCCCCAAGCAACACGATTCTATATTTATTCCATATGGCCGATAAAATCGATTCCATATGGAAACAAGTATGCCCCTTTCCTCCCAAGGGCCATGGTCCCATCCTCTGGGCAAGTTAGATGGGTGGTGAGTCCCTTTACTGCCAGAAATGGCATCTTCATCTCTGAATGCCACTAACATTCTCACCAAGGGCATTGAATATAAGCTACTTTAATAGATTGAAACTCCAATGAAAACAAGCATTCCTTCACTACTACCCCTGGGTTGGGCTGTCAGTTCCAAGACCGTGCCTTCTGGGGAAGAAAATGGGGGAGCAAGCTCGGAGTTTTGGGATGTGTGTCATTGTGGGGTGCTGGATGACGTGACCGTCAGGGACCAAGGTTTTTCTACCTCAGGTTTTCTCTTCTTGTAGCTGTTTCCCAGCTGTCAGAAGCAGCTGATTGGTGGGGTTTTTCACACTGGTGACCCTCCGAGGCAGCCCACAGGGACTGGCCCTGGCTTTGGGACCCTGGAACTCTGGAGTGCCAGTTCTGCATTCAGCCAGAGACTTCCTTTGCATTGGGCCCCAGTTCTCTGCCTGGCAGGTGATAGGCTTCCTTTCTTTGTCCCTCTAGCCACCTTGTGCCAGGTGTATCCCTGGGTTCTAAATAGTTGTCTCCAGATCCATGCGGCTCCCAAAGCCTGTTGTGTATCGTCTGATGGACCTAGCAGATAATCCTTACATCCAGTCTTCTCTTTCAGTTGTGGAAGCTGAGACCAGAGGGAGCAAAGTTGGGTACGCGTTTCAGGTCTACACATATTTAACACTGACAGTTGCACATCTGGTTTGTGACTTTGAATACACGTATGACTTCTAAGGCTAGCTCACTTAACTGAAGAAACTGAGTTGAAAACTGTAGTACTTAGATTCAGCAAAAGTCTTTAAATTTATTGGTGTGTGTGGGGGGAGTGCAGGAGCCATGTTGTACATGTGAGGCCAGAGGACACTTTTATGGAGTTGGTTCTTCCCTTTATATCCTTGGTTCTCAACCCTTCCATAGAGTTCCTCATGTTGTCACCCCCCATGGAATTGTTTTTGTTGCTACTTCATGGCTATAATTTTGCTCCTGTTGTGAACTGTAATGTAAAGATCTGTCTTTGGTGACCCCTGTGAAAGGGCTGTTCGACCCACAGTTTGAGAACCGTTGCTTTATACCTTTGTGTGGGTTCTGGATATCGAAGGCAGATCTTTAGGCTGCGTGGCAGGCATCTTTTCCCTCTCAGCCATCTCATTGGTGCTCCGGCAAGATGGCTTCCGAATAACTGAAAACTGGCCCCTGATCTTCCGGCCCCCTGCTTCTGGCCTAGTGCCTTTCCAGAAGCTCAGAGTGCTGTTTGAAACCCATGGAGTCTTAGATGACCTGGATGTGGTTTTCTTGTCTGTGAATGGTCTGTTACCCTTGTCATTTGTGACAGAGGCTCCCACCATGGGGGAGACTTGTTGGAAGCCTGAGCAATGGGGATGTTTGAGGGAAGCAGAGGTGTGATCATCGGTTAGTGCTTTCCTTGTCTCCTTTTGTGCTGGAGAGAGGCATCCATTATGGTTGCTGAAATACAGTAAGAACTGGGCTGGGCATGCCTTTAGACTTTTCACCCAGGAGACAGAGGCAAGTGGATCTCTGTGAGTTCAAGGCTAACCTGGTCTACATAGTGAGTTCCAAGACAGCTAAGGTTATGTAGAGAAACCCTGCCCTTAAATGTGTGTGTGTGTGTGTGTGTGTGTGAACTCAGGCTATGCCAGGCTTTTGAGAGGAGCCTGCTGTGCCCAACACTCTACTGGTAGAAGGCTGCCATCCTTGTCCGTGTCTGCTCTCCTCACTCCCGTGGTGGGAACAGTGCTGGGGTGTGAGTGGTTGTGAAGAGAGCGCCAGGTTCGCAGACTGCAGCTCAGGTTAGTGAGGCATCTTCTGGTATGCAGGAGGCAGGATGACATCTCCAATGCTCAGTGCCATCTGCATTTGTGACTTCTCAGTGTTCTGGCCACTCTCTGGCCTCCCCGGACTCCCAAGAGAGGTGGGAGATGTGGGATTTCCCAGTTTCCATCCAAGAGCCAAGCATGCACCTTGCACCCCATGGCCACCATGCTCTGTGGTTCCAGAGAACGTGGGGCCACCTGCTAATTGATGTGGACAAGCCAGAGCTGGCTGTGGACTGCTTTGCTGCCTTCTGCTGTGTTGGGATAATTTTTAATAGGACATGTGGTAGTTTCGCCTTCCAGTTCTGTTGGGCTTGGGCCATGAAGGAACTTGGGGGCCCTGAGTGCAGGCTTGTGAGCTGGCTCTCACCCTGGGACAGGATGAAGGCAGTGCAGCAAGCAGCCCTCTGTGTGTGTGATGACACATTTATTAGGCATGTAACTTAGTGCGTGCCAGTTACAGTGAATGCTTTACCCGTTGGTTTATTGTGCAGATAGTGATGGGACACTCTTTCCATGTATATACTGTCATTTTTCTGAGGGATGGTTTTCGGGTCACCTGAGGAGGACAGGGCCATTGACCCAGATGAAGCTTCTTTGTTTAGTAATCATCATTAAACTGAGATGTTGCCACTTGGCTATACCAGCAAATGGAGACAGGTTTCATTGAGGAATATGGGGAGCAGACCCCCCCCCACACCTGGCAACTACCCTTGACAAGCTACTGAGACTCACTGTCCTCATTTTCCAGATGGGGTAGGGTGTTGATGGTGCCCTTAAGGCTGCTTACTAGTGTAGTGGCCAGAGCGCTGTGCAGTGGGGACCTGAGCACTGGTCTTTTGTACCCAGAGTAAGCAATCCAACCTTACCTACCTAGCAGGGAGGTGGAGAACCAAGCACACTTGACGGTGGCACTGTGAGTATTCTGGCAAGGTTGCTGGTAGACTATAGTCCCTGTCTATAGGACATGGCTTCATTCTGGTCCCTGGAACACATGATGACCAGGAGGAGCAGAGCAGAAGGTATCAGGCGGCCACTTGCATGGGGCCACTGGCCTGGGGTTCATGCTGCCCCTTGTGTCCTGGCTCTGCTCTACTTGCCCTGGCTCTGGATGTGTGGTGGAGAACTCGAATAGAGACCCAGAGAGTGAGATGTCCGCTGTGCTCAACCCTGCCCTCCCTTGCCTCCCACTAGTTGGACCCTGTAGTCCTCCTAGGGACATCTGGCCTGTTCCCTCTGTCCTTGATTTGGGACCTGACAACGAAGGAGGACCTGGTTTTGCCTGGCGGGGACGGAATGGAAAGGTATGTAGTGTTCTCCACCTGGTGAGCGATGCCTCCTGCCTTTGGACTGGCAAGCACAGGCCTGCTGTTAGGCAGAGCCCTGGGAAACCCTGTTCAGGGGTGAGGTAGAGGGTCAGCAGTGTGGGGTTTTCAATGAATAGTTTCTTATGTGATTGTGATCCTGGAGTGTGCATGCGTGCGTGTGTGCATGTGTGCGCGTGCACATGTGTATGTATGCATGAGCACGGCAGGTGCACATGTGCGTGTGCGTGCTCGTGAATGTGGTCTGCCGCTGATAGCTGATGTTTTTATAAACGGCTCTCCACCTTATATATTGAAGCAGAGTCTCTCCCTGGAGCACAGTTTTGATTAGTCTGAGTCTGCAGCTTGCTTTGGAGATTTTGTCTCCCTCTTGTGAGTGCTGGGATTATAGGACTGCTGCCAAGCCCATCTGGCTTCTACCTGGGTCGTGGAGATCCAAATTTGGGTCCTAATGCTTACGGGGGCTCTTTGCTGGATGAGGCATCTCCCCAGGCTAAGATCTTGGTTTTCATACCCACAAAACTCAGGAGGTGTTGGAAATGGTGGTATGTGTGTGTGGTGTGTGTATGTGGCAAGTGTGTATGATGTATCTGAGTGTGTAGGATATGGCATTTGTGTGTGTGTGTGTGTGAGACATGTTTATGACACATGTAGAATATGTGTGTACTTATGTGGGTTGTTGTGTGTGTGCGTGTGTAGTATGTATGTACTAAGTATGGTATATAGTATATGTGGGGGCTATGTGTGAAATCTGTGTGTAGTGTGTACATGGGGTGTAGGCCTGTGCTTGAGGGTGTGTCTGTGTGTGTGTGTGTGTGTGTGTGTGCGTGCACGTGTGGTGTGTGGGCTGTTTGTAGTGTGTGTGGCTTTGTTAGTGTGGAGGCTGTCTGTGTATGTAGGGGTTATGTGTGTAGTGCATGTGGTGTGAGGGTGACTGTGTGTGACTATGGCTGTTTGTGATGGAAGCTCTGTATGTATATGGTTGTATGTTTATTGTGTGTGCATATGGTCTTTGTGGGTTATGTGTATATTGTGTTGGGGGCTGTGTGTATCTGATATGGATCAGTGGATCATGTGTGTATTGTGTGTGGGTTATGTGTATGTTTTGTGCATATATGATATGTGTTTGGGGCTGTATATGTATTGTTTGTGTGTGTATATATACATACATACATATATATATATGGTGTACATGGGCTATGCATGTGTAGTGTGTAGAGGCTATGTGTGTATTGTGTATGGGCTATGTGGGGGCTGTGTGTGGTCCATGTGGTGTGTGTGTGTGTTATGTATCTGAACAGACATTTTAATCTGAAGAAGTCTGAACCTGTTTGAACCTTAATGATCTCTGAGCACCCACAATAAGTGTGTGTGATTGCAAGAGGGGCTTATGATCTCAGCTGTGCTTGCTTGCCAGCTTGAGGTGTGAACTCCTTGGAAACATGGATGATCTTTGCTAATGGCAAAGACTTCTGGGAGCCATAGCCAGAGCTCCTTCTCCCCTAGACTCTTTGAGGTCACAGCCAGAGGGAGGCCTCTTTCCCTTCCAGGATCTTAGGGGATGCAGTCCAAACTCTCACTTCCCCCTACACTCTTAGATGACACACAGAGCCCTTCCCCCAGACTCCTGGGTGACTGAGCCAGAGCTCTTCTCTTTTCCAGGCTTCTGGGAACCACAGCCAAGAGTGTCTTTCCTCCCCTTAGACTCCTGGTGGTAGAACAAGTGAACTCATAGGTGACGTGATACAGGTCTTGCTGAAGGCAGCTGTCACCCAGGTGCCTGGAACTTAAGGATATCTGAGATCTGCTGAAATAGCACAGAGAGCTGAGTTTCAGATAAAACAGTTGATTTTTTTTAAAATAGCAACTCAGTTTTAAAAGCAGCTTTGAGATAATTTTACTCACTTTTTTAAGGGGACTTTTGTGGACCATTGTCACAGCTGGGTAAGCTATGAACCCCCCTAAAGAAGCCTTGCACCTCTACAGCTATTTTTCCTACTCCTCCACTTCTCACGTTCTGGGTAGTGGCTCAGCTACCCATCCATCCTTCTAGATTTGCCTTTTCTGGACATTGCCTGTAGCTGCTGGCTCCTGGACAGTGTCTGCTGACTGGGTCCTTTTACCTGCATAGTGATTCTCAACACAGGCTGTGTGGCACCTTGTCCCTTATGAGGGAATTAGATCCCCAGCCTAGGTAGACTTCATTTTATCATCCCACTGTCTATGGACTCTTGCTGGGTACTCCCATCTTTGGTTGCTGTGCATGGTGCTGCCGTTAATATTCTCGTGCAAGTTTCTGTTTGGACTCCTGTGTTCAGCTCCATGGGCGGAGTGGTCAGGTAGGTCCTACAGTAGCAGGAAATTGAACTTTGTGAGAGGCCTGGACCGTTCTGCAGAGCAGCCGCACCTTTCACAGTCCTGCCAGAGGTGTGAGAGTCTTCCCTTTCCTCATGGCCTTTACGGTTGTCCTCCTGGGGAGAAGGGAGCAGTTTCATTTTGAAAAACTTGTAAATTATTGTTTTGGCCAAAGAAACTCTCTGTATCAGTCGCTCTCAGCTTGGCTGCAAGTAATAAGGGGCGTGTTTGGAATGACACGTCACAGGCTGGTGTTCAGGTCTCCAGCCTTGAACCTGTCTTCATGCCCATGTCCTCCCTTCCTCCTGCCTTCCTGTCCATCCCAGTATGGATGGGATCCCATTCCCCTCTCCAGGGCCCCTCTTTCTTCTGAAAGCCCATTGGAAAGTTCTGGTAAGGATGTGTGTGAGTTTTGCAGTGTGTGGCTGTGAGGAGGCAGCCAAGCGTGTGCTTCTTTCTTTGTCTCCATGCCTGTCGCTGATCTGAGCCCAGAGGCAGAGGTGCTCACCTTCCTGTCACTGTCTAGCCTTGGTGTCACTGGATGGTCCCCTCTCCTAGCTGGGTTCAGGGTCCTTGAGACTTTCTTCTGACATGACTTCTATGCTCCGGAGCCACTGAGCCACTGAGACAGATGAAGGTCTGGAGGCTGACCTTGGTTGGAGATGGGTGGGGCATGGTGAATCCGCTGGTTAACGTTCCTTGACCTGCCTGGGCAGATTTGGAGATTTACTTCTGGCATAGTGACGTACACGCTTGAGGTTTGCCACACTCACTCTGATCAGCCGTGTGTTGGCCCAGAAGTTGGCGGCTGTTGATGCTGCCCTGTGGTCAGAGTTGGAGGCCTTCTTGTCGGGTCATTGGTCTCATCCTGGCTTGGTAGAAGCCATTACTGCTATGTAGTAGATGCCTCTTGAGTCAGATCTTGTCACCTTTGTGTGAGGCTCAGAGACACTTCTGATTGCTTCCAGGTCACACAGCCAGAAGCGGCAGAGCAGGGATTGGAATCCAGGCAGCTCATGCGTGAACTTCACAGCTTACCCATAGATGGCAGACCTGCCTGTAAGAATGCTGTTCCCTTGTAGAAAGGCCGGAGATGCAGTGACAGGTTGGCACTGGTGCAGGGCTCCTAGGTCACTGGAAGAGTCCTGCTAGAGCTGGTCTAACCTTGGCTGCTGCCTGGGAAATACCTGCTCAATCAAGACCTTTTGGAAAAACCGAGTCCTGGCAGACACGCCGTCCAGACTTTATTTCCCTCACCATTCTCCAGGCTCTCCTGCCACACTGAAGTGTCGGGCGTGGAGGGAGGAGATTGCAGGGGATGTGGTGGTTGGGACCTGCTTGGCTGCGAGGTAGCACCAGGGGCTGAGTCTCCGTTCTGGGTGTTTGGGGACAAGCATGTAGAGCTTCTTATTTCCTTTTCGCCCTGTTCTGGTAAGGGGTAGGGTGTGGTCAGTCCCCACTTCCTGCAGTCTGTCACCTCCAAGCTTTGGCTAGGTGGTTCAAAAGGGAACAGTCCGGAAGAGTGGACCTTACGGTGTGACGGGGAGTGGAAGCCACTCTGGTTCTGTTTGATCAGAGTGTGAACTGTTTGATTCCAGGGGCTTAACAGAGCCTGTGATTGCAGCCCCCCTCCGGACCCCACCCTCACCCAGAATTTCCACTCGTGCCTTTGCAAGGTCTTTACATCCTGGATTTTCAGCCTAGGTGAAGGCGGGGTGGATGTGATAGTGGGCAGGCTCCATTGTCGCTCCCAGTAAACAGAGCTTCAAGGACTTCCACCTTAGTTCTTGCTTGAGGAAGGGCACAGGTGCTGGCCTTCAGGTGTGCGGTGCTTTGCACTGCTTTCAGCTGTGGCCTTGTAGCTGATATGGCCCCCACCTCAGCTTCTCAAGGGCTGGAAGGACAGGCGGGAGCCACCACACTCAGGCTCACTTTTTCCTCTCCTCAAATCAAGGCAGTCAAGACTGATGCTCCCATTCTTTCCTGCTTTCCCTATATGGTTCCTCTCCTTGAGCTTCCTACCCTGGGGTCCACGTCGTTCCTCTGGCACTGGCTGAGAATCCCCTTGCTGTGCCCCATGGTGGAAGCTGCCCCAGGGCCTTGTGGGCTCCAGGAGGAGCCTGCTGCTGCTCTGGAGGGTGTTGCCCACCTTTTGTGCTCTGTCCCCCTCCCTTCGTCTTCTTGATGAGGACCAGGGGACATTTTCAAGGAACAGGAAAGTCTCACTAAAGAGATGTAGAATTTCCTAGCATTTTAAAGACTTATGAAATGCGTTTTTATACAGGGCCAGCTGGGGAGTTTCTCATTAGCTCGGCTGGGGAGTCTGTGGGGAGTTGAGCTAAGTGGAGCCAGGCAGGCTGGATAGGAAGACATGGTGGCCCTGAGCTCACCAGGGGAGCATGGCGGGCATGCGTCAGCTGGTTGGCTGGAAGGCCCCCTGGCTGGGCTGGCCTGAGCGGGGGCCTTTGTTAGACCTGCTTCCCAACAGCACGGGGGACTTCAGAAGCCTTCAGGTGATGACTGGAGCTGAGAGGGGGCCACTCTGTTACCATGGTGAGTAGTCAGATGAGGTAGGGCATCTGCCATGTGTGCACACAGGCACAGACACGTGTGTGTTTGTCTGCCTCCGTGTGTATGTGAGTGAGTGTGTGTGTCTCCAGGTTCTTGCTTCCCTGGCTCAGACCCCTAAGAGGTTCTGGTGCCTCTGTGCCCCTGTTACCTGGTTCTACTCCCTGAGACCAGGCAAGACATGGCCTAATTCTGAAGATGTGGTACTTTTTAGCTTCTTGGCTCTTGTTGGGTCATACTCAGAAGCACTACCTCTGATCAGTCTGTGTGCACATATGTATGCAGAGCTCAGGCATCTGTGTGCATGTATGTGCCGGTAGCCAGGCATGCTGGAGCTTGGCACAAGGAGCAAGCCTGTAAGCTCTGTCTCTCTGCTACCCGTCCGTTTCTCTGCTATTTTGCTTCCATAGCATGGGGCTTGATTTGCTCGGTTCTACCCTTTCCAGCTAGATGTGGGCATTCTCCTGCTTCTTGGTACATGTTCCCAGCCTAGTGCTCAGCCAGTGCTCTGCTGCTGTTGTTCCGTGGACTCAGATCTGTCTGCCTGGGAAGACCAGTACGCAGTACTTTCCCACTTGGTGATGGTGGGCTTCTCAGGGGACACCAGAGGGTGTGTATTGGGGGATGGGGTGATGTTTCTACTCTTTTCAAGCTCAGGTGACTCTCACAGAAAGTTACAGGAAGGGATCGCCTCTGTGTCATCACCCCTTCCCAGAGACCTGGGAACGCTGCAGGGGGACGCAGAAGCCTGTATGTACATCTTTGCTGATGGTCAGCCTGGTCATTAAACAGCACCAGCCTCAGAGGTGTGTGGGATGTGTGGTGATGATGCATTTGTGGGTTGTTGCTAAGCCTCTGCCTCCTGGAGGAGTTTGTGCCATCACTGTCTGTACCCGAATATGTGAGCAGACATGTATCCTTGTCAGAATGCTGACTGTGGCTTGGCAGGGCCAGACATGCATGAGATATTATAGTTCTGACGCTGTCCTAGAAATACCACTGATCCAACCAGGCTCTTCTGTGCCAGCCTCTTCTCTTACTGGGACCTCAGTCGGTGCCATTCTTGTTGTCTTTTGAAGCAGCCTAAGCCACACCTCCTCCAGGAAGCTTCCCAGGATGACCATGCTATGGTTTCTTGCCATCCTTAGTGCGCTGGGCCAGTCTCCTGCTTCCTGTCCTTACTGCCACTTCTGGACTGAAGAGCTCACCACCGTATCCCAGCTCGGTCACTTCCAGGGTACTGCTCCCATTCTCTGGCTCCAGACCCCAGCCCTAGGCACAGCAATGGGCAGGAAGTGTTTGCTAAGGTCCAGAGCAGTATCTTTCCCTGTTTTGTATTTGCCCTGGGCACTTTGGGGCCAGATTTTTGTCTTCTCCGAGAAGAACAAAGTCTAGGTTTAGACTCTAGCTACTCACTAGCTTTGTGACTTCTGCGTTAGTTACTCTATCTCCCTGAGGCCCTTCCATTTCCTCATCTAAAGTGGGAATGGCAGTGAGGGCTCAGGGGGGACTGTATGTGCAGTGCTCAGTCCCCAGGGGCTGGTGTCCGCTGCTCCTTCCTTGCTGTGGCCCACACGTGGAGAAGCAGGCATTGGACCTTAGCTCTGAGCTTGGAGCTGGGGTGGCGAGTAGCTCAGATCCCTCTCTCCCTCCCACCACAACCTCCGTGCCCCTTCAGCCTCACTTTTGTTCCCAGGCAGGCCTCAGAACCACCTCTATTTGGGGTACAGAGGAACATGGGGTGCAGAGGGCCTGGAATGAGGCCACAGTCCCGAGCTCATGACGTCATTAGCATGAACTGTGTAGAGGTAGAGCTAGCACCTGGTAGGAAATGGTCAAGGTCAACCCAGCCTGGCTGGTCCTGGCTTCCTAGGTGGACACGCTGTGGACCAGCCTCTGAGTCTTTCTGGTTATGGTCTGTAATGTGTCAGCCGTAGGCTGCAGGCAGCTTGCTGGGCTCTGGCTGCTGTCCTCTTACTCAACAGGCCTATACATGGTACACATGTGCACACATGAGCTGGTTCCCCGGCCTGTCCTGCTCAGAGAAGCTGTGTTTGTCCACACTGCATATTCTCTTTTTGAATGCTTTTTTTTAAAGTATTCTTGAGAACTTTATCACTACATCTACATAACTTATGCCCCCCGCTCCATCCTGCGTTTTGATTGCTTTAATGGATGGCTGTACTTTTTCCTTGGTAGTGGCTAGCACATCAGACAGATACTGAGTCTGGTAAACTTGATACATTTTGTAGTCACTGTTCTCAGGGTGCAGGGCCTTGGTGATCCTCAGGCTTGCAGAGTTGAGACAATGCTGACTCATTAGTAACTGTCATCCAAGGAACAGTCACTCAGTAACAGGCAGGGTACCTACAGCATGTGCACTTAACCCTACAGATGGTGGTTGGAGTCTAGAGTGGTAAAGGTCCGTGGGCTGCCTCACAGCTGGTGGGCTTCTGCCTGAGCTGAGTCTGGGGCTCAGTGCCCTTCCTTTGGTGTGAGGTGCCTGCCCTAGGATGGGCTGACAGCCTTGATGATGTCATAGTAGTGACTGGTCACAGGTTAGAACCTGCCAGTGTAAGTGGGAGACTTTCGTTGAGCATTGCACACACAGCATACATCTCCCTGCATACACCTCCCATGATGCACAGGCACATTCACGTGTGCACATTTCTTAGTGCATACACATTCATACGCGCCCCTCCATATAGCATGCATAGATGCATGCTCAACTGTGCATGTACATCCACAAAGACATCTGCAAATGTGTGCCTGACAAATGGTTCCTCTCCTGTCCACAGTGCTGTGCTAGCATGGGGAGCTGATGCCTGGTTTTCGGATGGTCCCTTGGCCCTTTCTCAGGGTCAGGTGGATACCAGTGTGTTTGGGTATGCAGTGTCTCCTTGCTTTCCGTTTTCCTTCTTCAGTTTCTTTATTGTTGCCTCCAGGGTGTAGACCTTTTCTCCCAGCCATCATCCCTGCTGCTGGGCCCAGGGCTGGCCAGATTCTCTTACCCATCTTCTTGTTTCACTGCCTGGCCCATCACATCCCGTGCACAGCTACCTTCAACTTTAACATGGCTGAGTTCTCACCCTGCACCTGCCTCTTTAAAAGCCCAGGGACCTGGCAGACTTGTCTGCAGGGCTGAGACTGGGAGGCTGGACAGCTGCTGCAGGGAGGTTTTGTCAGCTCCCTGGCTTCTTGGAGTCTGGGTAGTGCTGGGGAAACCGAAACAAAGGCTGACAATGGCCTCCTTCCCTCCCGGGCAGTCTTGGCTGACCGGTGCTGGGCCTGCCTGGGCGGCCTCTGGGGGCCACTGTTATTTCCTGTGCTGGCGCTAGGGCTCCTGGCCAGCCTGGAACAGGCAGGAAGCAGGGCTGGGCATCTTCCCCACCCCCTAGGCTGGCCCTTGAAGGCTAGAGCCGACACCACAGTGAGTGGAAGGTCAACACGATGCTCTTGTCCAATTTTCTGGGCTTTTATGGCCTTAGTTTACTCTGCCCAGGTTTTTTTTTTTTTTTTTTTTTTAGTGTGCGAGTGGCGGCCTCCTGTCCCTGCTGAGTCCCTGAAGCAGACCCCACATGCCACCATCAGCTGTGTGAGCCCAGGCATCGTCTCCCCACCTGGCCCAGCCTTCACGACAGAATGCTGGCTGTGCAGGGCGGAGACCAGGCCAGCAGAATTTCCATAGTTGTTAGTTTACATGGGTTGAATGGGTTTAGATTTGAGGTTAGGGTCCAGGCTGTGGTTATGGTTAATGTTAGGGTGAGGGCTACTGAGCCCTGAAGATGCAAAGGCACAGATCTGAAGCCCATGGGTCTTTGCTTCCGTCATCAACTTTGCACTAGTGTGTTCAGCATGTATCTGGGCTGCAGGAGGTGTCAGGGTACAATGGTGTCCTTGCCTGCCAGGCTTCTCTTCCCAGAGGCCAATAGGGAGAGAGCTGGTGAGCAGACAGCACTGCCTGGGAGCTGCCCTTGGAGAATAGACCTGACTCAGTTACTGCCTCTTCCCTGGGACAGTTCCTGACCTCCATTGGGATCACAGAGCCCTTGCCTGTGGCCATGGTATGAAGAGACAAGAGAGAGGAGATGGTATGTGTTCAACCGACACTTACTAAATGCTCACCGTGGTGATTTGTGACAGGGCCAGAGTGGCCTGTGCCTCACTGGACAGCCTAAATAGTAGAGGACAAGACTAATTTTGTTGGAAACTTATAATAAGGGTTGAGTTAGTGTACAGTTGATGAACAAGAGAGACTGGAATGAAGGAAGCATGGTTGTCACTGTCATTGCAGCCACCAACCGTCTCAGTGGCCACCACCACAGTCACAATTGGACATATGCTGCGTGAGCATTTTCCCTTGACTCTGGGAAGACACTCATGGACTAGAGCATTCTGTAGCCCAGGCTTCCATGCCACCCATGCGGACAGCCTGCCTTGGAGGTTGCGATATTTGTCCTGGATATCGGTCCCAAGCGGGGTCATAATGAGGTTTAGCAACTTTTCCCGAGCCGACCTAGTGAAGCCCTCAGCTGCTGTGGCTCTGTGAGCCTTAAGGACCCCAGGTGACAGCAGCAGTCTTGTTTCTTATCCAGCTCGTGAGGTTTGGGTACAGGGGTGGGAGCTGTTGATATCGACAAGTTTAGCTCAACCCAGCCATTTGGGAGGCACCTCATTCTCCTGCCCACCCAAAGCCTTGTTGGCCATGCTTGCTGCAGAGGCTGAGGACTTGCCTCTCGCCACACCTGCCTGTCCTCTTACCTCCTACCATGTTGACTGCTGTGTGTGGTTAGAATACAACTTCCGGAGGGACACAGCCAGGGGAGTGGAGCTACAAAGGAGATAGAGAGCTCCAGGATAGGACCTCCTGCCCCTACTAGCTCTGATGCCCACTTGACTACCTTATGATAAAGGGATCTGGGCCTGGTCTTTGAGATCTGCTGCTGGCCACTTCCTTTGGCTAGCTGGTGCCCTGTGGACTTTCCATGGTGAGCCTTCTGGGGGAATCCTGGGGCTATCTTTCTAGGTGGGAGGAAGGAAACTCCCAAGTGTGGAGGAAAGCAAAGAGGGGTGGCAAACTAAGGGAACCTGTCACCAGTTTGCCTTCCTTAGAGGGGCTCCCATGGCCCACCCTTTCCTCCCGGTTTCCATGCATCCTCTGGGCATGTTCATCATGCTCTACAGAGGCCTGGGGCTGGCCTGCGTGAGCTGCCAGGGTAGATTGGAACTCTGCCGTGCATCTCCAAGGTCCACGTGCTTGCTCCCTTTCCTCCTCCAGCAAAGCCACAGGCAGCCCTTCATGTAACCCTCATAGAAGCACTAAGGCCATAGGTAGTATTGCATTCTGGATGCGGAAGTGCGAGGCTCAGAGGTGTCAGGGGTCTGGCCAGCTGCTGCATTGCAAGCTGCAGCCAACTGTGTTACTGCACAAACGGCACCTCTCTAAGTTGCCGAGGGTGGCGTGGCTGTACTTGCAGGTCATCAGTGCATAGTTAACTTCTCCCGGCATGGGCTGTGCAGGCAGCCTAAGGACGACTGTGGAATAAGCCTGTGAAGGTGGGGTCTCTGCTCCCCTTCAGGCATAGTTTGTGTGGCTCCTGGGTTTTACACTATATATGAGGTCTCATCCTGTCCTTAGGAGTCTGTGGATGACCACATGCTGACTGCCCTTTCTCCCTGGTCTGTAGGCTCCATATCCTCTCGCACTGAGGCCAGTTTCCTCTTCCTCCTCCACAGCAGGAGTTTTGCCTTTGTTCATGCATGGACAGTTTCTCAGGACATGTACCAGCAGGAAGTTCTGCCTTATATCTAACTACCTGTTCAGTGGATGCTGTATGGACTTCATGCTATGGATCCAGGTTGTCTTTTTGATGGGATGTGAAGCTGGATCACCGCTGGTGCAGTTCCCAGAGGCGTGTTTACACCCGCAGTCCCCAGTGTTATTGCACACCTACTGCGTATTGTCCTTGTTCTGGGTAGTGAGCGGGACTGACGAAGTTCTTCTATGCAGAGTAGAGGTGGTGCCAGGATGTCACTGTGTGAATGGACATATGGCTTGTGTCACTGAAGTGATCAGTAGATGATCACATGTGGTAGGTAGGTGGGCGTGGCCAGAGACTTCTGCATGAGAAACGGGGGAGTAAGGCCAGGGCAGTTTTTGAGGTGAACCTGTGGAGCAAGGGTTCTTTACTAAGGCTGGAGCAGAGAGCCCAAGGGGCCAGGCTGAGGAGGGAAGCAGGCTGTAAGGGTGCGAAGCTGATTTCTTCTGGTATTGTCAGGGGCTTGGGTGGCTTTGTAAGAATGCCCCTCCAGCTGGGCATGAGCAGGAGACAGGGTGATGACACCCACTTCTGGGTGAGAGCCAGGGAGTTGGACAGAGGTGGTCAGCTCAGCCTCACTGGAGGTAGCTCTCACACAATGCCAGAATGAAGAATATGAGCCAAGGATAGGATATAGGCCCTCCAAGATGGTAGCTATGTAGTTGGTTCTGGAGGAGCCTTACTGAGATGTAGGGCTCTTCAAGACCACTGCTCAGGACTTGGGTTGAACTGCCATTAGGATGAGGTTCCTAGGAACTTTGGGGTGGGAGATTATGAGCGTTTGTATCTGGAGGGGTCAGGTCACATGCATACACTGGGCACCTGTCATTGTGTCGGCCACACCACTTGGGAAGCAATGGAAACTGAATGTGAGGTTGGACATGGTCTCTGGAGGTGGGCAGGGGTGGCCATGTCCCCAAACTAGCTTCAAGTCATAAGGCAGGTTCTGGGCTTTCTGTGGCCTGAGGCTGCTGTGTAATCAGCTCCGTCTTGATATGTTTGGTGTAGCTGCAGAATTGACCATGGACTGGAAAGTGATGGAGTGCTAAGCCGGGCTAGGAAGGACATCATTTCTTTGAAGAGCCCCTCAGAGCCAAGAGTACTAGGGCCAGTGGGGACAGCTGGGGCTTTGGGTTAATGAAGTGAACTCCTGTCTGCAGTGGCCATCCGGGTTTGCACTGAGCTGGCTAGAGAGCTGGCTCCCACGTCCTGGTTGTGGCTCCCGCCTGGAGCAGAGCAGGTGTCTGGGAATGGAAGCTGTCGGTGGCGTCCAGCTGTGGCGAGCCCAGGTTCCGGACTCACTGCCTGCGGAAGTGGGCCAGCCGCACCTCTGAACAGGATTAGAGGGATGGGTAATGGATTAAAGATCAAAATGTTAATTAAGAACTGGCCTTCTCTAATAAGATGCCTTCAAGGGTGAGGGCCCGAGGAGGAGGGGATTCTCATTTTTCTCATTTTGGCAACACAGTTTCCGTTGTGATGAAATTGGTTCACAGAAGGGGTGGGGGGGCCCTGAGCCTCACTTTAAAGACATTTCCATCCAAGTTAATTAGCAGGAGAAAATGAGGGACTGATCGCCAGGTGGGCAGTAGGTGGTGGCCTGGCAGGACGACTTTAGAGAAGGCATCTGTGTCTTGGTCATCCATGGTTTGTGCCTTGGGGGCCTGGTGAGGTCTGATTCTCTCTCTAGGGTCAAAGGTTGGGAACTTGCTGTGTGACTTTTGGCTGTCCTTGCTCCTCTCTGATCACCCCTCTAGTTTTTTTTCTCCCTCATCTTTTATAGATCATAAAGAAACCTTTCCTGGGCTGGTAGATCAAATGAATTTTTAGATTCCAACCACCTCGTTTGTGTGAGTTGGCTTTTGACTTCGGAGTAAGGATGCCAGAACCTTGGCCCACATTAAATTGTCCTGTCTCAGGTCTCACTATGGTGCCCAGGTTGTTTCAGTGTCCCTGGAGGACACCCCCATGTGGTGGCTGAACCTCAGCTTTGTCTTATGGGGGGGCATCGGTTTCTTGACTTGTAGCATGAGCCCTCAGCCCCGTTCTGAAGGGGAAAGGGAGCAGATTATACAGAACCTGTCTCTACGTGCATGCCAGCCTTGGCTGGAAGCTGGAGGCTGTCAGTTCCCCACAACTCAGCTGCAGGTTTGGAGCAACTTGAATTTCCTTGGTTTTACCAGGATCCCCAGGAGAAGTTGTTCTTCAGAGCTAGGACTTACTCTCAAGGCTTAGAGACTTTAAAAGAAAAAGAAGGTGTGATGCCAGTGCTCTGGACTTGGTGGTGCAGGCCTGGCATCGTAGCCCAGAGGAGGCTGATGTAAGAGGATTGAAGGGATAAGGCCACCTGGGTTACAGATCAAATTCAAAGCCAGCCCAGGCCACCCAACAAAATCCTTCCCAAAAACAAAACAAAACAAAAAATAAAAAAACAAGCAAACAAACAAAAACAACAACAACAAAACAAAAACCAAAAACAAACAAAAAACACAGACAAGAACAAACATACCACAAAAGATGTCCAAAGGAGGTGCCTGTCATGGCCTGTGATATCGGCACCATACCAACCTGGACCATGCATGTTTTCTTACCTGTTGTAGAGCCTGCTTTCTCTGGAGCAAGCAAGAAGGCTCTAGGGCAGTGATTCTCAGCCTATGGGTCGCAACCCCACAGGGTCAAATAGCAGATATCTTGTGTATCAGATATTTACATTACGATTCATAACAGTAGCAAATTTATAGTTATGAAGTAGCAATGAAAATGATTTTATGGCTAGGAGTCACCACAGCATGAGGAACCGTATTAAAGGCTTGCAGCATTAGGAAGGGTGAGGACCACTGTGCTAGGGACTGGGACAATGGCTCAGTTGGTTAAGTGCTTGCTCTGCGAGCTTGAGGACCCATGTAAAGAGCTGGGCGTGAAGACGCATGCTTGTGACTCCAGCTCTGGGGAGGTGGAGACAGCTGCACTGGCACTGGTTGGCCAACCGTGAGCCCCAGGTCCTAGTGAGAGAGAAAAAGCAAGGCAGGGAGTGATTGAGGAAAACATTTGTCGTCTTGGTCCACTACATATGTACATGCGTGCACGTGTGTGCATGCGAGCACACACAGACACACACAGACACCACACACACACACACACACACACACACACACACGTATGCGTGTACCTGCCCCCACATGTGTGCATGTGCCCAAAACTAAAAACTAACAAAAGGAAATAGCAGGCGCTTTCCTGTGCTTTTTCTCTGGCTGGAGGGGAGGTGTCTGCTCCTGCTTGCTGTACTCTGAACATACCGGGACTGTGAACCACTAGGTTTTATCATTTGTAATATAAAACAACCCTTGTGGCCCTAGTTAAAGACGTTGCATTTTGTTTGTGATAATATTATGAATTTTCTTGTATATGCTGGCTAGGCTTCTCAGCATTTATTTTTTTCCTTATTTATAATTTTTTAAAAGAGAAATTGTAATGAAGTGCTTTTTTGAGGCATTTGTTAGTTCAGAGGCATTAAAGTGCATTACTGACCACTTTGTCCCTCCCAGCTTCACAATTCCTGAAACCCGTACTCCTGATGTCTCTGCTCCCAGCATGGCAGTTGCCCTGTCCTGTCTACTGGCTCCTAAGGTACCAAGGAGGTGGGCTGGGTCATTTGAGTCTGGCTGCTTCCCTTCCTCTCTGTCCTCAGGGCTCATCCACGTTACAGACTGTATTAGGGTCTCCTTCCTTTTCATTGCCGACTGGTCCTCTCTGTCTAGGGCTGCGTGGTTGGTCACTTCCTGCATCTGTCACAGTGCTGCTCCTCAATGGCCTCTTCTTCTAGGAGCAGCATGCTCTAACCAGTCTGTGCACACGGTGACAGCACACTTGTAGAGCATGACCCTCAGCCACATGACCTGAGAGGGAGCTGGGTGGATCCCAGCTGTCTGCATCTAGGTCCGTGGACAAGGGTGTGGGTACAGGAGAGGCCTCCAGCTTTACACAAGTACACATGCGTGCATGTATGTGCATATGCACACACACACACAGATGCATGCACCCATGCACACTCACACCCTTCTTTTGCCCTAGGGGAAAGATACCGGGTTTTCATGTCTCACTTAAGCTGAGTGGCGGCTGTGGTGGGTGGTGACCCATAGGCCCAGCCCTGACCTCTCAAACTGTCATGCTTCTTTGCCATGAACCATGAGAGGAGATCTAAGCCTGGTAGAGCAAAGTCAGCTGTGGTCCCGGAGTGCTGTGACGTCAGGCCATCAACCAGGAAGTTGCAACCATTGCCACAGAGTGTCTGGGTGGAGTGCTAGGGTAGTTAAGTGAAGGAAGCCACAAGTGGGAGCACTTCAGTCCTGTCCATATCTATGTTTGCAATCGGGGAAGGATAACATCTGTGGCTGAGGTGAGCAAGACGGCCTTGGGGAACACATGGGACCGCGCCAAGGACGGGATGTCCTACAGCTGATTCGCATGCACACTTAGGTGAAAATGTCCTGTCACTCGTTTAGGATTTATGAGTTAAACTCAGTGAAAATGGGGAGCGAGGAGCTGCTTGGAAAAGCAAGCATTGCTGCTGCAGAGCCTTAGTGGGCGTGCACTCCCGCTTCTCCAGTCATTTCCCCTAAATGGTTAAACCCGTCACACATTTGGAGACCAAGTCTGGTGCTGGAGGCCCAGTTGGTTCTCAGGCTGGGGCTGAAGATAGGGAACAGAAGGTTCCTTCCACACAGGTAGTTCTCAAGGGAGAGAAGCAGTGTCCTTAGGTCCCTGGTGATCATAGTGTGGAGACACCAGCCCTTGATGCCTGTGGCAACTTCAGGAAAGCAAAGCTGGAGCTTCTGGGGCTGGTTGTTCAGGGCAGAGGCGGAACCGCCTTTCTCCTCCTTGCTTGTCCTCCCCTAAATTGTCCCAGCCCTACTAGAGTCACAGCTCTCTCACCAATCTTGCCTTTCAACCCTACGGTGTCACAGACCAGTCACAGGTTCTTCCCAAAGACTACAATGACAATGTCTCTGCAGCCTCATAGGCCCGACGTGTGATCATTTGTGTGGACACTTACCATAGGAAGGGAGGAGGGGCACAGGGCAATGAAGTGTCTGGGTTTATGCCTCAGTGGGACTCATCCACTTCCTGCTGGGTCACGGAGGCCATCCTACCTCTGCTGTGACCTGGGGTGGATCTTTATTTGCAGGCCTCTCTGAAAGTGCAACTTTAGCCTATCTTCTGCCGTTTGGGACTCAGCCCTCGCTCAGTGGATTTGAACACGGATTTGTTCACTCATTCCCTTATTAAGCCTTCCGTGAACGATGCTCCTTTGTGTGCATGTGTGTGCGTGCATGTGCACATAGAAGTGTGCAGAGATGAATATTCTTTGGAGTTAGCCAGTTAGTCAAGAAGAGGCAGGGGAGGCGGGATGTGGGTGCGAGTCTCCTTATGTACACGTTGCAGGTGGCTCTCATGGCTCCCAGCTTGCTACTTTGGAAAGGCTTTTTTCTTGGCGTGTCAGGCCTCACCCTCTTCCAAATACAGTGCCTCTTGAGGTTGAGCATCCGAGCTCCAGAAGAGTACGATGGCGAAAGCAAGGAGGCTCAGCTCTGCTTAAAATAGCCTTTGCTATAATCCCAGCATTTGGGAGGCAGAGGGAACAGATGCCGGTTCAAGGCCAGCCTGACTTAAATGTCTAGATCCTGCACACAGCAGGACAGAGCTGCCGTGCTCTGTAAGGCACCCCCGCCCCTGACCTAGAACTTGATGGGTCCCAGATGCTGGTGAGCCTGCTATGGTCCTATAGTACCTTCCGTTTGGTCACAACATCTGACTGGTGAGCTAACCCCGTGCTTTCTTGCTGTCACCTCACAGCCAGTTGCTGCACCTTGTCTTGCATTATCTTAATGCGAAAGGCGTAACAAACTTCCCTTTTATAATTAGCACACCTTTTGGTTTTTTGAGACAGAGTCTCTCTGTGTGGTGCTGACTGTCCTGGATCTCACTCTGTAGACCAGGCTGGCCTTGAGCCCAGAGATTTATCTGCCTCTGCCTCCCATGCCTCACACACCTTTTATTGCAAATGAAGCACACATTGAAATTTTATACAATAGTTCAGTGACTGTTTTAGAAGAAGCCACCGAAGCCAGCTCTCAGATCTAGAAACAGAACTTTGTCGGCCGCCTTCAAATCCCATCACAGCCGGAGCCCTCCTCTCCCTAAAGTGACCACTGGCTTACTTCTATGGCCTTTTAAGTTCTGTCGTGCTGTGTATGACTCTTGGATTATCTCTTTTGAGAAGTATGAGGGAAGAGCGTCTTTGCAAGGGTGGCGTATTAGTTATTTTTCTCACCTTTGTGACCACTGGCTTACAAAGAGCTGCTTCAGGGTTTAGTTTGTCCCCTGCTTGAGGATAGAGTCCTTTATGGCAGTGAAGCCATTTGGTGGCAGAAATATGAGGACGCTAGTCACACTGTGTGCACAGTGAAGCCATGGTGGCAGGGATGTGAGGACACTAGTCACACTGTGTGTGCAGTGAAGCCATGGTAGCAGGGATATGAGGACACAAGTCACACTGTGTGCAGTCGGGAAGCAGAGAGAGAGCAGAATGCTGCTGGCTTCTTCCCTTTTCTATTTTCATTCAGCCTGAAGCCCCGCCCATGGGACAGTGGTGTTCACATTCAGGGTGGCTCTCTCCACCTCATTCAAGTCTCTTTGGGAATGTCCTACAGGCACACTCAAAGTCGGGTCTCTGGGGATTCCAGATTCTGTCCGGTTGAGGGTGAAGAGAAACCTTACAGATCATTACAGACGCTGTCAGAGAACACTTGGATACTCCTGGTGGCAAGGCTCCCGGACAGGCCCTTTCCCACCGCTGATGAGTGAAGGTTGGTCAGCACGTGACCACAACATAGCCCACTCATTTGGTGGGTGGCTGAAGAATCCAGAGCTTTTCAAGATGTCCATGCAAGAGATACAGGAGTCCTGGACAGGTGACCACAGCCCCAGTGGAACAGAAGGAGAGATCCTCTGTGGGGAAGAGAGCTTTGTCCAATGTCCTGTCTTTGACTGGCCGTTGTTCCTTGTGTGTTAGAGAAAATCCATCTCTTTGTGCTTGCCACCACACCTGCTATGGGTTCTTGATGTGGCACCTCTCTGGTAGACAGTGGGTTGACTGCTGGGCTGCCCACGTCATACACAAGCATCACCTTCCAGTTTCCATGATGGAACAGGATGGCACAGGGCCAAGAGTAGGGGCAGATCTTTTCCCTGCTGTGTTGAGTGTGATGCTCTACCCAAGGCGAGCACGTGGAAGCAGCCGGTCACATGTCTGGCTGGGTTTGACTTGATGTTTTGTCGTTGTGGACAGGTGGGTTGCATAGGAGAGGGTTGAAACTGACTTTAAACTTGTGTGCTCAGTGCTGAACTCTGGCATGAACTGCATGCTCTCCATCCTGTGTCCTTTCTGTGGGTGACAAAGCCATCACCTTGGCAGTAGCAAGGGTCTGGTCTCCTCATTTACTTGCTCTGGGAGGAAGGTGATAACCATCATATGGACTTGGGACTTTGTGTGGGAAATCCGTAGTACAGGAGGTTAAACAAAGGCAATAATGAAGCCTAGCGCTGAAATGCGACAAGGACGTGAGTGGAAGCCCTTGGCTCTGTTTATTAATAAGCATGTGTTGAAAGCCTGAGTTTTGTCTTTGGCATGGAACTGATAGAGGCATTGGATTCGATCCCAATGTTACATAGTCTAATGGAAAAGAAAAGAAAAACTAAACAAAAAACCCCAGCCATTATGCATCAAGTAATTTACAAGTAAGGTCAAATACCTACATCCATATACTTGCTTAGCTGTTGGGTCACCCAGCATTATAATTGTCACCTGACTGCTCTGGAGCTCAGAGGCAAGCTGTTGTTAGGAGGACCTCTGTCTCTGGTAGAACTTGGGCTTTTAAAAGTTCTCTTGCTTTAGAAAACAAACAAAATACAAAAAACAGGCAGTTATGCAAGCCCATAGCCCAGGTTCTCGGTTGGCACCCATCCCTCTATCTGCTTCGTACACTTCTACATCTCTCTATGAACTTGATATCATCAGTTCATATGGGTACATCCCTAATTCCTAGCACCCTTGCCCAATGTGCCATGATGCTGTAGCACCCACATCCTCCCTGGCACCCACATCCTTCCCTGCCAGCTCTACCCAGCTTTCAGGAAGGTGCTGGAGAGTGTCCTTGTCCAGGGTAGCATTGGACTTGGTCATGTGGTCTCTGGCCCTTTTGACTTGAAGCTTCTTCACTGGGTCTCAGCTTCAGGGATGGGCAGGCAGAGGTCTTTTGAGCCAGGAGTCATTGATGCTGGTCTGCTGTTCCTTGCCTGGGTCACTTGCAGGGCTCGGGGAGGTGGGCTGATTCTCTTTGGCAGGGACTACTGTACTGTGACACTACCCTTCAGAAACAAACCTGCCAGTCATTAAATTTGTATTGTGCATTCATGACCTCTAAGATCCAGGAGGATAGGATACCTCTTGATGTAGACCACCTCTGAGATTTGAAGACATCCCACCTCTAGGATTTGAAAATCCAGAGCTTTTGGGCTTTTAGCCTCCTCTGTCTGTGTATTTAGGGAATAGTCAGCTACCCTGGCCACTGATACCAGTGTCACCTCTGTGGGTTCCAGCTGCCCTTGCTGAGGCTGTGCGTTTGTATTTGCTTGGTCTCTTTCTTCCATCTCCAGTCTGGCTCCTTCTCATTATCTCTAACCACCCATTCGCTCACCTCTTTTCCTACCTCTAGGTTGGCCCTGGAAACAGGGATGGCCCCCACACTACCATGCCTCATCAAGTGCCCAGAACAGCTCTCTCTCACCCCTGCCCCTCCCCCCAGCACTGGACTCATGCATTGAGAACTGTAATCACTGGTGCACCGTCAGCCTCTGGGCGATGTGGCTTGAGAATTAAGAGTTGCTAGAAGAAAACCCAGCCCTGAGAATGGCTTTTTAACCAACTACCATTTATGAAGGGGACATAGAAAGAGGAGAGCACAAAAGAGTGTGCCCTCCAAATGAGGGTTAATGAGGAGTCTCCCTGATAGCGAGTGCTTCATCAGCGACAGAACCGCACGTAAATGAATCTAATTTCCCTCCAGTTCAGCTCGTCACAAGCTTAATTACAGCAACCATGATGTGTACATGTGTGTGTTTTCATTAGCAAAAGAGGGTCATTATTAGCCATGTCTGGCAAGAATGGTGATGGAGAATGTGGTTTCACCCTCCCTGGGTGTCCTCCAAGAGCGGGGAGTGACTTTGTGACTTTGCGTGTGAACTGGAGATTTCCCATTATGGTAGCTTGGAGGAAGTTGGAGGCGACCAGGCAAATTCGAGAAAGATTAGCGAGGGGTGGGATTGGAGGACAGGGAGATCTGCCTGAGTGTTGAACTCCTGGGCTGGGCTTCTGAGGGTGGGGCTGACTTTCCCTGACTCTGTTCTGCCTGGCACCTTGGTGACGAGACCCCTCCTGTTCTCACCTCTCGAATTTTGACTCCATAGAGTTATGAATGAAGGTTGTGTGTTGGGATAGGACTTGACTGCTTCCGACTACCTCTTTTAGATGTTTTTTTCACACCTCCCTTCTCCTACTAAGGGGGGAGAGGGGCATGTGTTGTCACCACCGAAGAGGATGGAACATTGGAAGGCTGCAGCTGTTTCAGGAGCAAGTAGCTGAAACCCAGTTAGGAATTAATCAGTACAAAGAAAGTAGTCCCCCACAGGCCAAGTACCAAGGTTGCAAGAAGTGTCCACCCAGGGGGCCCGGAGGCAGGGAGGAAGGTTATTCTGCCCAGAATTCTATACATGATGTGTCTGGGAAAACTTCTTTCCTTCTTATCCTTCCCGCTCCCTGCCATGGTTCTACTTCCTCATTAAGCCACGTAAGAGGCTGCTCTTTGTGCATTTAGTAGTGGAACCAAGGTGCTGCCACACTGTGCACGTAAGTCCTGTGTGTCCAGCAGCTATAGCAGGCGCCAGCTACCTCCCAGCTCTGGGCACCAGGCAAAGGTAGATGCATCAGTTTTGGAAGTGGGAGAGACCTAGAAACCTTGGCTTATCCAAACCTCTCCTAGTACTTAGGGTCCCTAGCACACGTTCTGCCAGGTCTTGTTTGAATACCGCTGGGGATGCACTGGGGATGCGAGGATTATTGCCTTCCGAAAGAGTGGAAGCTTTAGGGCATTGCATGAGCTGTGCATTTTACCTGGAATACCTTTTCATGCCCAGCCCTTGGTGCCATTTTAGTGTTGTCTCAAATGTCCCCTTCCTAGAGAGGCCCTTGTTAGCCCCTGGAACTCCAGTTGTCTCCTGGCCTCCCGTCACTGTCTTGTCTCTTGTTTGGGACACATGCTCACACCACTTTGGGCTCCCAGACTGCTGTGTTTCTTGGTGCTGTTGGCTAGGTAATACCTGGTACTCAGTGGGTTCACGAGGCACATGCTGCAGACTCTCAATTACAACCTATGGGGAGGGAAGAAACTAGTTAAGAGAGGGGGGTTAAGTAACCTAGTACCTCACAGACCTTGTTTAGATGTCTCTGGTAAGCCCATGTCTCAGCCTTTATGATGATGAGTTCATCGGGTTCTTCCCTCCCTCCCTCCCTCCCTCCCTCCCTCCCTCTCTTCCTTCCTCCTCCTCCTTCTTCCTCTTTCTCTTCCTCCCCCCACCATCTCAAGACATGGCTTCTCTGTGTAGCCTAGCTGTCCTGGAACTCACTCTGTAGATCAGGCTGGCCTTGAACTCCCAGAGATCAGCTTGCCTCTGCCTCCCCGGTGCTGGCATTAAAAGTGTGCGCCTTCCTTTCTTTATGGCACCATGACATCTGCTGATGTGTCCCAGAGCAACCTGCCTCTCCAGGCACCTCCTTCCAACCCATATAGTCTTCTGTTCTTCCTTGTTCAAAGGATAAGTTGCCTACAAACTCCTAGGCCAGAGTTCTCTGACAGGGTTCAGATAGCTATAGGGTACCAGTTCTGACATTTTTCACCCGAGGGCTGCTAGGCCTGCTGGATCTGAACCCTGCAGCCCACAGGGCTCATTTGTGAGCCAGATAGACTCTGTGGAAGCCACCTGCACCAGGCTACCTGCCTCAAATGCCTTTTTCCCAGTTATGTGGCTGCATGGGTTGCTGAGCCACAGGTTGCGGGGAAGATGTTGTCCTACAGTCCAGCTTTCTCCTCTAGGGCCTTGCTTTAGGAAGTAGCCTGTGAGGTGGGGCTGAGGACCTGAGGTGAGCTACTCTTCTTTCGCAGCCTTCACTGTGAGACTCGGTCCTGATGCCTGCTTGTTCTGGCTACAGGGACCTCTTTGCTGTTCTTCCTTCTAGGGCTCCAAGATGTTTCTGAGTTTAAAGATGATGACTCCCATGTTGCCCTGGGAGAGATGGCCCCAAGCCCCACTGCCCAGCACAGTGGAGCCCTCCAGGTTGATGGTATCTTTCCTTTGGGAAACAGAGGCAGTACATAGGTGGTGGTGTAGTTATCTTGAGACTTAGCTTACCTGGAGGGGTCTGAGTCACATTTAATCTTTGAGAAATGAGAACACTTTTCTGCTGTGGTCATGATGGACCTGGGACCTAAGCCTGGCTTCTGCATAGAACTGGATGTGTCTCCATATCTGTGGCTCTGGGATTGAAGTGCTTGCCAGGAAAATTCAGCATGCTCAATGATTTCAAGTGTACAGGAACTCCCAAACTTATTGTCTGAGGTCACCTCTGACCCACCTGAAGCCCAGTGTACGCATACTTTCAGGGACAGGTGCAGCAGTTTTGAGCTCTGTCTCAAGCTTTCTCCTGGCTTTCTAATTCAGGACTTAGTGACATTCCCATGTCACAGACCTATCTCTCCCCACTCTGGTTGTGGACACCCAGCCCCCTCGGTGAGGCCACTGTCACTTCCTACTGAAGTTGCCTCTCCAGACCTTGTGCCTTATCGCTAATCTCCTTTCAAGTCCTGGTCCCCTTTACATTTCTCTGTTAGCATGTCTGTCACCATTCTTCCTCACTAGATCTTTCCTGAGATCTGAGGACAGTTCCTGGCAGCCATAGGGCATAAGATGCTGTGTCCTCATGTCTTTGCATCTCCCTTCTGGATAAGACTGTGGTGCTGTCTCTGGACTCCTGCCCCTGCCCACCAGGTTCTCTGTGACTCAGTGTGGGCCAGCAGCTGGCAGTGAGGAAGGGTGGTGCCTCTAAGGGAAGTCCAGGTCACAGCAACATTTGACCTTTTCTTTTTGAGATTCTGGGACAGAGGAATTGAGGGGCTTCCCAGGACCATCCCGACTTGACCCCAGGAGTGCAGGGGTGACTTGGTCCCATGGTGATAGTTAGGAAACCTGGGAAGTGCCCATGTTTTGTTCCTCTTGCTGTTACAGCCAGAATTCCTGAATTGGAAGTTGCTAAATTTTACTGGAATCTTCAGCTATGAAGAAGAGGCCCACAGTGACTTCCTGTAACAGAAGCACAATGTGGTGTGTGCTCAGGGGTGTGTGCATGAGCACATGTGAGTGGGGCTACTCAGCACAGTCTTGGGCTGAAGGAACCTGTCCCTTCAGAAGTTACCCATTTTTTACCACATGGGCCTTTGGTCGGTCAGTCAGTCTGTCTGTCTGTCTGTCTGTCTGTCTGTCTGTATCTATCTATCTATCTATCTATCTATCTATCTATCTATCGTCCATTTGTCTGTCTATCGTCCGTTCGTCCGTCTATCTATCTATCTATCTATCTATCTATCTATCTATCTATCTATCTATCTATCTATCGTCCATTTGTCTATCGTCCGTTTGCCTATCTATCTATCTATCTATCTATCTATCTATCTATCTATCTATCTATCTATCTATCTATCACTCATCCATTTATCCATCTATCTGTCTGTTTGGTGTGTGTAACTAGAACATCAGAGTGATGTCCAGAAAGACAGGCCACGATGATGTTTCTGGGAACATTGGTGGCTTTCCCTCCAGGCAACACTGATGAAGGCGGTCCTCTGAACCAAGCCACAGCAGAGAGTTTCAGAGGCCATTAAGACTAGGAAACCTAGCCTGGAAGACTAATCTCAGTCCTCCCCAGTCCATCGCTGCACTTTCTTGTGTTTAGCTGTGAGTCACTGTGTTTAGCTGTGATTTTGCTCTGGATGAAGCTTTAAGGGAGACTTCCGGAAGCCAAGCACAACGAGGCGAGCACAGCACAGGGCTGAGCAGACCAAGGCGTAGAAGGTTACAGGTCATCATCAAGAGCACCGTCTCATTCTGTATAGTGCCTTCAAATTCAGGACAGGGTGGTGAGGTTTTAATGATGCATGCTATTTTCTATACGGCTGGTATGTTTGTCATCGGTCACGAACACCTTTCTAATCAGAACTAGAGGACATCTGCTGCCTCCCCTCCCCATCTTTCGCCTGTGAAAAAGACAAGTAGAAGCAGTTCTGGGGAGAAAGCTCGATATGACCACAGGCTGGCCTGATGGACTCCCTGTAAAAGGCACAGGGCATGTGTGCATACATACCTGTTGGGAGTGTGGGCAGACCCGTTAGTCCAGGGGTTTCCGGGCTGTGTCCTCCTAGTTGGTTGTCCTATGTCCATTGTAGCTGAGAGCTCTTGTGGGACCTCATTCCTGCAACCTGCTTTTCATGGGTCTTGGTGCTGCTGGATGCCCCTGGGGGCCTGACTGGAGAGACCCACTGCTGCCCACTCTCTGTTATGCCATACGAACAGCTGGTGGCACCTGGACACTATGGAAACTGAGCTCCTTATGTGGGAAGCTGCAGATCATGTTGCTTTTGCTGTGGCCTATACTTGTTTCCTCCTTTCTGCGGAGGATGACAGCCTTTGAGGCACTCACACCCCCATGTTCTGGGAAATACCCCAGCATAGAAGTTACCTGTTTCTTGGGGTTTAGCGCTGGCCCATTTCCACGTTCGTAAGAGCACAGACTTGATAGGATGTGCAGCCGCACTGGGTGCCTGTCAGGAAGCCTCCTCTGCGTCCTCTCCCTGCTTTGTTGGGAAGATTTACAGAAACTGCTCTGAACTCTGACCCTGGCTGCATCTTGCCTGTAGCAAGCGATCATGTGACGTCACCCGGTGTGATTTCTTAGCAACGGCTGCTTTTGGCTGGCCAGGCCTGGATGTGCTCCTGTGGAGTGGGTTGGAGTAATTTTCTCCATTCGATGTGTGATTGTGGAAGGAGGCCAGGATGCATTTTAGGCAGCGCCTGGCTCCGTCTTGAATTAGACTGTTTCCATTCTCATCTCCCCAAAGGTGCTTTCCGTGCTCAGTGAGAACTCATGAGTGTAGCCTGCCCACAGGAGGGGCAGAAAATTGGTGAGAAGTCAGGGCTGGGGCACTCTTTCCCCAGTACAGAGGAACAAAATCTACATTTACTTAGAAATGACGCAGTTGGGCCAGCAAGATGGCTCAGTGGATACAGGCACTTGCCTGCGCTTTATGACCTGAGCTCAATTCCCAGAATCTGCATGGCAGAAGAAGAGAGCTGACCCCTGTAGACTGTTCTCTGACCTCCCCATGTACTAATGTGGCTAGTGTGTTCATACACACACACACACACACACACACACACACACACACATCATTTTAAAAAAACCTACTAGAAATGACCCACTTGACGCTGTCCATCTGCTCTAAATAACAACACAAATGGCTTCAATTCATCCTGCTCTGTGTTCATTCATTCATTTGAACTAGGATTGGTGCACGCTGTCTGTCTAGGTACTGTGTAAGGCACTGGAGGGGGCTCTACAGTGACGGGCATGTTCCTCTTGGTCAGAACTTGATATTTTGGTACCACTTCATATTTATGTTGAAAGTTCTGTCAATTTTCTACCTCTTCCTTGCCCATCTGCATTACCCTGTATGGATAGAGGAAGTGGAGTAGGATCTGTGGGTGTGGGCACCCCATCTCTGGCTCCACTGTGTGCTGTGTTGTAGACTGAATTGGTTGTGGTATATTGGTCTCCCCCTCAACACACACCATAGTCTTTTCCATCTAAAACCCCGTGATTCAACTGTGGTTCTCAAATTTATCCACCATTCATTCTCTTCAAAAATTTTAACATTTAAAACTTCAATGGCTCAGCGGTAGTGTTTATTTAAGTGAACCATTTCACATGTAAGAAAGAGAATAAGGGCCATCCAGGGAAGACCTTCAGCTTCAGGAACACACCTCGTTCATTCACCCGCAGAGCTCTGAAGGGCCCTTCGTTCTCCTGCAGGGCTTGGCGTTCATCACTTCTGTGCCTCTCTTTCTTCTTGAAATGTGGGAAAAATACATCTAAATGTTGTTGCTGGACACTCTTTAAAAAGAGCACAAATGTTGGAATATCAGTATACGTACACAGTTTATAAGGATATGCTGACGTGTGATATATAAATATGGCTTCTATTTTGCTACCCACTTGTTTTCTCTCAGATTATGCTTGAGGATCTATGGTGGTTCATGCAGCCTTGTTTCATTAATTTTAATTGCTACATGGCTTCTACTTGTAATTATACAACAGTTTATCCATATTGAAATATTTTATTTGCAACCTCAATTCCTCAACTGTGCTCTCTCAGTGAGCTCTCCAGTGCATGGGCTTTCTAGCCTTGTCACTGAATGACCGGGTCTAAGGACATGGCGACAGTGTCTGTCTCCAGCTTTATCTACCAGCTCCATTCTCCACTAGAGGCTTCATTTCAGGTAATTTTGTCTCCTGGAACAGTTAGAGAAAATGTACCTGAATTGTGTTTTGGTGACCCCATGTAAGCTTCATAGAGGCCAGTGGGAAGGGATGATTCCACGAAAGATGGTGATGCTTTGGCCAGGAAGGGACAGTGGCAGAGTGGGTGGGTCCCTGCTGAGTGGCCTTAGCAAGGATCTGTCACTTTGAAAGCAGTGATGGGTGAGCAGATTAAGAAGCCTATGCTTGTGTTTTGTGCTCTGATTCACAAAGGCAGTGTGAGCTTTAGCATATCCTTTTTAGAGATAGGGAAACTGAGGCTGGGCAGCTCTAAGCACCCTCTGTTCTCTGCTATCTCCTTCCTCCCAGTACTGTGGCATCTAGAATAGGTCTTGGCATTTTGCAAGTGGGAGAATAAGCCTGGAACAAGAGCAGGTACAGTTTGCTCACTTAAATTTGCAGCAGATGCCAGTCATGGTGATGCACACCGGTAGGATTTGCTGAAGGAGGTGGAGGCAGGAAGATCACAGGTTCAAGGCCATCCTGGACTGGGGGAAAAATTGCCACAGAGCCTTGAGGTAGGAGAGTGAAGATAAGGGAAACTGAGGCTTAGAAAGGGGAAACAGTTGTGGCTCATGGATATGCCAAGAGTTAGCAGCAATGCTCAAATAGCAGCTGAACCTTCGGTCCTCACTCCTCTCCTTTTTAGGGTGTTTCTTTACTCCTCCTGGAACTGTAGCTGCCCATACTCTCTGTGGATCGAGTACTGGTCTGTGGTTTGTCTCCTCAGCAGCACCCCTATAGGCTCCCTACAGAGCAACCTCTCCTGCCTTTGATGCAAATTCCTGCACTTTCCTGATAATATTCTGGGCTCTTCTTAACGCAAGGGGGTCAGCCGCAAGGCAGCTCGGCAATTTATAATTCTTGAAAATTCTGTTTGGTGACATGAGTTAGCATTTAATAGACACCCTGCCACCTCCTCTCTCCCTATTGTGACAAGCTCCTGGCAGAATCCTTTTGAGACTCAAGGTAATTGCACCACGCTGCGAAAGGGAAGACCACGTTGCGCTCGAGTGCGTCTCAAAACCGTCTCCACAATAGACAGGCAGGTACGAGTTTGCTGGGCTTCAAGGTAATGATTTAAACTTAATTTGACCCTTGATGAGGGATCCAGTGTTTCCGGTCAGATGCAGTCTTTGGTTCGGACTTGCCTGCCATGCCTTCAACAGCAACAAAAATAATTCCTTGGTAACAAGTGCCTTTCTAAGGATGTCTGCTGCTGACAGCTAATATAGAATTATTGCCCCTGAATGCATTTCTGTAATTACTTCCCAGAGATCTGTCTTTGTGTTAGAAGACATTTCGCACTTTAGTAACGTAAGTGTTTTGGGAGGGCACGAACAATAATTATGCACAGTCTTTCCATGAAAATAAACCTAAAAAAATTATAAGAGCTAACGCTAAAATTGGTTAGAGTCAGGGAGGAATTTAGTTTGAATTTGATTTGTGTGTATTTATTCCAAGTATAATAACCTTTCCTGTATGGAAACTTTTTTTTTTTTAAACAAAAGCAATAATGACACAAAGAGCCTGCTTTCTAATTTTTGAGCCACACTGAAGCTGAAAACTGATTAAAAGTGACAAGTTGCTCGGGACTGCATAAAGGAGCGTCATTACGGAGCCCTGATAGGAGACATTTGTGGTAATGGAAAATGAAATGATTCACAGTGTGATCAATAAAAAATTAGCAGCATTTAATAAAAGGTTTCTGCCTCATGTTGACTAAAGAGCATCAAGAGCAGTTTGAAATATGAGTTAAGTGACGGTTTGAGGATGAGCCCGGGGATGAGTGGGTGCCATGTGCGTGTGCATAAAGATCACTTCGATACTGACCCTTGGGTGGATCTGGAAGCTTCCTTTGTGCTGCCCACTTGACCTCTGACCTGTGGCTAATCTAATCCTCTGAAGTCTCAGCTCTTTTTGTGTGGGAATGTAGATGCCTAGGTTGGGGACCAGCATGCACAACTCTTATGTCTGTCCATCCCACCAGGAAAGGTGTGCCGGCCTGGAGACCCGCTCCATCCTCTTTCGGGCGAGAATGCTGGGCAGCAGGCTGTTGGTTTCTGTTCCGTGGGTTGCCGTAGGAATCTGGGTTTTAGATTCTGAATGTCTTACGGCCCACGTGTGAGACTCCAAACACTCTCTTGGGGACTGGAGTGAAACAAGCAGAAAGCCAACAGACCTTAGCAAGTGGATGAGGTTAAGCTGTGCAGAGAACACGTGGTCCCTGGAAGAAACCTGTTGCCGTCAGGGTCCCTGGAGGTGGCCTGGGGTCACTCTGCCCTGGGGGGTTACTTGGCTTGGGTCGGATGAGACCTGGCATTCAGAAATGTGCTATCACGTGACTTACTCATGTGGGGAAAAGGACCCAGCAGACCCTCTGTTTTTCTCCAGGAGACACTCTGGTTCCTGGGTTGTGGCACATACCAGACTGTCTACATGGCCCGTCACTAGTTAACTTTCAAAGTGTTTTACACAATCTTTGCTCTGTGTCTGAAGGAGAGGGTACTCCTGGTCTCCTAGGGCTGTGCAGAAGCCAGGCTGGAGGCCACCCTGGGTTGGAGGGTCATTGGGATGGGGAGTATCTGGCCTTTGGGTTCCAGTAGAGGCCTTGGAGCCTGGGCTAGGGGTCTCTGGCACCAGAGATCACTTACATCTGGGCAGGAGGGAATGAAGTGCCTCTTCCTGGCTCTGTTACCATATCTGGATTTGTTTGTTCATTTGTTTGTTTAGCTGTGCTAGGGATGAAATGCAAGGCCTTGTACATGCTAGGCAAGTACGCTACCACTGAGCCATACCCCCAGTGGGATCATTACATGTCACAGTGGATTGGGCCCTCTCTGACTGATTGCATGGTTCACTTGTTCACTTCAGACTGCCTTCCTTCCTTTCTTAGCTCCCTCCTTCCTTTCCCCCTCCCTCCCTTTCCCCTCCCTCCCTCCCTCCCTCCTTTTCTCCCTTGTGTTCTTGAGACAAGGTCTCATTATGTATTTTTGGCTAGTCTGGAATCTCTTTGTATACCAGGGTGGCCTTGAACTCAGAGGTCCTCTACCTTTCCACCTTCAGAGTGCTGGGATTAAAGGAATCCCACCTGCCTTGCAGAGTCTTTTGGAGCATGTACTCTGTACTGCACCTACTGTGTACTAGGCCACATATGCTAGGTGCTTATGGGTGAGCGAAGCTGATCCAGCAACCTTCCGTTAACAGGAGCAGAAGAAATATTTAGCGAGTACTCGGGATACACGTGGGAATAGGCAGGCAGCAAGGGGTGGGACTTAGGGTAGCCCTGGCTGCTGAGGTGAAGTGGGCCTGGTGGGCTACCTCAGAGCCTTTGTAGAAAGCAATAGAAGCTGGGGTCCCCCTGGGGGACGTTATGGTGTGTTCTAAGTGTCTGTCCCAGGCACACTGTTTCAAAAGGCTGTGTTTCACAGTCCTGACTTACAGACAGGCCTGCTGAGGACCAGAGAGGCACATGGTACCCAGAAGCCAAAGCAGCTTTGTTGTGCTCAGTCTGGGCTCTGTGTGAACTTTATCCTCAGCTAAGCTTCTGCAGTCTGGCCATAGGTTCTGGTTAGAGCAAGACAGACCCCTCCACACCCCATCTCTTCATGGGGCTCTTTCTTCTGAAGCCACAAGGGAAGGAATTTTGCTCCCTCTTGGCCTTGAGTTCTGTACCAGGTTCTGGAACAGTTAGGAGAGTCAGGCCTGGCTATCGCCATACATCAGCTGGTTTGATCTAACTCCCATGTGGTCCTGCCCATCTCTGGCCTGCCTGGAGATGTCATCTGATAGCTCTGGGAGGACAAAATGGTCACCACTTCAGGAGGTCACCAGCAAGTCACAGCGTGCAATTTTCAGAGTTCCAGGGTGGCTTAGTCCTACCGTTCTTCGTCACTGCACGTGGTGCGATCCATTCTATTAAGATTGTGTGGCTCGGGAGAGTGTCACCGTTAACTACTTAATGGAAAACATTTCTTTTCCCTTTCAGTGAGAGCATGTCCCTTCCTCTCCTTCCCTCACCCCACCTGCCCTGTTGCTCTCCCTGTTTCCACAGTTATCTCAAGTGAGCCTGTACAGATATGCTATGGGCAGAGGAAGCTGCCATGTCCCTGTGTCTTTGTGGGATGGACGCCACACTTGAACGGCTGAGTTGAGGGTGCGTGTCTGTCTATGACTGAATGTTGGCTTTTTCCCAGCACAGAGCTGGGCTTGGTTCTTTGCAGTGCCTCCAGCAGTGGATAGAGTCTAGCAGGTATTCAGTAAGTGTTGGCGGACTGCAGGTGTGAAGTTTTGTGCCTAGGTCTGGGGGAAAGCTCGATGCCAACCAGGGCCTGGTTGGCAGAAACTGGAGTGATGCCAGCATGAGCAGGCCCTAGTAGGGGGAGCTCATAACCTGACCAGGTTACAGTGTCACCCTCGTGTTCAGATTGAGGATAATGCTCAGCAGTGTAAGCCATCGAGATCACATAGAATGGACACAAGCCTAGGGCCTGAGTGTCCAAAGAAGGGCCAATGTCATAAACTGTTCAGCTGACCGTCTCATCTAAGGAGCATTGAGCAGATGGCCCTGGATGTGAGAACCCCTGGTTGTTCCTGCTAGGTATCCTATGGAAGAGACTCTCAGCTGAACTCTAGGCCACATCCAGTCTTCCAAAGGCTTATTATCCCACCTCCACCATTTCTCTGTGTAGCCTTAGCAGTCCTGGAACTCGCTCTGTTGTCCAGGCTGGCCTTGAACTCAGAGATCTGTTTGTCTCTGTCTCCAGAGTACTGGGATTAAAGGCATGTGCCACCAATCCCAGATCACACTTTTTTTAAAGCTTAAAGTTGACACATAAAAATCCAGAGATTAGGGACCAGTGAGATAGTTTAGAGTGTAAGGGCACTTGTAGCCAGGCCTAACAGCCTGGGTTTGATCCCCGGCTCCCATGTGGTAGGAGAGAAGATTCCTAAGTTGTCTTATGACCTCCACACGTGTGCTGTGAAGTATAATAAGTACATGAACACACACAAACTTAATTGTTATAAAAATTCCAGAGGTTGTCCATGAAAATAAAGACCTTCTTTCTGTAAGGAAAAAAATAGCCAGTGAGGCTGTGCTGAATGGCGCTTTCCATAGGTGATGACGGTCTCTAGGAGCCAGGCAGGGCTACTTCCTTGGGGTCTTTCCACCCCACTAGCCTTCCAGGAACACCCTATGTGTACAGTGTGTGATGTTAGAGATTTGCTTCACATGGTGTTTGAGTGGCGTTGGGTTTTTACCCCAGTCTGAGCCTACTCGGCTTTCTGTATAATCCATGCAAAATGACATCTCCCTTAATGGGCTATAGGTCACAAGATGTGCTGGTTAGTGTTCTTGTCAACCTGTACAGTTGAGGTCATCTGGGAAGAGAAACTTCAATTGAGAAGAGGCCTTCATCAGATTGGCCTATAGGTGTGTCTGTGGGGGGCATTTTCTTCATTAATGGTTGCTGTGGAAGTGCCTAGCACACTGTGGGCAGTGCATCCTCGGGCCGGTAGTTTTGGGTTGTATAAGAAAGCAGATTGAGCAAGCCAGTAAGCAGTGCCCTTCTATGTCCTCTGCTTCAGTTCCTGCCTTGACTTCCTGTCCTGGCTTCCCTCAGTGATGGACTGAAAGCCAAATAAACCCTTTCCTCCCCAAGTTGCCTTTGGTCATGATGTTTAATGCAGCAATAAAGAGCAAAAACTAGGACAGCAGACGAAAGATGCCAAGGAGGGAGAAGACCTTGGCTACAACACTGAGTCATGCTTGGTTGTAGGGTCCAGAATATCTCTTCCCTGGAAGGTTCCGGTTATTTCCAGGGTCAGCTGGGGTTCTGGGTTGGACCAGTCCCTCCTGAACAGTACATCCATGAAGTACAGTCTGACCCTGAGCCTGACTTGACTTCCTTCCATGAACCCACTGACCCTGACTGGGGACAACAGTCACTTCCTTCTTTAAGAGGCAGAACACGGACAGTAAGTTAAGTGCTGAGATATTTGCCAAGAGCCCTGCTGCCGAGGGCACCTTAGGCTGAGCGTTAAACACTGGTTCACACTGTGAATTCTCTATACCTACAGATAAATAACGGCTCCCTCAGAACTTGGGGTCGGCAGCGGATGCACAAACATTCTGTCTAATTGGGGCCAGAGACTTTTGGCTCTGTTTGCTTTGCTCCTGTGTCCCTGTCCTTGCAGGCCCACTAGCCCAGGCTGTGTTAAAAAAAATGTCCCCTCCTCTGTAGACAGGGCCCAGATATGGAGCTAAGCTAGCCAGCACCCAGGTTCTGAAAGTGCTTCTTGCCTTGGGAGCATGTCTTAAAGAAGCTTAAAGACTAGAGTATGGATTTCCTGCTTAGGAAAACATTGCCTCCAGTAAACATGGAAGTGGAGAACACCTTCCAGCCTGTTTCCCGCTCAACCACAGTAGGTGTAAGGACAAGGAAGGTGGGGCCAGTGAACTGTGAGGTAAATGTGTCAGTGCTGGCCCCCTGGCAGATTCAAGTCACATGGCAAGCTTGTTGGTGGGATGAGTGTTCTCTCTGGGCTAAGTGAGTTTTATTGATGGTGTGCGGGGTTCTGCATGGATATATTTGTGCCTTTCACAGGGGCATGCGCCTTGATCTTCGCACCTTCTCCCTCCTTAGGAACACACAAGGCCTCACTTGCTGAGTGATGTCTTTAACTCTTGCCTGGGTCATGATGCTGAGTGGGTTGGGCTTGACTAACAGCAGCAGTAAGCCAGTAGCTACGAACTGTTTTCTCACACCATAGACTAGATGCCGGGATTCATATTTATTACCTCATTACAATTAAAGAATTAAATGAGCCAGGCAGTGGTGGCACACGCCTTTAATTCCAGCACTTGGGAGGCAGAGGCAGGCAGATCTCTGTGAGTTTGAGTCTAGCCTGGTCTAGAGAGCGAGTTCTAGGCCAGCCAGGGCCACACAAAGAAACCCTGCCTCAAAAAACAAAGATTAAAAAAAAAAAGAGTCAAAAGAGACAAGAAATGACTTGTCCAAAGCTCCCACTTGCTAAATGGTGGAATGTGGATTTGAACCAAGTCAGGTTGGCTCCACAGCCTGTGTTTCTCGTCTGTCTTCTCTATCCTTTCCGTGGTCCCTAGACTACAAATCCAGCCATCTGCTGCTGGTGTGGATTGTTAGTTAAATGACTGCCTCAGTCCATCAAGCGTGGGCTGAACCTGGTGTCTTGATGTTTCTAGACCATAACTCTCAACCCTTGGATGTACTTGGAACTCAGTACTGGGTGGTTCTATTTTCTGCAGAGGTGGGGAGCACAGAGTCACGTCCAGGTCCCGTTGTGAGAAGAGATGACAAGCGAAGCCTGCTTGGCTGATGGTGACTCGTGCCCTCTCCTCCTTCCCAGTCCCCTTCCCCCCGTGACCTTTCTTTCTGCCATTGTCTGCTCTCACCTCCCACTCAGAATCTTCCAAGCTCATATGTACTTATTGGTAGCAGGGGCTTAGCTGCTCTCCCATCTTACCATGGCTGTCCGTTTAGTGAGTGTTGTTCTCTCCTTGCTGCAGCGGGAACAGATGCTGCCCATCCCACTCAGGGTCTTGTGGGCGCAGCAGAAGCTAC
This sequence comes from Dicrostonyx torquatus, assembly GCA_028555095.1. Classification (NCBI taxonomy): domain Eukaryota; kingdom Metazoa; phylum Chordata; class Mammalia; order Rodentia; family Cricetidae; genus Dicrostonyx; species Dicrostonyx torquatus. The sequence continues at coordinate 3,498,482 of JAQHUG010000066.1, read as the reverse complement.
AGGCTCAGGCAGGAGGCACTTCTGAGGTCATGTGAAGCAGGGGACTTCTAGAGCTGTCTGTGTAACCCACATTCCTGCCCCACTGTCCCCCTCAGCTACTCACCTGCTCACTCACTTGCCCACATCCCATTTATTAAGTGTCGTTTCTGTGCCAGGCTTTCTGTGGGCTTTGAGACCACCAAGATAAACAGGGCTAGGAAGTGCACTGAAGTTCAACAAACGTGTGTGTTATGCCTGGCACACACTGGGCACTCAGGAAACATTTGTGGATGAGGGTGGAGTGAATAGAGGAGTGTGATTGTTGGCACTGGCATGTCCTCTCTAGCTCTTCCCTTGGAATATGATGGTCTTCTGCCACCACCATGTGGTGCTCAGCCCTAAAGTCAAGGCCTTTCCCGTGGTTCTTGGAGGCTCTCAGAGTGTCCAGGGCCTGTACGTGACACCTGGGAAGAGAAGAGGCACCCATGTGGGCACAGTGCCCTTGACCCAGGAACAGAAGGACCTCATTCACTGCTGATTCCTGTTGAGACTGTCTCAGATGCCCTTAGGTGCTGGGGAGCCCTAACAGCTCCAGGTCAGAAGCCCAGGAAGGAAGCTTCCCAGACTCAGCCCCAGTCTTTCCTTTTCTTTCTCTGGACTAGACAAACACAGCTGTTTTTCATGCAGCTCTTCCTCAGGTTCCCCCCTTTAATGTCCTGTGCTGTGGTCAGTTTGGGGATTTGGAATCCAGAGCTGCTTCTTGTGGATGTTCCTAATGTAGTTTGCTTCCCTGCCTTAATTTGGGTAGCCATGGTGTCTAGGCTTATAAAACTGGGACGTGGAAACCTTAGGCAGAGGACCCCAAGATTCCTTCTGCTGGGGAGGCTGGGTCACCTTTCTCTTCCTTTAACAAACTTCTGCCCTCTCTCTGCCACTTCTTAGGCTGTGTGGTGCTTTCTTCAGAATCCGTGGTTCTCCCTCACACTTTCACCCTGAGGAAGACTGTAGCATGGTGGAGTGAAGGAACAGTACCTTCCTAATGAGAAGCAGCGTGTGTTGTGGCCTCTGCTACTGGAAACCTCCAGTCCATACCTTTTGGATTTGGATTCAGATTTTCTAAAATACAGAGTGGCACCATGGGGCAGTTTGCCAGAAGCCAGTGTGACACAGTCGCCTCTCTGTACAGGCTGAATTATTTATTTATTTATTTATTATGTATACAATATTCTATCTGTGTGTATGCCTGAAGGCCAGAAGAGGGCACCAGGCCTCATTACAGATGATTGTGAGCCACCATGTGGTTGCTGGGAATTGAACTCAGGACCTTTGGAAGAGCAGGCAATGCTCTTAACCACTGAGCCATCTCTCCAGCCCACAGGCTGAATACTTTGAGATCAACAATATTTGACTTTTTTGGCCTAAAAGTTGGTATCTTTCTGTGGTCCCACTTAATACCATCTGCTGAATAGTGCTTGTTGACATAGAGACTTGCTTATTTGAAACCAGTCACTTTTCTGCATCTTCAGCGCTTACTGAGTGCCCACCATGTGGCTGTCTGCACCAGAGGCTGGGGAATGGTAGTGAGCAGAAGCAGCCCTAGCTACACCCCATAGAGTTTGCAGTCTGATGGGCATGCTCTGGCCAGTTAAGTGTCAAGTCCCCCCGCATTCAGTGCCTCCAAGTGACTGACAGTCTATTGCTATTTCTCTCTGTTCTGTGGGCTGGCTGGGTTTTGTGGCAGGTTCTCTTGGTGTTCCTTGAGTGGCAGCTGTGTGGTGGCCAGAGCTATAGCCATAAGAAGTTTATCAGGAATGGAAGTCTGGATTGGTGTATACCCATGGGTTGTATACCCATATGCTGGTACTAGATGTTAAGCCGAAGTTGTACTAGGCTTGGGCTTCTCACAGTCTGGCGGCTTCATTCCCAGTGGGAGTATCCCAGGAGACCTACAGGGAAGCGGCAAGCTTCTTCCTACCTACTGTCAGAAGCATCCCTACACACCACTTCCATTGCATTCTGTTGATTAGAGGCTCACCAAGGCTGCCAGCCTGCGGGGATTGTGAGGGGGACGTAGGTCCCTCTTCTTGATGGGTGAGGGGTCAAGGACTTGTTGCAGAGGAGCAGATGGATTGAGAACTGTTTTGGTGTGTCTAGGAAGTGCAGATCGCCACAGTGAGTGAGAGAGGAAAAGTAAATTGGTCCTCAGAAGCATCTTTTGTACCGAGTGTTCTTACAACAAGGAGCAGGGAGACAGGGGCTCAGGGATGTGGGGGCTTTGTGTCAGGTGGGTGAGAGGTAAGGGTGTTCTCCTACCTGCTAGGGAACAGGAAGTATTAAGTCCTGGGCAGAAGCAGTTTGACAGTTCTTGGAACTGTGTGGCTACGCAGACAGGTGCTAGCACAGAGAAGCCGGAGCCAACACAGACCCTCCCTATGACTTCCATGGTGTGGACAAGTCCCCAACACTTGGCTCATCGCTTCTTATCAAGTCTCTGTTGTGGGTGAGCTGTATGGTGGCCCTGCCACTTCCCTTCTGGCCTTGACTAACGCATAGATCCCTGTTTCCATTACTTAGAATGGGGATCCGAGGCACTCCCCACATGGCTGTGCTTGGAAGGGGCCGGGCAGCCAGTGGAAGTCCAGTTGATGCCAGCTGCTGTCTTGATGGCTGCCTGGGCAAAAACTTAGAAAATGCCAAATTGTGAGTTTTCTGGATGGACTGTGAGGTCTGGGAAGTAGAGGCAGTATAGTTTGGATCAGGGAGGCAGGGTTTTCTGGCTCATTTGGTTTCCTGTCCCATGCATATGGTCACAAGGGAGTAGCCCCATGCAAAATCCTTGGTTTTCCCCTTTTCAGGGCTTCAGCTACTGTGGATGGCATCTGGGAGAACCAGAGTGGGCTGGGAGGGAAAAGAACTGACTAACCACCTCATAGACCCAGAGGCCTTGACAGGTTGAAGAAACCAGCAGGTTGTCTTTCCCAGGTTGGGGATTGCTGTGTCTGACCTCCCGGTGGCTAGAGGGGCCAGTAGGTCATCTGTGGTTGAATCCGGGAGGCCTCTGTTCCAGAAACGTGACGGCACTTGGTAGGATCTTGGATATGCCTAGGCCTCTGCCTCCTGTGCTTGTTCTATCCACATCCAGGTTCAGAGTGGGGATGAAGAGGACCTCTGAGGCTGGCCAGGAAAAGAATGGGGCAAGCAAGCCCCTGACTAGTTGAACTGGGTCAGAGGGAAAGGGAAGGTCAATCCTTGGATCCTAGTGGCTGGTTCTGGGTGGGTCCAAGATAGAGGAGCAGCCAGAGAGTGCTCCAGGGAGGATGTTAGCCCAAGAGTTCTCTATCCTCCTGAGCCTTGGGCCTCTGGGAATAGATGGACAGTGTAGGCTACACTTTTTTGTATAGCTTGGGGTGACCCTGAAGAGCCTCTTTTACCTTCCCTGACAAAAGAAGACTTTTCATCCTTTTTCCTTCTAGTGAAGATTCTAGAATGGCTGAGTAGGAAAGTGGAGTCTGTCCGTCCTTCCTTCCTTCCTTCTTTCCTTTTTTTTCTTCTTTTGTTGTTGCTTTTTGAGACAGAGTTTCTCTGTGTAGCCCTCGCTATCCTGGAACTTACTCTATAGACCAGGCTGGCTTTGAATTTATCTGCCTGCCTCTGTCTCCCGAGTGCTGGAATTAAAGGTGTGAGCCACCACTGTCCTGCAAGAGTCCTTTCTTGCAGGAAAGGGGACTCTACAGAGCCTGTCCTGCCCAGGGTCACAGTGTTTATTGTTTCCAAGGTTCTGATTGCGGAGTGAGCAGAGCCCCTGGGTGCTGGATCTTCAGGGAACGTCTCTTCCTCAGAACTTGGGCTGGGTATCAGAGCCTTCCCTGAAGGTCAGGCTGGCTGAGCTTTCCACCCCTGGAAGGCCCAGTGGTGAGGTCTGGGCTCTTATCTGCTTCCCTCTCTCTCCTCCCTTGTCCCTCTCTGCACAGCCACCCTGTCTTCCCATTAGTAGCCAGACATAGAGGAGGTGACAGTTTCTTAAAACAGATTTATACTCTTGGACGACTTTATGGGCTTTTGCCTTATAAAACCGGGAGTTGACATTCTGATTTATCTACTCCCGAGTCAACAGGATGTACCAGATTTAAAGAGATCAAATGCAGTGTGGTGTTTGTGGTTCCAGTTGTGGATTTGCTGAGCTATTACAACTAGAATTGCCAAGTAAATATGGCAGGAAAAAAACCCAAACCAAGGGGGTAATTTAAATATGTCTATTAAACTGTGTGTTAAGTAAAGTAGCAAAGGCTTGGTTCGGAGTGTAACTTACCATCTAGAGAGTTGGTTGAGCAGATAAAATTGGAATTATGACTCTTTTAAATTCTCTGCAGAAGGTTTCCTTTGTTTTTGTTTCTAAATTAAGGGAAGAGACAGTAAACTGGAATTTCAGAGAGCAGTGCTTGCCTGTGTAACTACGATGTGTGATGATTATACTTTCGAAGGCTCTCAATGATATTTTTTATTTCTTCACTTTCTATTTCTTCACATTGCTGTTGCTGCTGTGGATCAGATTCCCTGAGATAAATATGCTGCTTAGCTTTTAATGAGATTTCTGTATTGCCGGGAGTTGGCTTGTTCTGGTAATAAAAGAACCTAAAAATTGTACATCCCTTAATTGGTAAGGAGAGAGATGTTTTGATGGGCCACAAATGGAAGCATTGATTTTTTACTGCCTCTGCCGCGTGTCCTACGCTGTTCCCTGCCATGGAAGGCGGCAGCTGGCTCTCCGATGAGCTGATTTGTGTTCCCAGGTTCTTGATGCTGGGGGCTTGGAAGTGTGTGTTCTTTGCAGACAGGAGAAATAGAGCCCTTATAACATCATCTGTTTCTAAATTGAAATATTTATGGGTCTGTGCTTTGCTCCTCAAATTGAATGCGTTCTTAGCTTGTGGTCTCTCTCTTATGCTTTGGTGACTGGCCCTGGGGAATTTAAAGGTTGTCTGCTAAGCCTTTTTTGGTGACAGTTATGTGCATGCAGATATGCACATAACACATATGCATGCACTTTTTCATGCATACATATTTGCATAAATACATTTATGCATGATAGAGGCCTTTTTCGTTGATTTAGATCAGTGCTGCCAGGTTTTGACCAGTAGATCTGTGTTGCCGTACAATTGTGTGGAAAGGGATAACACACACTTCAGTTTCCCAATCCAAGGGTTCCTGTATTTTAATGGGCAAACCGCTGATGTTTATGAGTGTTACTGACATTATATGTAGTAAGTATATTTGCCTTATTTTCTTTCTGCACATTGCTTTACAAGTTCTGTTAATTGCTAAGATTGAGCCTTTTTCCCTGCTCCCTCAGATGTGGTGGTGTAAGGTAGACAGAAGTCAGGGAATGGCGGGTGCTAGGATGTTACCCCTCTGCTGGGCATGGGAAGGGAAGGCCCTACTTTGAAATGGGATGCACAGAGCTGTTCCTCTCTGTGGGATGCTGCACAGCGTGACCTCTTGAGCTCCTTTTCAACTCTGGGATGTGAGACTGTGAAATGGGACTGTGTACCTAGAATTGTGGCTTTGCAGAGCGTATAAATGCAGAGCTTCAGTGTGCTCTGGAGTCTTTCCCCTCCACAGGCTCACTGCATAGGGTTAAATCCAAAGAAGTTGTTAATCTTATAAAAACCACTACCGTTATCCAAGCCTTGTATTTACTCCCAGGTCACTGGGAATGGCCGGATTGGTTCAGGCTTCTTGTTGTCATGGCTTTGTTTCGTTGAGGTTTCACTCTGTGAAACCAGCCCAGCCCGATATTCACTCTATAGCTCAGCTTGGTTCTGACCTCAGAATTTGCATACCTCAGTCTCTCCAGTGCTGAGATTCAGTCAGGCCTCCATAACTGGCCCCATTCAAGTTCTGGATTTAATCGTCCTGGATCCTTCAACTTCATGTGCCTTCCGTCTTCTAGAGACAGTGCATTTACAGGGACCTGGGAGATGTGTTATGTGGAGGGCCAGTGTGACTGAGGTCTATCTCCCCATTCCAAACTGCAGGGCTTTAGGGAAAACGGCAAGTGAGGGTGTGTTCGGCGCAGCTGCGGGTGCCTCAGAGAGGTACACGATAGAACTGGATTGTTAGGAAGCAAATGCTAGACGTTCTCACTTCCCTGAGGGGTCACAACACCCAGCATCCACGCATAGAGGGAAGATGACAGGAAGTCCTCCTAGAAGATTTGCGCCAAGAATTAAAGAATCTAGCTGAGAATTACTGCACCACATGCTACAACCCCCCCCATATATTAATATACTGAGAGGTGTCAAGAATAATGGACCCCAGGAGGTAGAGTAATTAAATGTATCGTAATAAATACTGGGTGATTCTTTTAAACCCCTTTTCTGAGACCCTGTCAGCTGACGTGGACTGTATTCTTCCTGTTGGCAGGAGGCCTAGAAGGAGAGCCAGAGTGCGATCGGAAAACCAGCCGTGCGCTGGAAGACAGGAACAGCGTGACAAGTCAAGAGGAGAGAAATGAGGACGATGAAGACATGGAGGATGAGTCAATTTACACCTGCGATCACTGTCAGCAGGACTTCGAATCTCTGGCAGACCTGACGGACCACCGGGCCCACCGCTGTCCTGGAGGTAATGCTAAATAGCGCCGGGATTCTGACAGGTGGTTACACGGATAATTGGACATAGCAACAGCTTGAAGCCTCAAGTGAGATTAAAGAATTAATAATGTAATTTTACAGTTAATGTCATTTTATTGTGGTGTCTTGGGTACCCTGTATCCTCCTTTAAATAAAATTAAAAATAAAAGCCACAGCTTCCTGGCAGGCAGAAATTAGGTAGAGGTGCCCTGTTTCTGTCTCACCATACAGTCCATGGGCTGTAAGTGGGGGAATCCGTACCCCAGATCTATGGGAAGCCTTTTGGAAACCTAGCAATTAAGAGGTTGTTAGTGCAAAGTTAAGCAGCTTAAGTGTGCAAAGCCATGCAAAGCAGTGAGCTGTGGGGAAGTGCTTGTGATGGGACGGGGGGGGGGGGATTCCAAAGACGAAGGCCAGCCTGTGCAGTGGAGACCCAGGTCTACCCCTGGGCTTGGTGCTCTCCTTCTGGGTAAGAGGAACGGTAGGGATGACCGCAGCTCTGTTCTGCAGGCATCCAACACTTTGGAGGGTGTGTTGGGACATGGGGTCATGAGGAGCCACTTAAAACTTCAACAGAGTGCATGCTCTCTCTGTCTGTCTGGTGTGTAGGAAGCTGGGAACACGTGTGTATACTGGGGTGTGTCACTACAGGAGCACGTGTAACAAATGCCTGGGCTCTGAGCTTTGTAGAGGGAGACCATTGTAACTATGTTCTTTTCACAACCCTGTATTTCATGATGGTTATCAGTAAAACCTTTTGGATGCTAGTTTTGAGGAAGAGTCCTCTAAATCTCAGGTCGATTTTCTAAGAGGACTGTCACCCATTTGGGATCATATCTTTTGGTAGGAAGCAGCTTGAAATTTGAAACTCTTGCTTACCCTGTTCCCGAAGGCCCTCAGGTATGGCCGGGCCTCTCCTGAGAAGTATCCTCCCATCTCAGTAGGTCCTGGAGCAGGACTCTTTCTGTCTCCTCTCTTCAGCTCTCAGCATCAACTCGAGTCTCATGCCTGTCTTCCATCCTTTTAACAATGCTAGTCTTTCTATGTGGAGAAGAAATCAGTCTGGAGCAGGGGCAGGGAGAGGCAGGGGCCAGGGCTGAGGTCTGTGTCAGAAATAAGAGCGGGCAGCTAACTGCTTCAGCTAGGCAGACCTCCCCTACTGGCAGGCTCTTTTCTCCATGGTCTCCAGTGGGTTGAACTCTGCAGCAGCCCGTTTGCGGGATGCCCAGCATTGGTATTGATGTCAGTGGTACCTACTGTAACTACAGCCTGGCCTATTTCCTAACAGGACCCCACTAACGACCTCCATTGGGATGTGATATCTAGGAACACCCCCAAAACCTGGAGCCTTGGAAGGGACTCAGAGTATGAGAAGTGACCTTGCTTAATAGCATCCCGGAGAAATTCATTATCACCCGGTTTAAGAGCTTCCTGACATGGATGAGACATGCAGAAGTCTCCTCAGGACGCTTAGGATCACTGAAATGGACCCCTGGGAATCGTGTGGGCCTTATCGCAAACTCTTCTCTACCTGGGGTGGACCACACACCCCTATTGCTTCTGCATTGCCAGCTGTTGTGTGTGGAGCACTCTAGACTTTCTTCCTGAGGCACTCTGGTGCACTGGCCAGTTCAAGCCATTCATTCGCCTTACCAGTTCTGGTCTGTGCATTGGGCTTCAGCTTCCAGATGTTACGAGGGACTTGGTTTCTGCTTTTGTATGAGAAGTGATGTAAACATGTAGTAGCAATAGCTGGGTATCGTGGCGGATGCCTTTAATCCCAGCACTCAGGAGGCAGAGGTAGGCGGATCTCTGTGAGTTCAAGGCCAGCCTGGTTCCCAGAGCTAGTTCCAGGACAGCCAAGGCTACATAGAGAAATCCTATCTCAAAAATCCAACCAGCCAATCAACCAACCAAGTAACTAAAGAAATAAGAAGACAGAGTAGCTCTGTTTCCTTGGCCAGGCTCACCATTGTTCAGTTGATAGAGCCACCAGTCCTGCTCCCTGCTGGATGCTGTATAGAAGCTGGTGGAAGTCTGTTCACTCTGGGGGAAAGGCACTCCAGAGAGACCCTTGCTAGGGGAGTCTGGCAGCTTTAGGCTCTGCTGAAGTTCCTGTCCATAAGGCAATCGTATGCTCAATCTTACCAGAAAAGTGAAAAACTCAGTGTCTACTTGATTCTCCTGCTTGGCGCTCGGCACACAACACATATATGACTCCAGTATAGGGATTTCTCTCTCTCTCTCTCTCTCTCTCTCTCTCTCTCTCTCTCTCTCTCTCTCTCTCTCTCTCCCCCTCCCCTTCCCTCCCCCCCTATTTCTCTATTTCTCTCTCTTTCTCTTTCACACACACACACACACACATCCCCACTAGCAGCCTGCTGAGCAGGGGACTCTAATGTGTGTCCTCTGATCTAATTCAGCTGTACATTAGGATCTCACACCCGTACGTTGAATTTGACCAGTTTGACAAAGTGACCCAAAGAACTCAGGGAAACACTTCTCTAGTAAGTGCCAATTTACCCTACAAGCTGATATGGAGAATATGGGCATAGTGATGAGGGGGTGAGGTGTAGGGAAGAGGCATGGAACTTCCTGCCCTCTGCATGCCACCCTCCTCATCACCAAAACTTCCGAGCCCTGGTCTCCTGGGCTTTCGTGGAGATTCATTGCATCATCAGGCGGCTTAGATTATTGACCATTGAACATTGGTATACCCTCCCCTTTCTGGAGGTTGGGACCAATCAGAGGCTGTCAGGACACAAAGCCCTCCCTGCTGTTGAGAATTTGGGGGTCTAGGGCAACACCACCTGTCTTTTCTGATGTCTGCTTCTCTGAGAATGGAAATCTTGTCTGCTGTAGAAGCCAGCACTGCTGGGATATGGGGAAAGGGGAGCCCCTCTATGAAACTGCATAGCGAGTGGAGGACTATGGCATGCCTTCATGGGAAGCGGTGTTTTAAAATGATATGTTTACAGGTGTGCATGTGTGTGCATGCATGTACACACATGTGCGTGTGAAAACCAGTGCTCCACCTGGGTTGTCATTTCCCAACTGCCTGCTTTATTTGTATTTTTATTTAAATGACAGGGTGTTTCGCTGGCTCCTGAGCCTTGTTGCTTAGGCTAGGATGGCTGGCTGGCCACCGAGTGCCACAGATTCACCTGTCTCTCTGCCTCCTCGGCTCTGGGATTGCAAGTGTGTGCCACCACTCCCAGCTTTTCACAAGAGTACTGGGGATTGAACTGAGTTCCTTGAGTTTTCATGGCAAGTACTTTAGCCACCGAGCTATCTCCGCAGCCTGGGGCGGGGTGTTCTTGAGTGTTGCTTATTTAAAACTCTTTGGTCAGTTTTTCTTTGCCATGACCAAATACCAGAGAAACACAACTTAAATGACGAAGGATTTATTTTGGTTCCCAATTCCAGAGATTTCAGTACATGGTCACCTGGCTCTGCTGTTTCTGGACCAGGATGAGATGGACCGTCATGGGGAAGAATGTGGCAGGGGAAATCTGTTCATCCCATGGTAGCCAGAGAGAAGGCGGGGATGGGGAAGGAGGGAGGGGAGAAGGGAAGAGAGAAAGTGAACAGCTGGGTGTGGTATACCCTTCCAGGGCATTCCCCCCAGTAACTTCCCCAAATTAGGCTCTATCCTTCAATAATTCTATGATATAATTAATTCATTGATTAGGTCAGAGTCCTCATAATTACTTCCCTAAGCCCCCCTTAGCTAGCAATCCAGATCTGAACGCATGAGCCTTCAGGGGACATCTCTGATCCATAAGAGGAACTCTGAACTTTTCTATCTGGAGTATTTGGGGTAATGATGGAGGGGGAGGTGCCTGGCTTCATCAGCCTGTAAGGGAAGAGTTGCAAGGATTGGGGACCATCTCAGGTGGTGGGGTCTGTCACAGAAGGGTAGCTTTCTTGTGTAGAGGTGGCAGCGGGATCCTTAAGGATGACCCCACCTGGCACCTAGGCCTCTCCTGAGGAACCCTCATTTTCTGTCGCTTTCTCAGAAGGTGTCATTGTTTCTTGGTAGGAGTGGCTATATGTTTGGCCCATCTGTCGTTGAAGCATGAACTTAAAGGAAAGTTTCTTTCTCCCCTCCCACAACATACAGTGCACATTAGGCTATGAAAAGAAACAAGGAAAACTCCAACCTCCTCTGTTTTCTTATTCCCTGTCTTTGCTTCTCTCCAGCCCCTGACCGTAGCAGGGTAGCAGACATTTCCATGCTTGGAGTTATAAAGTATCTTGTGTTTAGCCCTTAACTTTTTGTAGGTAGATTCTCATGTCACTTTTCTTTCTTGGGGTGGTGGGGAAGTGGGGCTCTTGGTTTCAAATGGTGGAGTTCAAGGAGAGAAAGTTCAGGTGGCTGGGAAATGTGTAATCCTGTAAACAGGATGAGTCTATACAGTGTTGACTTACCAGGCTTGCTGTGCCTAATACAGACGTGACTTGTGGGCACATCTTAGGAGACGCTTTATATTTGGTGAACTGTTTGAATTGCAGCTTTTGGAAAATCCCCACTAATTCAGGCTCTTAAATAACATTAGAACAGGGAGTGGCTGGAATTTACCCAAACTCAGTGTATGATGTTCTGCCCATGAAAGCGCTAGGAATGGTTGTAGCGGGAAGCTGAGGGGGGGCCCTCCAGTGACTTCAGAAAGTGTCTCTGGGCACTGCCTGGGGCTCCACAGAAGCAGGTTTCATTTGGCCGTGGGCAGCTTCCAGTGTTTATGTGCCCTTGAAGCCGATCACCGCGGCCCTTCAGTCTAGATTCAGATGGAATCTTTTATCATTTGCTGGCACCAGTGCTGGCTTGTGAGGCTTACTCTGATTTCAGCTGACCGTTGCTTTGGCCTAATTGAATGAGGCTGCCCTCCTGAGGAGGCTGGGTGCTCTGTCTATGCCATTGTAACATTTTAAAACTGACTTTCGTAGTGATTCTTCTGATAGTGCCTAGAGCTGGCTGTCAATCCTGCTCGGCAACAATCCTGGCTCCCAAGCTGAGCTACTGATGGCTTTTAGAGGCAGTGGCCTCTTTGTATGTCTAGCTTTTCGTTACAGGGAAGGGCAGGCAGGTGCAGTCTCTGTCGAAAGACCATGGTGTCTAATACAAGACTGTAGGGCATGCTCCGTGCAGTAGACACTGCCTGCAGGACTGGTGCAGAGCTGGGTTCGATGTCTTCACTTCAGCTACCATCCTCTCATCTCTGACTTTGTTCAGGCTGCATGATGACTGTAGAGGGGCAGTACGGAGGCCCATGAGGTCCTTGGTGCCCAGAGTGAAAAATAAGCCAATACTTCTTTCCGTGTGCCATGGGCTGGGCTTCCTGTTCTACCAGCCTGAACATGTTTAGCTCTTCCAGCATGTAGGGCACTGTGAGGTAGCCTGGAACATGGCCCCACTGCCTTCCCTGATCGCCTTCTCTCTTGCGCTATGCCCTTGGTCCGTGCCCCTGTCAGTTTCTGCAGGGCGCCTGTTATGGTTTTCACCATTTATTGTCCATGTCCCTCATTAAGCTTCACGAGCACAGAGCCACGTTGGTTGTGTTCCATTTTATTTTAGCCCAGCACCTGGCAGACAGAGGCACTTAATCCATGCTTGTTGAATGAATGAAGGCTCTCCGCTTAGCCTTTACAGCAATCCTAGCAAGATCACTCCCATTCACTTTCAGTTTATACATTGGGTAACTAAGGCTCAGAGTTGAAGGTGCTCACCCAGAAGGGGTGACAGCTGAGTTCTCTATTGTTTATTAAGAACCCAGGGGCCGGGCAGTGGTGGTGCACGCCTTTAATCCCAGCACTCGGGAGGCAGAGGCAGGTGGATCTCTGTGAGTTTGAGGCCAGCCTGGTCTACAAGAGCTAGTTCCAGGACAGGCTCCAAAGCTACAGAGAAACCCTGTCTCAAAAAAAAAAAAAAAAAAAAAAGAACCCAGGGTGGAGACAGTGTGGGGTTCTGAGCCAAACTCCAGACACAGCTCTTCTAAAGGCCCAGTCACAAAAACGCAAGTCGAGAATCTGTTCAAACAACAGCAAAAGCTGCGTTCCCTTCAGTTATTGTTGCTGCTGCTTCTCGGACACAGGACTGTCCCCTGCCTCCCTGAGAAGGTGAGATGTGGCGGTAGCAGAAGCCAAGGGGAAAGTTAATTAGACCCTGGTTTGTTCAGCTGTGGCCAGAGTGACCTGTGGGTCCCAATTACAGGTCTGGGGCCGTGCAAAAGCTGGCACCTCTGTTGGCCTTGTTTCTGTGTGCCTCTGGCCAGGACTTGCCTTTGTGTGCTGGCTTAGGCCTCTTTTTTGCTCTAACAGCACTGGGGTCCCTCCCTACCTTATTGGCTTGGGGCATCCCACATACTGGCTCTGTTTGGACAATGAGGAGAAGGGCTGGAGTGAGCTGAGCCGTGTGCTGCCAGATTCACAGGTGCAGGGTATGTTATGACTTTCTTCCAACTGTGGGGAAGTGACACCCAGCAGTGCCGAAGGCTTGGGAGGCTTGAGTACAATCTCCCACATTGGGGACTTTCCTGTGTGCAGATAGTATCTGGTTAAAAACAGAGCAAGAAGTGGTATGAGAATGTGAAGGAGCCCGAGACACAAACCCAGTGAAGTGTCATACATATGTATGATGGGGCAAACAGATAAGACTGACTACTGAGGGGCACAAAAGGGAAAGGAATAAAGAGGCAGGCCCTCGGTTAGAAAGGTTCAGTTTCTCCTGTATTAACCTTGTGTTAGCGGTAAAAGGTTTTGTTCAGCAGTGGGCAAATTAAGGTTCCTGAGATCGGGGTGAAGACACAGGAAAAAATGTTGAGAAAAAGAGCGTGGGCAGGGGTGGTACCCAGGTCAGCTTAGGCTAGAGCCAGGGAATTCGAAGTGTTCAGGGGCAGAGCAGGATACTGGAGACAAGCCCATTCCAAACACAGCTGGAAACTGAAGGACACATGGGTGTTCGAGAATTGGGATTAGAATTAGCAGGGTGGCTGTCCTGAAAGAAGAAGAGAAAGAAAGGAAATTGAACCTCTCTCACTCTTCAGGCCACTCCCACAGGGATCAGAATTTTAAACAGATAAAGAAAACTTAAAAATATTTAAAGAAAACATAGGAAGCTCTAAGAAATTACTATGATCAGGGTAGGTAAGGTATCTCTAACTATACTTTTAGATCTAGAAGCCATTAAACAAGAGATAGAAACATCAAACTGCACAAAGCCAAAACCAAAATACTACATTGCATTCCCTGAAATAAGTCAAACTAGACTCACATTATAGGCAGAGCATACTTTCCTTAATGAATAAGGGGCTTCTATAAATATTAAGCAAATACTCAATAAATCAGAAACACAGGCGGAGCCTGCGTTGAGACACAGCCAAGCCACTGGAGAGGACAGCCGTGCCCAAGGCCAGTGCCCGCTCTGATTGGTTGGTGCCACACTGGTGGTTAGATATTTTGAATATCTCCCATGTGCAAAGGATAGAAATGGAACCAGAAAAAGAAATACTAGTGGGATCTTAAACATTTAAAAAGATTCAGAGCTCTGATTATAATAAGAAAACCATACATTTAAGCCACAGGGAAATATCATTTTTAACCCCCCAGATAGGCAAAGATTGGAAAACCTGCCACCCCATCTTGCTCCTGGTGGTTCTTGGTGTCCAGGGTTGGAGATCTTGTTCTCTTTTCTGTTCTTAAGGTCACCTTTGCCTGTGGTCAGAGCATGCAGTAGGTACTCCGCAAATGCTTGCTGATCTTGTTGTAGGGAGACTATAGCTTCTTGAAAGGTATGGGTATTTATGGCAAGATGAACAAGGACATACATGGTGCTTTGCATTCTGGGTAACCACCATAGATGCTGTAAACACTGTGCCTAGGCATGGTAGGTTTTCAGTTCTGGTGTCCTGGAAGGGAAGTTTTGAAATAGACAAAATGGTCCCTCTTCATCTCACAAGTGTTACTTAGCATGTACGGTGAGAAGGGGCCTTCTGAGGCACCAATGCATTGTGATAGGAGACCTACAGGGTAGCCTGCTCTTGACCCAACTGCACAAAGCTAGCGCTGCTGTCTGCTTATTGGTAGTGTGCCTCCTCACAGCTGGCTAACAAATCTAGCACTGCAGAAGGCAGGGTTCCACTGGGCCATGGGAAAAACCTGCAACCATGGTCTAGTGAACCTTGAGGTAGAGAAGTAGAAAGATGTTTTAAAGAGGAACAGGCTGTGTCCCACTGCCCAGCTCCTGGCTGCGGGCCTGCTTTTGGTCCCGGCTTGCTTATACCTGAAATAATTACACAGAAACTGTATTCATTGAAATACTGCCTGGCCCATTAGCTCTAGCCTCTTATTGGCTAACTCTCACATATCGATTCAGCCCATTTCTAATAATCTGTGTGTCACCACGAGTCATGGCTTACCTGGAAAGATTCAGCGTGTCTGACCTGGAAGGCTTCATGGTGGGCGGCTCTGTCTGACTCAGCCTTCTCTCTCCCAGAATTCCGTTCTGTCTACTCCTCCCACCTAAGGGCTTCTGTATCAAAAGGCCAAGGCAGTCTCTTTATTCAACCAATGAAAGCAATACAAATGCAGAAACACCTACATCAGAGAGGTTTTTACTTCATTCCCAGAACCTGGCCAATGTGGCCACGTTATTGTTCTTTTTGTATCACTGAACTTGGCCCAGGGTGGGTCATACTGGAGTCAGGTGCAATGGTATGAGCCTTCTGAAAACAACCTCTGGTGTTTTGAGCCTAAATCAGTAGAGGCCGAGATGGCCCTGGGGCATGGGGTGGGCAGGTTCCTCATTATTGAGAGAGTCTGGTGCCCTAAAACTTCCATTGGCTTCCTGTTGTTGGACCCAGGATGTACACCATGCTAGACTATGAGGGCCAAACCCAACCTGGCACCAGTCCAGTTGTACATGTGACTTGATGAGGTCTGAGTCCAACCTTCTCTCATCTGTTGCAGTTTGGGAATTTTCATAAGGCAAGTATGCACACATATGGTGCATACACATGGGTGTGTTTACATCCTCATCTGTTTCTATCTGAAAGAGGCTCACGACCTAGCTGGAAGGCAAAGTAATTGCAATAGCATGTTTGGTTGCCTGGTACATAGTAGGTCCCCAGTTAGTATACTTTGGAGACTTAACCCAAATGACAAGCAGATCACAGACTCTCTAGCCCAGAGAACTAAGAAGTAAGGCTAGCTTCCCACCTTTTTTCCAGGGTCACCACCACAAGTCTTTTTCTATATAAACATCAGTAGAGATGTCCTTGGTACCCAACTGAGCAGTGTCAGTAAAACACATGGTTTCTTTTCAATGGCCAGAAGAGACCTCCTAAGGTTGACCCCCAGGGGAACAGCTAGGACCAGGAATTACTCACCTCTGATCTGCACTGTTGCAGGGCAAAATGGACCTATGGGAGACAGTCATGTGTGTTATCGTGGCTTAGTGTAGGAAGTCAGCAGTTCCGTGTGGACCTTGGGATAGGAGTTGAGGAGCTGGAGACCAGACAACATGGGCGTCCTCTTCCAGAGATGAGAATGCCAATGCACCCAAATGTAAAAGGGTGAGATTGTAGTCCTGCACCAGGGTGTGTGGTTACCCATCAATTTCACTTACTTACTCTTTGTATCATCTCCACAGTCAGTTGGACATTTTGGAGGGCAGAATCCTTTTTAGTCTTGACACTAGCCCATTTGGGGCTGCACCAAACTGGTAGGGAGGCAAGACTAGCTCCAGGTGATGGTCCGGGGAGGTGATGACTTGGCTAGAGTCTGGGTATCTGGTGATCCTTTTGGCAGCTTCCAGGTGTTTGAATAAGCCTGGCATCAGGCTCATGGCACTTGACATCTTCAAATCTTTTGCCATTCCAATTTGACATTTACTTTTTTTTTTTGTGTGTGTGTGTGTGTGTGTGTGTGTGTGTGTGTGTGTGTGTGTGTAGGGGTGTCTTGGATACCCCAAGAAACCAGCAAGCATGTAGATTGAAGGAGAAATGTAGTCCTCAGATGTATGGTATCTGTTGCATGTTCATTTCCAGAAGGATCCTTTTCAAATACCCACTGTGTGCTGGGAACAGTGGGAAACCCAAACCTGTGGGTTTCTCCCCTTGTAGAAGTTTCATTTCCTATCACCTAGCTCCTTACCATCTGGGGACTCTGAAACTGACCTTCAAGTTGGTCAGTCCTTTGCTCCTGTGGTCTAGGTTAAGTGCTGTTCAAGGCCAGCGTGAGCAGTGTGGAGCAAAGTAGAAAGGTTTGCAGACCAAGGTAGCACCTAAGGATCCACAAAAGACACAGTGTCCCCTTTGCTCCATGCTGCTGGAAGACAGAGGAGGGAGGCCTGAGTCATGGCTGCAGATTCAGAAGTAGAGATTACTTGGTGGCCAGTGTCAGAAGACCAAGCCCAATCTTGCTTCTTATCACGTAGGGCAATCGGCCAAAATCCAGGGACTGTGACGAAGGCAGCTAGACTCAGTCTTCCTGCATCTCCTGCCTTTGGTGATTGAACTATTGGTCCAGGCCATGTCAAGTTGTCCTAGAGGGTGATGCTGGTGTAGGAATCAGGGATGGATGTTGGCAGGTGGCAGTGGCTCAAAGAGGAGAAGAAACTAGAGCAGTAGTGAAGATTCCAGAATGGGTGGTGTGAACTCGGGGATGAGTTAGCGTGTGACTGGGGCTGGGATGTAGCTCAGTGGTGGAGTGCTTTCCTGCCGAGATTTGGGTTTGGTTCCCAGCACCATACCTGCACCAGAAGCCTGTTGTGGTGGTGGTGAGGAAATGAAGTGGCTCACAGCTTCACTGGGGTTTCTGGGTAAGGTGGAAACTGTGTCAAAGGCATGTACCAGAGACAAGGGGGAGCAGGGCTAGAACCCCTGACATCAGTGTTCTGAACTACTTCCTGGTTGGCGGTGACTGAGCATCAGATGATGCAGAGGTAGAGAGAGGGTGGGGATCGGGGGGGTAAAAGCCCAGGAATGGGCACGGGTTGATCTGAACCCACCCCCATTCTTCCGAACTCCGATTGGCATCCTTAAAATGACACCCTAACACAACAAAATAAAGAACATCCCAACAAAATGAGAAACCAACCAAATTTATTTCCCTCCTGCTGGTGCGTGTAGTTCAAGGCAAGTAGCCAGCAGGGGTTCGTGCACAGTGTGATTCCACCTTTCCTGGGCTCTGCGGCCTCTGAACACGTCTCTGTGTAGCTCCTATGGAGAGAAGGGACAGGCTGAGGAGGCAGGGCTCAGGACAGAAAAGAACAAGGCCATTTGAAGCATAGCCCTGGCTCTGGCCTGAATAAAAATTGAAGCTTTTGGCAGTGTGTCCGTGCTCCAGGCTCCGGCTCAGGGGAACATACGGAGATTATAAAATGTGTCCCTTTGTGCTAAACAGTCTCAGTGTGGAGCTGACTGCCTAGAATCTTCTGCCTTTGAGAATGACATCATGGCTTTGGGACACGTGGGGAAGGTGAGGCTGGAGAAATATTGGGCCTGGGGGAGGCAGAAGGCTATCTTGAGAAGTGCACATGGAAGTTTGTTCCTTCGACCCCGTCACCCTGTAGGTGGGAAGTCTGGGTCCTCTCCAAGTGACTTCCTGAGCCTTTTGGCACTAGCAAGTGTTGGGGTAACAAAATCAGACCTGCTAGGACTTGTTGAGGCCCTCTAAGGGTGGCAGGGTCTGGGTGGTGATTGGTGGGGAAGCTGGGTGCAGGTGAGATGTTATTGTCTCCCCATGGCCTCCTAGCCACTTCTCAGCCATGGTTCCCAGTAGTTCTCAGAGAAGCTCAGAACTGGCTTTTTCCCCTGCACTATGTCTACCCTGCTGACCTGGCCCCCTCCCCCTCCCTGCTGCTTCTCCATGTGAGCTTCAGTAAGCCTTGCACAGGTATACATACTATGGCTCCGTGCTACCTGGAGGCTCTACAGGGCTTCATGTGCTCTCTTCTTTGCTCCCTTTTAACTCTTTGAAGTTACCTCTTCCCTGTTTCCCTTCATTCTCTCCAAACCTTCTCATTTACCATCCCTTCTGGCAGCTGTTATTGAAAATTATTATTATTTTAAAATTGTTCCTTTGGATTCTTGTCTCTACCTCTCACCTCCAGAAGGTGGCCGTCTGGAGGGTAGGGTCCCTCTCTGTCCTTCTCATCTGTGTACATCTCTGATCTCACAGGGGGCCTGATGCATAGTAGGTACTTGGGAAACTTTTGCTGGGTGACATGTGGGATGCTGGGTGCTTGAATGGTATTGAAGTGGTCCATTCATCACTGGGTAGCTGGAGGGCCACCTTGTGGCTAGGTGTTTCCTCTGACCTGGAGAGGCTTTTTGCTCCTCAGGCTCCACCACCCACCCATAACTCCCTGTATCATCTCCACCTGCCTCAGATACTTTCTCCATAGTCTTGCCCAGTACGGGGAGCAGACATGATGGGAAGGCAGAGAACACGTGCTATTTATCTGGTACTGGCACACTCTGCACTTTCTAAGGCCTGTATCCATTATATTCTGTGTGGAGTGCCACGCCTTAGCTAGGTGTCAGGAACACGGTAATGACCAAGGAAATGCAAGGTAGCCCTGGCAGGAGAGGCCGATGAGGGAAATATACAGGTAAAAGCTGGATGATAACCTGTGGTGCCTGTGACTGGGGCAAATGCCTGGTGGCCTGCTCTAGAGTGATAATTGCTCTCCGGAAGGCAGAAAGCTTCCATATTCCTATGTGCAGGGCCTGAAATGGAAAGTGAGATGCTAACTTGGAGGTAGGCGGCAGGTAGAACAAACGCTGTGATTGCATCCTGTGGGCTCACTTTCCCTCCGATTTTCAAACTACAGGGTTAGTTTGATTGCCCATGAGAGAGAGCCCTGCAGAGAAGGTGATGACCAGGTTCACCAAGCCATACAGTTTTGGCGGCAGAATGTTGGGGTGTGGTTTGGATGAGTTATTTGGAAGACCATGGAGGGTTGGGTGCTGGCCACCCTGACTGATCCCATTGTCTATTCTGCTTTCTCAAATAGCTTAGCCTTCCTTTTCTTTTGGGGGTGGTGGAGTTCATATGTGTGAACATGTACATGAGAGTGCATGTGGAGGCCAGAGGTTGATGTTGGTGGCTTCCTATATTGCGCTCCGCCTTGGTTTTGCAGACAGTTGCTCACCGATCCTGGAACTCACTGTTTTCCATAGTCTGATTGGCCTAACAGCAAACTTCCAGGATTTGCCTGTTTCTAGCACCCAAGCACTGGAGTTACAGGTGTACACCAGGCCCAACTTTTCATGGGTGCTGGGGGTCCAAACTATGATCCTCCTGTTTTCATGGCAAACACTTGCCTGGCTGAGACCCAAGCTCTCCAGCAGCTTTTCACCATAGGTGAAATAAACAACTGCAGGCATATTGACTTAGGGCAGGCTTAAAGGACACCCCCTTGGCCAGGGTCCCCATGGAAAGCAGATGGTCCACTCAAACCGGGACTTGAGAAGCATTTAATAAGGGGCCTGTTCACAGAGCTGAGAAGGGGGTTTCACATCTGCAGGTGCCAGTGGGCCCAGTACCAACTGCTACCTGAAGAAAGAAGCTAAAGAAAGGGCTGTTAGCAGGAGATCTGTGCAGTAGGGAGGATTCATGGAGAAGCAGTTTTATCTGCTTCCCCTGAAGATGGGGTGGATGAAGGTAGCGTGTGCCTTTCAAGGGGTTCAAGGTGAACATCTTGTGTTTCATATACTGTCCCTGGGCTGCTCTAGGAGCCTGTACTCCAGCATCACATGCTGGTTATCAACCCCGGGTTCTAGAAGTTTCTTGAGCTGGGAATGGGAACTGTGCCTTGTTGTCATGGGCTTTAGCCTTCTGTGATGCTTTCTTTGGGGCAGGAGTGTCTGTGATTTAGTTCTCTACTGATCTGGATGCAGGTTCCTAGACTAACATTGCACAGCGCTCAGATGCAAGGTGTGGGTCATGACAGATGCAGTTGTTCACAATGAAGCCGGAGCTGCCAACACTTGGTTCACAAAAATGGAGTTGTGAATAGGCTATCTTTCCAAGTAAGGCCATTGCCTGCTTAGCTACTGGAGAAACTGGCAGTGGAAGGCACACTGGCCTTCCCCACCCTGGACCAGTGCGATTCTGGTTGTGGCTTCACGGGGACAAGGGCAGCAGAAGAGTCAAGGAGAAGCTAGAAGGTTGAGGATGCTTCAGCAGAGCCCCCCTGTTCATTATGTATTACACCACCCATCGTTTCTACTCGCTGACCATGTTGCTCCTGGGACCCCAGAGGATAAGGCAAGAGAACCTGTGTTCTCAGGACCAAAGCTATTTTTGTTTGTGCACAGGGCAAGGTGACACAGCTGCTGTAGGCCAAGGTTCAGCTGTCCCTGACACACAGTTGGATGTTGAGGTGGAGTCAGAAGCTGAGTCTGAGGAGGTCCCCTGTTAGTAGCCTATTCAAGCAGTCCTTGTGATTCTCCATTCTGCTTCTTGCAGAACGCAGCAAGGGTGGAGAAGTAACACTTAGGAGACAGCGTGCAGCCCCCAAGAGCTCTGGTGGCGACTAGGAATGCATTGTGACTGCTTGCTTCTCCAGATCAAATTCCCTTTTGTTTCTTTTTTCCAGCAACACCTTCCCACTGGACATTGAGAGCTTCCCCCGCGCCCAGCTCGCAGCCCTCTGAGTTAGCCGGTGCAGAGTGCCCTGGGTGCCTCTGAGTCACGCATTGATGTTGTGTCATTGCTGTCTCATCCCCTCTAAGTGAGCTGTTCAGTTTTCCTTTACTTAAAACATTTAAACGTTGTTAAACAATCCAACAATACCCGAATGTCTCCTATAATCATCTCAAAGATTCCCGATAAGGCCTAGTGCTGGTCCCAAGCCCTCAGGCTAATTGCTGCCACTGTTTTTGGCCTGCCTATCTCATGACCTGTGAATTTACATACAACTGAACATGTTCATGCCTATCTCACGACCTGTGAATTTACATACAACTGAACATGTTCATGCNTCACGACCTGTGAATTTACATACAACTGAACATGTTCATGCCTATCTCATGACCTGTGAATTTACATACAACTGAACATGTTCATGCCTATCTCATGACCTGTGAATTTACATACAACTGAACATGTTCATGGATATGCTTGAACATCTCCCAAGCCAAAGTACACCTTCCAACTAGAGGCTTATTTGGCTTAATTTACACAGATTTCCTTTTTCTTTTCAACAGTACATAGAGTAATAGTGCATTTTAACATCTGCAGTGTCTCACATTCCACAAAAGGTAGTGTTCGTGCATCCATAGAAATGGTGTGGTATTGATTTTTGATTAAAAAAATAAATGATGCCATAATGGACCCATGGTTTTGCAGACTGCTTCTTTCACTCAGCACTGTGCCTTGGAGAGTTTCCCACGCTGCTGTAGGGAGCTCCCAGCCTTTATTAGCTCTATCATGGCACTGCCTAGTGTGCTGTACTAGGCACCATGGCTTGCGCGGGTCCCCTGGTGCTGGGCATTTAGACTGTTTCCAAGTGTTTGCTGTAGTAAATCTTTGTACGCATGCCTCCCTAGGAGCACGTTTTCCATGGTTGACAGGGAAAGACTGTTATTGGGCTAGCCTTTATTCTGCTCCCTTCTTCATAACCAGTCCTGTTCTCTCCCACCCCATTTCTTCATGCCCATCACTCCCATCCTTTCCCACCCCACACCCTTCTGTCCCATTCATTTTTATCTCATTCCACCTTTTTCTACAGTTGTAACCTTGGTGTGTAACATGAGGGGCCTGCTTGTTGGGGTTTCTGTCCCGCCCGGTATCCCACAGCCGGAAAGCCCCAAAGAAAATCACACAGAGGTCTCCATAAGATTATAAACTGATTGGCCCATTAGCTCAGTCTTCTTACTAGCTCTTATAACTTATATTAACCCATTGTTCTTATCTATGTTAGCCACATGGCCGGTACCTTTTCTCAGCCGGGCAGCTCACATGTTGCCTCTCTGGTGGTCTGCGTAGGAAAGCCAAGGGAGCTTCCTGCTTCCCAGATGTTCTCCTCGCCCTGCCTCTACTTCCTGTCTGGTTCACCCGCCTATACTTCCTACCTGGCCAATCAGCATTTATTTAAAACATGATTGACAGAATACAGAATTGTCCCCCACCACTGGTGTTTACTTCGTATCAGATCTTGGATCTAACTCAGTGTTGTCCGTCCCCCCCTCCCCCTGAGATAGGGTTTCTCTGTAGTTTTTGGAGCCTGTGCTGGAACTAGCTCTTGTAGACCAGGCTAACTCGCAAAGATCCGCCTGCCTCTGCCTTCTGAGTGCTGGGATTAAAGGCGAGCACCACCACTGCCCGACTCTTAACTCAGTTTTGATGGTTGGAGGCTATGCAGGCTCGTCAGCCTTCTCTGCCCCACAATGGCTTCTGATTTAGTTGGAAGAGAAGCCGAAATGAGAGTGGGATCTAAGCTATGTAACGCGTACAGGTGGAATGTAGTAGCCCTCCCAATCTGGGTTCCTTAGTCTGGATACCTGTTGGGTTTGTTGTACTGGCTCCTTGTGTTTGCCTACCAATGGGAACAGCTCCACCTGTCAATCCCCATGGCACCTCGTTGCTCTCCATGGAGATGTTATGCTACTGTCTCCCACCAGATACAGGAAACGTGAGACTGGAGGGAGGTGGGGAAGGAAGTAGAAGTTGCCTCCTCTGCCAGCTCAGCTGGTAGTGACCTTTGGACAGCAGCGCCTGGAACCTGTCCTGTCGAGGCTTCCAGAAATGCCCCCTCAGACTTCCAAGTACTTGCAGCTGACTCAGAGTCTGAATGCGAATGCTCTGCTGACAATTCTGGGTCACACAGACTCTGCATTTCACATGAACCTGTGGGGATGCGGGTGCTGTGGGCTTATTGACCACACTTTCAGTAACTAAGACTCTAGGAGTGATATGCAAACTGGAGGCTGGAAGAGCTGGGCAATGGGCAAGGTGAGCTTGGGCGGGAACTGAGTTTTCTGGTGCCACCCGGCTCCTCACTCCTCCAGATGTGTGTTGCTGTCCTTGGCGCTCTGGTCTCACTGCTGTGCAAGTCTTGGGGGAGAGAGTTTGATGGCATTGGTGTGTGTTAGAGCTTCCAGATACAGGGCTGCAGTGAGAGTAGGGGACTTCTGAAGGGGAAGGCACCATTCTTTCCTTGGCGTGGCATGCAACATCTCTGGCCTTGCCCACTAGATGCTAGTAAAAATCTTCATCCATTGTGGCTGTTATAACAAAGTGCCTGGGACTGGGTAATACACCAGCAGTAGAAATTTATTGCTCGTAGCTCTGGGGTTTACGAAGTCAGGTTCAAGGTGCTAGCAGATTTAATGAGGGCCCTCTCTTCCTAGATGGTATCACCTATGTGTCCTTACATGGTGGAAGGGCCAAAAGGAACTAGCAAGCTTTCTTGAGTTTTTTCTTAGATGCCCCCATTCATGGGGCAGTGATGACCTAATCACCTGTCCGAGTTACCTCCTCTTGATACCATCACAAAGTTAGCTTTCACGGAATGAATGGTAGGGAGATGCATACAGACCATGGTAGTGGTACTTGAAAAAAAAATGTCCCCGGAGGACATTGCTGTACCTGATTACAAAACTACTGAGCTAGATGTGTTCCCGGGAAGGGACCAGTGGTGGATAGCACAGTCAGCATGGGATCAGTGTCTGGAGCGTGTGTGGTGGCAAGTTTCACATCCTTGCCAGCCTCTAGTTTGTGACTCAGCTGCATCGCAGTGGTGACCTGCCTAACACTGGGGCCGTGGTGACTTCAGGACCACTGTGGAGACACATCGCAGGGAACAGAGTATGCAGTCTGTATTTGTTTCCTTAGCTTTCCCCATACTCACAGGGTCTGCTCCTCAAAAAATAGGTGCTGAGTATTAGAATTTTATTTATTATATTTTGTTGTATTTGATCCTGTCTCGTGTAGCCCAGTCTGGTTTTGAACTCTGTATGTATCTAAGAAAGACCATGGAAAGCTGATCTCTCTGTCTTTACCTCCCAAGTGCTGGGATTCACGGAGGGTCCAGCTTTGTGCTGCTTGTTGATCCTGGGAATTGAGCCAGGGCTTTGCATGCACTAGACAAACATTGTCTACTAACCCACACCCAACTCTATCCCCCCACACACACCCAGGGCTTTATTCTACCTCAAACTATTCTGGAAGTTCAAGATGTAGTCCAGACTGACCTTGAACTCATGACAGTTTTCTTGTGTCAGCCCCAGCATTTGTGTCTGTCTGTTGTTTCTAGGCAGAGCAGCTGGAAGATAAGGCCTGTCATATTCACGCTTGAGCCCCAAGGACCCAGCACATAGTAGGTGCCTTGCATATATATATATATATATATGCTTGCCGAAAGAGCTACTTAAATTTACCAGGAGAAGCAGAAGTCTAGGATTGCAGCAAGGACTGCTTTTGTTTTTGAAGAGTATTTGCAACGTGGCCATCGGC
Source organism: Dicrostonyx torquatus (assembly GCA_028555095.1). NCBI lineage: Eukaryota > Metazoa > Chordata > Mammalia > Rodentia > Cricetidae > Dicrostonyx > Dicrostonyx torquatus. The sequence goes on along the minus strand of JAQHUG010000066.1, from coordinate 3,473,409 downwards.
CAATGCATTTACGCCGTCATTAGTCTATCATTAGACATTAGACAAATGTTTACTGAGCACCTGCTCTGTACAGGGTCTTTAGTGAGTGGGTGTGGCCTGTGCGGTGGAGCTAGTGGTGCATGGAGGAGTAGATACTAACCTAAACATCTTACACACAGTGGGGAAATAGCTGCCTAAGTGCTTTTGGGAAAGGTCGGACCATGGTGGCCTGAAGGCCCTGAACAAGCTCTGGGTGTTGGGTCTGGGTGATGTGCAGGCACTAGAAGAAGGAGGGGAGTGTGCCCACCCACCCCTCAGGAACAGGGAGCGCTCAAGGTACCAGCTAGGCACTTCCACACGAGTCTCCTTTTTGAGAGCTTAATTTAAGGTTGCTGTTACTGTTATTATTTAGCAAGACTGGGAATTAAACTTAAGTCCTTAGGCAAGAGCTTTACCTCTGACGTACAGCCCAAACCCCAACTTGGTTTTTTTTTTCTTTTAAATATTGGGTAGATAAATAAGTAAATGAATAAATAAAAATCATATTTCTTTATATTCTATATTTATTTACTTTCTATATTATATTTTGTATAAAATATATATTTTAGTGTTTTCCCCACATGTAGTTGGGCCTCTGAGGGCCCAACTTCCTGGATCAGGGAGGAGTAGCAGGGGTGAGAGCTGTGGAATGGAGAGCTGAGGACTAGGCTGGTAGGGTAGGGGTGGGGCTGGGGCGTGAAGAGGCTGAGGCTAGCAGACCAGCAGGGACCCGAGGATGCTGGTTCCTGGGAGCCCTGAAGGCAGAGGGTAGAGTCAGGCTGAAGGTCATCTGTGACCAGGTGGCAGAAGACCTTTAATAGCTTGGGACAAAGCTGGGATTCTATCCCAAGACTAGTGGGATGCCATGGGAAGGGACAGATGAGGAGTGACATTGGAATGTCTTTGAAAGGTCTCTGGCTGCTGTGGAGACTTATGGGTACCCTCCTGGGCATTTGTTGATGGCTTTTTCTTTCAGAACTGTTGGTCGTCACCTGGGACCTGAGCTGAAGCAGTTATTTGTGCTGTTGATGCCCTTGGCCATGCCTACACCCGAGGCTCCTCTATCAGGGCTAGGCAGATCTGGCCTCTCTCAGCCAGGAGGAGGTACTTCGGGTGTCACTGTAAATCTCACTGAATTGAGCTGTTTTCTTCCATCTTGCTTTTGCATATTTTATGAATGGATGATAAAAATATGTGACAGGGTCATTTGTTTTAATTTTCTTTTGACACCTGGACTCTTATGTTTGGTGGCAGCTGTCCTATCAATGCCTGGAAGTCTTCTTGCAGGTGGTGAGTGGCCCTGGGCCCAGTCTGCACCTGGCTCTGTCCTGATTGGTGGGTATGGACAGAGGCAATAATACCTTGATCCCCATGAAGAAGTGAGTCCCTTAGAATCTGGTACTAGGGGCCCATGCCTGCCTGAGGGTGGGGCTGGCCTGGTCAGGCAACTGTAATAGCACAGACTCAGTGCTGAGAACTTGGAGGCCCCACCAGCTGGAACAGCATCTGGTTGTGAGGTGGAGGCCAGCAGTGGCAGTCAGGGCTCTCACATGGACGGGATGGTGATGGGTTAGTGCCCATGACACCATAACTCTTATGGCCACTTATGGTTTTATTGCCCCTGGTTCCAGCCCATGCTCTACCTTGCCTTTGCCTTCTGTGTGTCCTTGGCATGGCTTCCTTGCCTGGAGCACCACCTTAGTCTTCTTCTGCTTCAAAGCCAGACTTCTCCTTTGGTCATTCTGGAAGCCTTCCCTGATCTCTCAGCAAGAACTCCCTGTGATCCTTCTCAGAGACTCCCTGGAATGTTCAGACACTTCTCTGCTCTTCAGAATACATTTCCCCCTTTTATGTACACTGTAGACATTTACTGTGGAAGATCTGTTAAATCAAGGCAGGCAAAGACGAAAGTGAAAGCAGCCATGATGTGGAGGTCCGATGGTTGTGGTGCGCTCATCATGTTCTCCCGGTTCTTGTTTGGCCACACACTGTGCTTCCTGTAGACTGTGACCTTCCATGATGTTGGGCATCATCTCGGCACCCCCTCTTTGATTGGCATTATGGTGTGTACAGGTGTGCATTAAAGTCGCGTGTAGTTTTATCCCAGTCCCATTCCAGTTCCATGCTGTGACAGTGTGTGAGCCTTATGGACCGTCAAGGCCTGGGCTCTTCACCTTGTTGGCCTTGGGCCTGGCAACTGCCTGGAGGGTTCGTGGGAAGTGATGTTGGATGAATGAAGTTGCCTGCACCCTCACCTCACGTGTGAGGAAGTGAGGCTTTCTTTTTTGCTCATTGCAAATATTCTCCCACCTTTCTCCATAAAAAATACCCCGCCAGCCACACTGCTTCACGTGACCTTGAAAGGCTCATGCTGGAAGAAGTTAGAAGGATGGGTGAGGTCAGAGAGGGTGCATACAGAGGCCATTTGGAGAGGGTAGCCTTGGAATCTGCTCCTAAGTGGCTTCTAGGCCCGGGGAGTGAGGCAGCTGTAGCCAGGTGCAGAAAGGACTCTTTGGGGGTTTAGTCCCTGTGTGCTGTGGCGCTTCATTCCCGGTCACACTCTGGCAGCTGTATCTTAAGGCTTCCCGATCTTTGAGGATCTGGAATGTGTGTTCCGTGTGGCGTGCTATTTCCTCTGTTGCGTTGACAACGAAGTTTGTCCTGTGCGATGAAGCATAAACTGTTGTCCTTCCTCCAGACTGTTTGAAGCCTTAGGACAAAAGGCTCCATTTAGCTAAGCACACACATATAGGCTAAACAGCTGTTTATTGAATACTTGTTAAGTACCAGGCTCCATGCTAGTCCTTGGTCTCATGGAAATGACTTTAGGGATGTGTGAGGGCAGAGAGGAACCAACATCCCTATTTGCCTGTGGCAAAGAGCTTCCTAAAATGTAGTATTTTCACTTCTGAAATGGGGAAAGTCCCTGCAAATTGGGACAAACTGGTTACCCTTGCTGGACAACTTGCCTTTTTGTAAGGTGAGTCATATTTAGTGTGGACTTCACAGAGCTGTGATGTCCCAGAAGGGGTGAGACCCTCTCAATTCTCCACGGTCCCGAGGCCCTCCTATCATATGGTATAGTCAGGGACAATATGGTATGTTCAAGGACAGTTCTACGGAAAATGGATCCCTGCAGCCTGGGTTCAGCTGCCCCTGGACAGAACAGGTTTTTCCAAGTCTACCCTGGAGTGCACGGGGAAAATCAACTAGGGAAACTTGAACAGTCATGGTGTTGTATTCTTTGTGTTCCCCCAGCCCTTGGTCACTGATGGTCTTGTGATATATCAGACACACAGTGCTGGTAAATACAAGCCTTTGCTAACCCAATAAGTCGGGCAGCCTTGGAGCCCTATGGCAATGCAAGCCTTGGTGGCTTCTCACCTTAAGTGGAAAGGAATTCATGATGTCATCAGTACCTCTTCCAGGCTGGACGCCCCAGGAAGGTCACCCTTCAGGAGCATTAGCCAGTTTGTCTCTCCAAGCATGCCAGAGCCTTGTGAGAATGGAATCTGGTACCTTTCTTTTGGAAAAACTATTTGTCCATTGAGATGCAATACACTCTGAAAGGAAGATAAAGGCAAGAAGGTCCACCAGGAGAGGGAGGGTGTCTGTGGCAGTGGAGGAGGTGATGTCCTGGAGGGCTGGGTGCTGGGCTGGGCTGGGCTGGGTGTAGGTCTTGCCTCTGACCCCTGACCGGTTCTCAGTGTTGGTATGCCTGACAATGTTGGCATGGAAATTGGGGTGATTTCTCTCTATTCCACACTCCAAAAACCTCAGCAAAGGGAAACCCCACACCAGGACTTGGTAGACAGTACGGTTCCAAGGGAACAAATTACAAAAAGAAGAAAGACATTTCCAGAGATGTCTTTGTGTGTTCAGCAGGCAGCTTGCTGCTCTCATCCTGGTGCACGCGGAGAGGCCCTGAAGGTAAAAGCAAAGCCAGGTAGAGGGGAAGCGCTCAGTGTTGGAATGCGGGGTGTGTGCAGGCGTGTGTCAGTGCGTGTGTTCCTATCAACACGTGCACAGATTTGTCAAATTACATTTGCTTTACCTTTAAAATTTTATGAACATGAGCATATGGCACATTATCCTGTGTGGGAAAGTACGTGTGTATACACACAAGCAGGCCAGCTTGTCTCTCTCTCACACACACACACACACACACACACGAGAGAGAGAGAGAGAGAGAGAGAGAGAGAGAGAGAGAGAGAGAGAGAGAGAGAGCTGTTGTGGTGGTGGAAAACTCTTTGGAGATGACTGTCTGGGAGTGCATGGGCTGTAGGTGAGGGGACCTCCCCAGGGCCCCAGCCTGGCCCATAGCCCACCAGGCCACAGATGCATTTCCATCCATCTCCCGCCCCCATCACCTAGGCAGCTAATTCCTCTGAGCCTCTCTGCCTTATTAAAGTCACAGATCACTTTCCTGAGCTTCATGCTGTCAAGACCAGCAAGCCTGAGTTCAAACCCCCTCCCTGCCATGCTGCTCCTCCTCAAGGGTGGGGGTGGGGTGGGGGGCTGCCACCCCCCTCCTTGGTTTGATCTGCATACTGCCTTGCAGTGATCAGTGAGGTCGCTTCAAGATTCCTTCAGTAGAGCCCTTGGCAGGGATACAAGGGCCGTCACAGCTGTGCAGCACAGACCAGCTTCCAAAGGCGAGGACTGGGCCAGCCCACTCAAAGTGCTCCTCAGCAGAGGGGTGCGAGGCTGGCTGCGGGTGTGGAGAACACGTCTCCAGTCCCTGGCTGCAGCGGCCTCCCCCATTATGAAATATGGATGGTACCGGTTCCAGCGTTGGGAGACTCTCTGGCAGCGCCGAGCGTCTCCAAAGGCCCGCCTTGTGCATGCACCTAAACACTTCACTGAGCAATCTGTCAACATGTCAGCAACACATGTTTTGTAAAAAGCTTCCAGTGGGAGTAATGACTCCCACCAGGACTTCCAAAATGCTTTGAATTCAGCAGATTTCTATTGCGGGCATCCCCTGGGGTGCCTTTTACAATGCCTACATTTCAGAAATTTGAGCCACAGACCCCTGGGGGTTTCCTTTCATAATGCCTCAAAATGTAGGGTTATATTGTTGGAAGTCCCCATGGGGTCTTTATTAATACCTGAATTCTGAGGAACTAGAAATTACACAGGGCACTGCAGGGGCCCAGATCCACACCAGGAAGAAGAGAAAAACTCTGTGGGGAGATTTTTTTTCTTCATGCAAGAGTGAAAGAGAAGAATTTGCTAAAGGACAAAATTGAGTGTGTTTGAGCTTCCTTCATTTAATCTGCCTTCTAGAACGCTGCAGCAAAATCTGCAACGGGGAAGGGGGAAATGACTTTTCTATTTTTAAATCTCACTTTGATATTTTAGGGGCCAGAGTATACTCTCTTAAACACTCAGTGTTGAGGGATATTGTTTAAAAAGAAATGATTTTTCATTTTGGTAATTGAAACACCTCTGGCCAGGCCCCTCTCTGGGTCTCCCCTCTTCCTCAGTACCGCTAAACTCCTGGCGCGCTCCAGCTCATTATCATTAACCATTTGGGGTCGCTCTGAGATATTGCTTCCCTCTCCTTGCCTCCCTTTCCTTCCTCTCTGCACATTAAAGATGAGGAAATCAACCTCGGAGATGGTCCAATCGCATGTGAGGACTGCTTTCAAACCCTGTGCCTGTTGACCAGCAGAACAGGAGACACCAAGGTTGCCAGCATGTTAGTTTTGCTATTGAAGTCTCTGGAAGCGACAGAAGGAATACCTCCTGCCCAACGTGCGTGCGCACTCCCTTAGATGCGTATTCCAATTTTGCACATTTCCTACCCCGCCCCAGCCTTAGCCAGCTGCATGCTCACCTTCGGTGCTGTTGTTTAAAAGTTGCTAGCCTTTAAACACGTTAAGGCTCAAGGTTAATTTAAATGGCCTCTGCCTGTCTAAGTCTGGCACTCACTGGCTTACTGAAAAGAGGTCTTGTGCTCTGTGTTTCTTTTACAGTTTCATTGACTGGGACAGGAAAATAACATTGAGAGAACTGACTTGCAGCTGCCAAGGCCAAGAAATCCTAAGTTGCTGATAAGACCCTCCTCCCTCCTCCCTCCTTCTCCCTCCTCCTCCCTCCTCTTTCCTCCTTTCTGCCAGAGTGACTGGATCACACAGGGGACTCAGGAACTCACATTTTCTCCCCTCAGTGAGACTCCCAGACGGTGTTCAACCATCTGTGGTCCCGAGGGCCCTGCAGAGGGGCCCTGAGGAGGGGGGCTTGCCCATCAGGAGCTGGTTGGGTCAGACACTCACAGAGACCCTCTGCACCCACCCGAGCAGGCTGATTAATTAAGCAATTGCATCATTGATTCAAGGTTTGTGATTTGGCGCCAGGGCGCTGGCTGCGGCGTTCCAAAGCTTTGCCTACCTCCCCTGGGTCTGCACGACAGGCTCTCTATCTTCTTTTCCCCAGCTGGATTTTTTTCCTTCATGCCAGCACTGGAGGCTCTGCCCTGAGAGGGATTGCCCCTCACCTACAGCCAGAAAGCTTTTGTGGCTCCTGGCTGGTCAGATCACAGGAGCGACACTTGGGCTCTGAGCAGCCTTTAGGGGGCCTTTTGCCTTCTGCAAGCCCCAGGAGCCTCAGCAGAGACCTGGAGACCAGGGGCCAGCATCCTGAGATGCTGATTTGGCAAGTTTAACTAAAGACATTTGTTCAGACCGATTTCTAAGTGGCGTTCAGTGCATTTGGCTTTTTTCTTTTTGTTTTTTTTTGGGGGGGGGACATGTTTGTGTCCTTTTTAAAAACAAAAACTCCTCATCCTATTTTTCCTTTTTCTTGTAGAGCAACAAAATTGAAATTGACCCTGGGACTCTCCTTTTTGCCTCCCCTCTTTTCCTCTTTCCCTTCTGGCCAAGAAGGTCTGAATTTCCTAGAAGCCTGTGGGCCTCAGAGCATCTCTGGGTCCTGAGATGGCCCATGGAGGTCAGTACCCAGCCTGGGGCCTTCCTGTTTCCTGCTCTCCTTTCTCTTGGAGACTGCTGACTGTCTTTGGGGGAAATGTCAGGACCCATCAAGATTCTGCCACAGCCTCTGACCTTGAGTCAGTTGTTGGCAAGCTGTCAGGCAAGGAACCTAACCCACTGTCCATACATACACATAGACTTTTTCTAAAGGAGGCCAGAACCATGTAACTGGAAACTCTGACATTTTTATTATATTGATGGCATTTTGAACTCTTCTCCCCACATACTAAAACATAAAAATAAGAAAGAAACCAAACAATAGGCATTATTTCTCTCCTTAGCCTTAAGAAGAAAGAAGAAGAGGAAAGTATTACCTTTGGGAAAGAGGGGGTTACAAACAGATTTTTTTCCAAAAGCCCCCCTGTGTGCCAAAGAAGATGGCAAACCTTTTCCTGCGTGACTCTCTGTGCTTCCAGATAAGGACCCCGAGCAGAGCACTCCAGCCCCACACAGTTGTCCGGAGAAGGGAGGCCAGAGCGCCTCCTCAGAGGAGTGATTTATTTTATGTTTTAGATCTATATGTTTTGGCCACATTTATTTATTTATATATTTATTTCCAAAGGGCTATTTTTTGGCATCTGCCTGGGCTCCTTTGTAGCAAGGCCCCCTTTTCTAGAATTTCCTTTCCTTTATTAGAGTTACAGCTCAGCTTTGTGCAGCCCCCAGGGGAGCCGGCCAGCCGCTGGCAATTTCTCTCAGACACCCAATTACCCCCTGACGTCAGTGCGCCTTGCCCGGCTCCCCTGGGTGCCAGCATTTTTTCCTTTGTAACACTAATAGCTGGCTAGCTAAGTGCCTGTCTGCTCCTTGGCAGAGGAGTTGATTGTGTTTTCGGCTGGATACTAAATCCAAAAACTATGTAAAAATGTCAATAGGTGAGTGCACATTGATTTTGGTTAGTCACAGTGATATTTGAGCCCCTTTGGGGACTCTGTCTGGGGAAGTATTTTACAAGAAAGATAATATAACAGAAAATTACTGGAGCTCCGTGGGTCTCTGGTGGGTTTCTTAGGGGCCTGCTAAATTGCTGTAGAATCAACAAATGCTTTATTAATCTAAATTTGTGGTTTTGTTCTTTCTTCCCTTCAGAAGGTTGGAGTTTTAATGATTCAGGCGGCTCTGGCGGCCAGGCTGGGCGATGCGGTCTGCACCTAGGCTGTTGAGCTGGGGGACCCGGGCTGGTAATGAACTCTCCCAGGGCTTGGGAGCAGGGAGGCTGTGTTCCCAGAGGACTTCCTGGGGAATGTGGAGCAGGCGCTGGGCCCATTGCTTGCCAGGCCGAGGTCTGTGCAAGCAGATAAAGTGAGGGGCTGGGGGCCTGGAACAGCTGTGCCGACCAGGCTGACTGGGGGAGGCTGATAAGAGCCCAGAAGGAGCCCATGCGGGTAGCCTGGCAGCGCTAGGCATCTGACGGGGTATCACAACTGGCAAAGAAAGTTAAGCAGGGCCGAATCTGGGGGATGGTTGGCAGACCTGCACAGAGAGATAATGGTAATTGATGGAATCAGAGTCACAGCACAGCCTTGTGTTTTCTTGGCAATTAATTCCACCCCCCCTCCAATTTCTAACCCCCTGGCATTCTTTGAGCCCAGGATGCCCGGTGAGCAGTCTGCAAGCACAGATAACCAGTGCATGCCCTCCTTGTTTTGGGGGGCCAGAGCCAGGGAGATGTATGTGGCCAAAAAAAAAAAAAAAGACGCAATTAGAGACCCAGTCTTAAAATAAAAAATAAAAAACAGGATACAAACAAACAAGAAACCCCCACTGAAAAGTTAAGGATGTGTCACTCCGGGAGCTCATCTGATCTCGCTCTGGAAAGGAAGGAGGAAAATCGATGTCTTTGTAAGAGCGCTGCTCTGAGTCTCCTGGCTGAGCAGGACAATGCAGAGTCAGGCCAAGCCCAGAACTGCCCCTGTGTGCACGCACACACGCGTGTGTTCCCTCCAAATGATGCTGCAGGAGAGGCAGCATAATGGGATGAAGTGACCGGTGGATAGCAGATACAGATGTGCCTGCCTCTCCCGTGTGTGGCTCTGTCCCCTCCACCTTTTGTCCCTTAAAAGGCATCCCTTCTCTACAATGGACTAACTGGGCTGTTTCCTCTCTGCAGGCTCAGACTGCCCGCCTGCTCCATAGGTGAGGCTTTCAGGCGGCCTTTTGTTGTGTCACTGACAACATGCACATGCTGGGACACACCTGCTTCAAAACACGCGTGACCAGTGCAACTCTGGCGTGCGCGCGTGCACACACACACACACACACACGCACACACACACACACACTCACACTCTTCATGTTTGGCCCTCTCTTGCTGTTTCTTGAGTAAGTCCCATTGTGCTCAAGGGAGCCCCTGTGTCAGCTCCAGGATCTTAAGCAAATAAAACACTCCAAAACATTTCCCTAGAGTCTTTTGATATTAAAATTGGTACACAGTAAACCTGTGTGCCAGTCGGGCATGCAAAGCACAGACCCCCAAGTAACTGGAAATTTTATGAAGGAGGCAGTTGGGTACAGCCTTCTAGATGATTCTACTTGGTGCTCCAGGTCTGCTTGACTGGCAATTGGATCCTAGGAGGAAGGAGTTTTATCAGACAGCAATCCCACCCTTCCTCTGGCATCCTGTCTTTCTTGGACCTACCTTACTCACTCTAGTCATCTCTGGGGTAAGTGACATTAGTTCTGTACCCAGAGGCTCAAACTGAGAGGTTTATTGGTTTATTCTGACAATACATCTATTTCATATGCCCTTGGTGACCCACTGGTGTGGGGAATTCTGGAAGGTCAGGGAGAAGTGAGGTCAGCTTCCTGCCCCAAGACTATATCTCTGCACCAGTCCTCAGTAGCTTCCCCTGAGCTTTGTCTCCAAAGGAGTGCCCCCCCCCAGTCATCAAAGCCAGCCAGCAGCCTCTAGGCCCCTCAACTCCCCCCACCCCCAAAGAGCTGTGCAGGCCTCCAGCTGTTTTGGGGGCTGGTGCTTTGTCCCATGGAGGAGGCCTCCAGGAGGCCCAGGCCCTGGGTGGGGGAGGTGTGCCTGAGGTCAGGCACATAATGAGGCCAGGTCCCTGGTTGTCCCCTGCCAGGGCTCTGGCAACAAAAGCCTAGCCGGACTGCACAATGAGGGGGGAGGCGGCAGGGTAGGGGGGTAGGTGAGGCCCCAGTCAGCCTCTGTGGCCCAGGGTTTCCTTCCAGCCCACCCCATGCTGGGAACTTCAAAGGGGCAAGGGGAGAGGACAGCCAGGCCTGGTGGCTGGGCCTCCCTCTCCAGAGTCCATGTGTGTCAGGTTCCCCCCCCCTACCTTCCCCCACTCCCTTGAGAGTGAGCAGGGAGCCTGGGTTGTGGAATATTTGGCTCCACAGGGAGTCATGGGCTGGGGTCTTAGTCTTGATGCACTGTTAGTTTGGACCTTGAGCTAAGCATTAAAGCAGAGCCTTCGGCCTTTCGAATGGACAGTAACAATACCCCATGTGTAAGGAGGCATGCCACTGCACTCAGTGTGTTCCACAGGAATCTTAATGGCATCTGCCTGCTCAGTGAGGCTAGGGAGCAGCTGGGAGGATGTGTGTCTCTCATGGGACAGGAAGGTGGGAAAGATCAGTTTCCGGTCACATGCTCTGTTCTTTTCTCCTCGGCACTTCCCAGAACTCTCACTGTAGCACGGAGAGTTGGGCATTTAGTTCTCATTTTTGCAGATGAAGCTACCAGGGCTCAGAGAAGATGAATAAGCCACGTGGTACTCCATACTGGCTCCTGCGCACGTAAAATGTTGACCCTTTTTAATTAGTGGAGGTCTCTGTGCTTCCATTCTGCTTCTGTTAGACGGGCTAAGGCTTCCTACGGCAGGGCTCTTGTAACCGTGCAAAGACCATGTGTGGAAAGGGCTTGGAGTGTGTCTAGCACACTAAGCACTCAAAAACCAGTAGCCACTCCCTTATCATGCTGAAGTTGTCCTGCCTAGATTCCAGGCCACACACCCCCACCCCGGTGGCTTGATATAGGATCTGTTACAGCAGTGAACACTAATAGAGGCCCAGTCTGAGCAGGATGTGTGTGAGGGAGTCTGAAGATGCTTCTGGGGCCATCATCTCTTTTCTTCACTGGGTTGGGTCTCCTCGCTCTTCATACTTCATTGCCAAGATATATTTCTTTGCTAGTATTTCCCAAAGTCCTCCCAGTCCTGTTCCCAAACTGTGAGGAGTCACAGAAATTTGACTACTGGGTCCCGTGTATTTCATTGTGGCCATGAGATGTCAACTGTGACCACAAAGCACCCAGTGTTTCCTCAATGAGAGATGGCAGGTCTCCCCTGCGCCCAGATGTGATAGGACAGTAGGCTGCAGGGAGCTCTGGTTCCTTAGGTATCAGAGGACTGCAGTGTAGGGAAAGTCCCACAGGGTGGCACTGGCCAGCGCAGGTTCCAGCCCCTGCTTGCAGAGCAATGATTGGTGGATGATTTCACTTTGTGGCTGAAGCCCCCCTTCTCCCGGTTGGAATTAGGGACTTTCTGAATCCTTCAGGGATTCGGAAACTGCTCAGGGATCTAGTGGGACCTCCGTCGTCTGTGGCAGAATTAACTGCAGCTCTCTTTATTTTGTTCTTTCACTCTTCCATGCATATGGTTGCTGGTTGGTTCTGTATGCCAGACTTGGTGTTACCATCAGCATAGCCTTTGACCCTCGGAAGTATAGTCCCTCTCTCCCTCCTTCCCTCCCACCTTGTCATTAGTAATCTATGAAGTGTCCTTGCTAAAAATGAGCAGAGAGTGGGAACAGCTTCCTCAGTGATGACCAAGGAGGAATCTTAAGATTTGACTTTGTCCTGTTTGCACTGGACTCGGTCACTGGCCTGCTCTGAGCCCTCACAAAGTGAGGATGTTGAACAGGCACAGTGTGGCACCTGTCATTGTGAGGCTCAGAGAGGCAGCTCACACAGACCCTGGAGCATCCTTATGGCTTCACCTCTCATCATCATTTCTTGCTTTTCTCCTTCATCTGGTCATTCTTTGCCAGGTTTCTCTGAAGAGGGCAAGTTAGTTCTGTTGTCCACAGAAGGTGCAGCAAGCTCACAGCCTCTTCACTCAGATTGAGCCTCTCTTCCTGCAGTATAATGAAGTCTCAAGATTCCCTCCTACTGGCTCCAACTGGTCCTGTGTTCCCCCCATCTATTACTATAGCTGCATGGTGCGGTACTGTCTGGTTAGGCCTGTGGTCCCTGATCGCACAGGGGAGGAAGGTTTCTTCTAAGTAGGCAGGGATAGATATTTGAATCAGCCAATAAGCACAGCCCCTCCTACCCCTCAACCTTCCTCAAGGTGTGGTGCTGGGGAAGTTACCGTGCTTTGCAGGTCTCAGTTTCCACTAACAATTGTCACTACCTCATCAGGCTTGTTATGGAAATGAAACACATTAATCCATGTAAAGTGCTCAGGGCAATGCCTGGCACATGATAAGCACCTAAATAAATATTAACTGTTTGTTTTTCTTTCATTTATTTATTCATGACCTCTTAAGCACTCAGTGTAACAAGCAAATAATGAGTCAGCCTTTGCCTTTGTGGGACTCACACAGGGACTGTATGATTATTTCTCACTCACTTATTTATTTAATCATCTTCTGTATCTAGTACAGGCCTTGGGTGAGCTTGGGGACCCAGATAAGGGAGCATTCTCTCTTCCATGGAGGCAGACAGGCATCTCTCTGGCTCCTGTCTGAGAAGTAGGGACATTCTTCTCTCTTTTTTGGTTTTTCGAGATGGTATTTCTCTGTATGTAGCCCTGGCTGGCCTGGAATTGGATCTGTAGACCAGCCTGCCTCTGCCTCCCGAGTGCTAGGTTAAAGGCATGCGCCAACACTGCTCTTTTGCAAAGAGCCTGGCTAAAGTGAAAAGATGGGAAAGTGTGGCCACAATCTGCACAGTGGCCGGCCTAAGGGAGCATGGCTTTCCCCAGCCATGTCCTATTGTGGAGCCCTCCGCTCTGGCTCTTCTCCTTGGCCTTTATGCAACCTGCTAGGTGGCTAAGGTGTCAACAGCGCCTCTCTCTGGCATCTGTTGGAGGTGGGGGGGGGTCATGCTTGGATTTAAGTGTTGGTCTTTGGTGAGAGACACAACATCTGGTGATTGGGATATCATTTCACCTCACGACAACCTGTTGTCAAGCAGTGGACCATTTGGGATTCTCAAGTTTACCACTTTAGGTCTCTAGATCATTTTTCTATGTGGTCCCTCATGTACCAGAATGCAAGCTGGGATCCCGTCAAAGAGATGGGGAATGGGAAAGCCTTGATTCTTCTCCCACTAGCCCAGAGGATGGAGTGCATACTTGTGATGTCCGTCACAGGAAACAAGGCCTCAGCACCGGTAGCACGGTAGTCACTGCTGTTACATCCCTCCCTCCACCCCGGGTTCTTTGTATCCGTCACACAGACAATTTTATTAATTCTTCTTTTGTGTGTGTATGATGTGCTTGTGTGTGCATGCATACATGCCACAGCACCCACGTGGAGGTCAGAGGACTCTCCTTCCACCACTTGACTCCTGGGATCTAACAGGCTGTCAGAGTTGAGCAGCAAACACCCGTACCTGCTAAACCATCTTTCTTTTAATCTCAAACACATTTATTTATGCTCCTGGGTAAGGGGTCCTTGGGCAGTTGTTCATGGACGGTCTCTATTTTTGTCTGGAGCAGCTTGTTTGAGCGTGCAGCCTGCTGAGTCTTCCTCCCATACTCCCCAAGTAGAGCTGCTTACTGCGGAGCTAAAGCAAGTGGGGCATGGGCCTTCAATGCTTTTACTTTATTGGCATCTTTGATTTATTTATTTATTTATTTATTTATTTTTGGGGGTGTGCAGGGTTTCTCTGTGTAGCACTGACTGTCCTGAAACTGTCTGTGTAGACCAGGGTGTCTTTGAACTCAGAGCTGCCTCCCTCTGCCTCCTGAGTGCTGGGGTTAAACGTGTGTGCCATCGCACCCTGCTCTTAACATTTCTGGTTTAAGATTCTGTCTGGTCTATTTTCGCACGCGTGTGCTTGTGTATGAGTACAGGCCAGTGTACTCCGTGACGATGTAGGGAGACGATGATAGCTCTCCAGGAGTCGGTTCTTGGCCTTCCACCTTGGAGAGATGGGGGCTTTCTGGTTTCTGTTGCTTTGCTGTGTAGTCCAGGCTAGCTTGCCTGTGAACTTGGGGCCTATTCTCCCAGCTCTGCCTCTCATCTCATCGTGGGAGTGCTGGGATTACAAACGTGCATTACCACTTCCGGCCTTTTATGCGGGCTCTAGAGAGCAAACTCAGGTCTTCAGAATTGTGAGGCAAGCTTTTACCCACTGAGCCATCTCCCCAGCTCTGCAGCTTTCCTTTGTGAACGCCGAGGCAGGTTGATCCCATTCCCACTCACATACATCTTCCAGTGATTTTGGGAGTACAGGGGCCTGTATAGAGATTTAAGCATTTGTAATAATTTTGTATACTACAGATGGGGAAATCCTTTGCTTTCGCCTACAGAGAAACTGAGGCCCAGGTGTATTCAAGGTCACCCAGGGATATGATAGAACCCAGAGATAAGCTTAGGTATGCTTGGCCACATAGCCTAAGTCATAGTGTGTTCTGTGGTATAGTAATAAGTGTCAACACAGACTCAAATGTCCTCCCAAAGGGAACAGCTTTTCTATAGATGGCCACAGACTAGATTATCAGGAGGACTGGGGCCTAAGAGACTGAAGAGGAGCTACAGACGTGGGCTTTGTGTCTAATCTTCCTTTCTTAGTCTGTCTTTATGGGCTGTGCTGACTCAGTTCTGTTGGCTCCTCGGCCACAGGTCTAACCAAATCTTCCCAGCTAGAGAACAGTTCTCCTCTGGTGATCAGAAACCTGTAGGAAATGGCCATGATCCTGCCCCCCGGAAGAAAGGGATCAGTGGTTCATGTCTATGTTTGGACTGGCGCTGACTGCGCAGGAGGTTGTCCTCCTGCTTCTTTGCCTTCTCCAGGCCCTAGTCTGGTTTGCCACCTCTGCCTACTGTGCTCCACCAGGGCCCCGTGCCTCTTTGTTTTGAAGTTTCTGCCTACTTCCTGTCCCCATGCTAGCTGTGATTGCCTTGTTATGCTGTGTTAGGATATCAGGCTTTTAGCATGCACTGTCTGCTGTGTGTGGATAAGTCATTTTATGAACTGCATTGTTGCCTGTCCCATAAGCTCTCTGATCTCACCTTCCCTCCTCCTCCTCCTCTTCATCCTTCTCTACCAACTCCACCACCACCTCCACCTTCACCTCTGCCCTTGCTGGCATGGTTGATGCTAAGAATCATCATTATTACCATTATCAGCAGCGGCATCATGGTTAATTTGAAGAGTCTTGGGAAGGCGACATCAGTCCAAGGAAAGAAAAGCAAGTGATTACATTCTGATAGTCCTAGGCTCAAGTGCTTTCTCTGCTCAAAGTCTACGGCCAACAATTTACCTATTTCTGAGCCTCAGTTTACCTTTCTGTGAACTGTGGCTGGAAACACTTGTGTGTGTGTGTGTGTGTGTGTGTGTGAAAGAGAGAGAGAGGGAGGAAGGGAGGGAGGGAGGGGGAGAGAGAGAGGGAGGGGGAGAAAGAGAGAGAGACTAAAGAATGTGAAGAGCTGGGATCAGCTGAAGCCTGGGGCTGCAGTCACTAAACTTGGGGTGCTGTCCACTTACCCTGGAGTAGAAATCCAGAGTGCCTAAATGGCATGGAGATGGATGAGGATAGGGTGGGGTGAGGCAGGCTGGGCCATAGTGCTGAGTGGTGGGACTTGGGACAGACACAAGATTCTGGGCTATTGATGTGACTCTGACAGTACAGCTTTGTGGAGTTAGCAGTGATAACACCATGTGCCTCGGAGGTCCCTACATGTGCCTTCTGGAGGCTGCTCACAGCCTTGCTGCGGGACTTTGCCTTTCCTGGGAACTCTGAGTGGAGGGAAGTCTGCATGTACTTCCTTTCCACTGACGAGAAGGTGCCTCTAAAGGATGGAGGGGGGGGCTTCCGGCCATTCTGAGACAGCCCCAAGATCCCTGTGTGTTTGTCCGGGTCTCGATTACACTCTGGTGTCTCAGGCCGCATCCTAAGTGATAGTAGCAGTGAGTAAACAAACAAGAACGTGGCCCTGTCCCAGTCTGTCTCTGCTGCTATGACAGAGACCTGAGGCTGGGCCTGAGCACTGGGCATTTGCCTGGCTTACAGTGCCACGATGGGCGGGGGCGGTTCACATCTGCAGAGCCTCCCTGCTGTGCTGTAACATGGAGAAAGGCATCACCTAGGCCTCAGTGTGGATGAGTGAGAGAGAAGGGAAAGAAACCAGCTGTATCCACATCAGTAGCCTTCTCCTGGGACAGCCAAGCCACCCATGGTTGCACTGGAGATAAACATTCCAGATGTGCGCTCAAGAGATGCGCAGGTTAGGGTGTCACCTCACCCTTGCAATCAAGCCTAGGATTTAAAGATTGTTTTTATTGTCACCTATTTATTTATTCACTTACTTATTTTGAGGCAGGATCTCTCTATACAGCCCTGGCTATCCTGGAACCCATTATGTAGACCACGTTTGCCTTCAACTCCCAGAGATCTGCCTACCTCCCAATGATCAAAGCCATATGCCACCACACCTGGCTTTTTTTTTTTAATTTATTTTCAATGATATGTTTGTTCCTCCGTGTGCGTGTGTGCGTGTGTGTGTGTGTGATACATCAGTATATGACTGTGGGTACCAACAAAGACCAGAGTAGTGGGATCTTCTGGAACTGGAGTCACAGGATGAGAAATGCCTAGTGTGGATGCTGGGAACACCTCAATCCTCTGCAAGAGTGGTACTTGGTCCCATGAGCCCTCTCTTCTCCCCAGCCTCCCCAAATCCCCACCTTTGTGCCATTGTTTTCAAAGCCCTTGAAGTGCCTGGTATCCAGCACAGGGTGTGCAGAAGTGGTTCCAGCTCACCCTAGACTAATCCCGGTGTCTAGGGTCACCGTGAGGTGGCACGTTGGGGATGCTTGGCAAGTGACTGGAACACTCAAGCTCGAGGCTGCCCAGAGAGGTAGGAAGGAGAGACTCCTACAATTTCACCTGCTCTTCTTCCCGGCCACCACCCCGACTGCCACTGTGAGTGCGTATGTTTTTCTTTCTTATTTTAAAAGTATGCTTCACATTTCCCTATTTGTGTGTTTGCATGTGTATGTGTGTGTACATGCCACAACACATTTCTCTCCTTTCAGCACATGGGTTCTGGGGATCCAGCTCAGATCATCAGGCTTGGTAGCAAATGCCTTTACACACCAAGCCCCTTCCTTGTCTGAGCTCTTCTTTGTGAAAAGCTCATTGACTCACTGATCATGTGAACAGTACATTTATATACTACATTATGTTTTACCAGAGTACTTTAAATCTCTAGACATTTAAAATGTGCTATACTGTGGTCCCCTTAGCCTGGCATTTCTTTATATACCTGGGGTCTTTCTATTAAGGGTCTTACTATGAGGAAGCCCCTGGTGGCCAGCAAGGCCCCTTCTCAACGGGCTCTCACTTGGGGCCTCTCTGCCCCTAGCTTTCTTGGTCTTCCCTGTGCAGAGCAAGAGGGCAGGCCCTTCGTTTGTCTTTCTGCTGCAATGATCTCTTTGGCCCCTCCTCTTAATACAAAAGACCCAAGTCCCAGAGTAAGTTATTTGTAATTCGTTTTTAAAGTCCACATTGCGATATTAGCCATGACTGTCTGCTGTGTAGAAAAAGGAGGAGTTTGTGTTTGAAGTTTAATCCAGCCTCTACTTAAGCGCAGTCCCTGGGCAATCCTTTTTTCTGCCGCTGAGCTCAAACAGCCGGTTCTCAGGTTTGATCTGCTGCCCCACGGAGCCCTGCCCAATGTGAATTTGAAGAGTACCCCCCCACAACTCACCAGAGAGACTTGCAAAAAAAAATGGCGGGGGGTAACCACTTTGGTACAGCAGTGTAGGCACCCATGGTGGGTCCCTGGGTCCCTCCCAGTGCCCTCTGTTTTGGGGAGAGAGGCTGACAGGGGCCCACCCAGGCTGCAGACCTTCTGGGGACAGTCCCTTGCTTGAGGTCTCTGAGGAGCCCTTCAGAGTGCTCTCTGCTGGTGGACAGCTAGCACTAGGGAGTCTGGGAGTGCTGTCTGACATGTGGGGGGCAGAGAGAAAGGAGGGAAAAAAGGGAGGGAAATGAAAGGCGAGAGTTTGTCGGGAACTGGTGCTGGCGGTGGAAACAGGAGCCGCAGCAGGACAAGGCCTGGTGGCCTTCAAAACTTTTCTTCTCCCCTCTCGCTACATGACTCGGAGGATGCAGGCAGTAATTAAAGGCCCCCCGGCTCTTCGTTTTCTGTGTCCACACCTTTGATCTGGCTCATGTTGGGCGGCTATTTTCATTGTTCCTGTCTTTCTTTCATTCTTTTTTGATGGTAGAAATGATGATCTTTGATTCCCGAGTCGGAGGTGGCCAGGAGAGTGGTATAGGTCTTACATAATGCATCTTTCACATCTTATTTTTAAACGCAGGCATAATCAGGGCCAGGCAAAGGCTGGCTTCATTTCCACCAATGTGTGTGGGGGAGAGGAGGTTGCCTGTCCTGCAGCGATGGCCTGGGGCTGGTGGGGCCAGGCAGTCCTGTGCCACTGAATGAAAATTACTAGAGGAAGCTTCCCCCTCCACCCCGTTCTAAATATAACCTGGGGAGAATTTTTCCTAATTGTTCCCTGATGGAGAAATAGGCTGAGGGAGAGGAAGGGAGAGAGAGAGAGAGAGAGAGAAAGAGAGAGAGAGAGAGAGAGAGAGAGAGAGCGAGCGCAGGACCAGAGGACACACCCACTCAGCCGGGTTTCTCTTGGCGCTTGTAGGAGGCATGTACACTCATTATTAGTGAATGTTAATAAACGCTACAGGATGAGCCACAGAAGTCATACATGAACTGAGAGCTCAGCCATATGACGTGCTGGGCTGCATCAGGGGGTGTGGAGTATAGGTGGCTATGTTGTCTGGGAGGAACATCCCTTATCTTCTGGTACCTCATCTCCCTCTAGAAGTAGACAGGCCCAGGTCAGAGTTATTTGTGTAGGACCTGGACCACAAATTCAGATGGCACCAGAGGTTGAGCAGGTGATGCTAGGAAATGGGGGCTTCTGGGACTTTGATGAACCCAGGCCAGTTATTGCCCCTGAACACTGCTTGGAAGGAGGCTGGACCTAGATTGCCAGGGAACTGGACACTTGAGTCTTCATTAGAAGTTTCTTGGAGAAATGAGACCAAAGATGTCCTTTTGCCAGGGGACCATGGTGGAAGGCCTGGGAGATAGGAAAGCTTTGGTGTGGTGGGGAGGAGTGGCTGCTTCAGTATGATGGACCAGCAGGAAGGCTTGGAGAACCTGTGCTGTGCATCCATTGCATGTGTGGGATGCTCAGAAGGCTATGGCTCAGGTATGGCTGCCTCAGAACAGCTGTGGGACATTTCCAGGCAGTGAGTTCCATGGGTAGACAGGTCAATACTTGGTGGTGAAGGGCTCTTGTTAGGTACATGGAGTGCAGGGTGTTCACAAGTTTAGGGACCTTCCTGTCCACCTCCTCAGGCTCAAGTGCCAGGACTTTCAGGCATCGACTTCTTCAGCTGGCATGATTGAGCACTTGTATGTCTGCTTTGTGCTGAGTGCTAGGTATTTTATGGTGACCAGGGATAACCTGGACTGGTCCCGGTAGGACCCTCCTCATCCCATTTCAAACAGGAGATCGATAATAATCAATTCATGATATAAATACTGGAGACGCATTCTCGGAACTGCAAAGTTAAGTGAGTTCATTGTCTTGTGAATGATGTGGTCCTTCGTGGTCCAAGCTAGAACCCCAGTAGCTCCTTGAGGCAATCAGGGGATGGGCATGGGATGAACAAGACCAGTGTCATATAAATTTTACTGTCATCACACACATGCATTTATGTGAAGGACATATTCTATAATAATGGTAAAAAGTGCCTGGTGGTGGTAGTGGTGCACACATTTAGTATCAGCACTTGGGAGGCAGAGTTAGGCAGATTTCTGAGTTGGAGGCCAGCCTGGTCTATATAGCGAGTTCCAGAAAAGCCAGGGCTACACAGAGAAGCCCTGTCCTGAAGAAACTAGCAAACAAGTATGAACTAGTAGACTGAATATGGCTCCGTGGATAAAGATGCTTTCTTGTTACACGAATCTGACAAGTTCAACCTCAAACCCACACAAAGGTAGAAGAAGAAAACCAATTCCACAAAGCTGTGTGTACACACACACACACACAGCAACAGTATACTAGTAAATATATAAGCCAGTAAGCAGCATAGATGTTTGTTGTAATTATTGAGTGCTGTGTACTGTCTGTGTATTCACACATTGACAGTGAGCTGTGTGGGCTTTTGTTGTATGATACTTCTCATGGAAGACATGAACAAAGGTTTGCTCACTGCAGATAGGGAACCACAGACAGACCAAAGTATGGCTACTGACAAAGTACCACTTGGTGAACCAAATAATTTGGGGGGGTTACATACAAGAATATAGGTGAGGGATTACTTACAGGAAAAGAAATCAATCGAAGACCGTAGCATGGGTGACACAATTCACAACCTGCTAGGAGCTTTGACAAGTGGAAGAGCATTTTTTCCAGTCAGCTCAGCTTGTCTGAGAGTGTCTCAACAATCCTTACTGCTTATATAAGCTGGGGGAGGGGGTCTAGTGAATGCAGCCAGTTTCAGAGACTTCCTGAAGCCTTTGAGTTGTACTTAACTAATAAGGTTCCCCGCAGGATGGAGTGTTTCACCTCCTCTTAGAACATCCTGTTGTCTCATCTCCTTCCTTCCATTCCCTCCGAGGTGGAAGGTTGTCATATCTGGGGAAATTGCTAATCAACAGCTTGTTTGCATCGGCAACACCACTAGCCCCCAAGTGATGATTTGTGGTCTTTTAGGAAATTTCCAGTCCCTTTATAACTATTTAATTTAATAGTTTCTTTTGAGAACTTCTTACGTGGATATTGGATCTTGTATCTATATCACTTCTTCCACCCCTTCATTTCTCCTCTCCAGCTCTTGCTGTGCCCCCTCTCAAATGCATAATTGTTATTGTATATATACACACGTGTACACATGTATGTGTAATCTACTGAATCCATTTAGTTCATGTAAATGTATTTGTGTCCAGGACTGACCCCTGGACATTAGAAAACCTATGTGGGAGCTTGTCATAGAAGAAGACTGAATCCCCTTTTCAGTAAGTGGAACTCTGAGGGATTTCCCTTGTCCATGTTGGCATGTCAACTGCTGTTGTCTTTGTGTTGGTCTTGTTTAGGAAGCCATGTTGATGAGAGTTTGTGGGATACTGGCTCTTAGAATCTTTCCCCTCTTCTGGGACTTTCTTTGATCATTGTTACAGGCGTGTTGAGTGTACTGAGGAAGAGTGTGAGGACTCAGAGGAACAAAGTGCCTCAGAAGGAGACGAGGGGGGACATGTTTAACAATACAGTAGAGTAGGTGGTGGCTCAGAGACCCAAGGCAGAAGATTGTTGGGGAGGGGGACCATCTCTGGTGACACTGGTGCCTGATAAGCAGCAGGTGTGCTTGGAGGAGAAGAGTGGAGTGAAGAAATGGAGAGCTGGGGTCTTGGTGGTGGCTGTTGAGCGGATGGCAGCTGCCTTGTTACTGGTCAGTATAGATGCTGGGGGTGGGAGGGCTTATTCCAGAGTTGTGGTAGGTGCTAATATGGATATGGTCTGAATGTGGGTTAAATATTGGATGCAAGGGTTTATGGGCACTGGGAAAATCCCTGAGTTTCTTGCCTGAACATCCAAGAGAAGAGGGGTCTTTACTGGAGTCAGGGAGGTTTACATGAGGATGGGTTGTACGGTGGAAACTCTTCCCTTCCTGACAGTGCTGGACCTAGGCGAGGGTAGTAGATCCAAGGAGCCAGAGCCTGGCTGCCTGTAAGCCCCCAAGAGATTGCTCTCTGGGAGTAGGGGCATTCCACACTCTGCCCCCAGCCTAGTGGATTATACCTACTCTAGCCCAATCCACAGTGGTATCAGCTGAGGGAACCTGTTACCTGAAAACCACCGGGCAGATAAACATGTTAGGATGGGGGTACAGCCTGACTCATGTCAGGCATTCAGAACTTGGTATCTGCTACCTTATGCAGAGAGGCTAACCTGCTGTTCATTGAACTTGTGTACCTGACCAGGCTGTTTATGCCTGTTAATTATGGCCTTGGATGGAAAGTCCTGTCCAGCTTTCTTGCTCCTCTGCCAGTCCTCCTGGCTGGTCATCTGGACCACACTGATGGTGTCTGAGCCCCGCCTTTCTGGCTGACAGGGAGGTACATTTGCACCCGCCTACCTGACTGCACACAAATTGCTTTGCCTGGTGCACGCAGAGCCGGGCCTGTGCAGCACCTGGTGCCTACAGAGTCTGGCGCCCAGCCCTCTGCACTCCTCACCCCGTGGCCTGTCAGGACCCCTTCATTTATGGTCCAGCACTTTTGGCAGTAGTCTCTTGCAGCTGGGATGCCGTGGAAATCGGGTGCTGCTCAGCCTGGCAAAGGGCCTTGAAGTGCTTCCCGTTAGGGGAGATCTTCAGAGGAGTCGGGGCTCTGGAAAGTTGGGGCCTCCCAGATGGACCAGGCCATTGCAGTCAGGCCAGGCATCTCCTCCCTCAGGGCTGGAGCTCAATATCATGGGTCCTTCTTCACCTAGTCAGCTTCTCTGGGACTTGACAACCCTGTCCTCATTTTCATCATGGATAGTCGGGAGCTGAGGGGAGCAGATGGGAGCCACATGTAAGTGATTTTCTGCCTGCAGTCTGTGGTCTTTTGACCCCCTGACCCGCTGCTTCTCTCCTCATTCAGCTTCTGTGCTGAGCACAAGGTATTGGTATCCGCATGGCAGTTTGTAAATGTCCCTTTAATTCTCCCTAGGACAACCGGAGAATTTAAATCTCTGGTATAACAACTCAAGAATTCAATAGAGGAATCAAAGGCAGCACACTTAGTTGAATTTTGAGAAAAATCATTTCTTATTATCCAAACATACTATATTCTTCGGTATTTTTTTCCTCTTGCTCTTTGTCCACACATGTGTGTATTTCTGGGATTATACCAGGAAGCCTCCACTGTACTATGCCGTGACTCAGTGAGCTCATGGTTGGGGCCACTGTTGTCAGTTGTCTTTACTGAGCATGTGAGGAGTGAGAAGGTGCTCAGCTTCGTGGACAGCCCATGAGAAATATCCCATGGTTTATCATTTATATACGTAGGTAGCTGTCATCGCGATACTCTGAATTGGAGTTTACATGGACTACCCCATTAAGTAGCTGCATGTGAACGTGGCCCATTGTCTTCTGAAAATCAGTTTATTTGTCTAAAAAATGAGATGATTTACCCTTTATTCAGTTCTGACATTACAAAAATTGGAACACAAAGCAAGGAATATACCCACAGTATATAGGAACATACTTATTAAACCTAAGTGTGCATGCTCAGTACTAAACAGAATATAGTTTAAAGCCCATGTTTGGTGCGTACCTATAATCACAACACGCCAGAGATTAAGGCAGGGTATCATGGAGGCCTAGGTTACATAGTGAGACTCTGTAAGGAAAGAAAGAAGAAAGCAAACCTTCTATTGTTAAATAGAAGGCTATGCTTTTCATTAAATGTGAAAATTTACTTATGTTTAAGACCAGCCCATACGCAATCCCGAGTTGGAATGCCGGGTACTCAGTGACAAACACCAGCATATACGCTATCCCGAGTCGGAACGCCGGGTACTCAGTGACGAACACCAGTGCATATACTATCCCGAGTCCGAATGCCAGGTACTCAGTGACGAACACCAGCGCATACACTATCCCGAGTCGGAACGCCGGGTACTCAGTGACAAACACCAGCGCATATGCTATCCCGAGTCGGAATGCCGGGTACTCAGTGACGAACACCAGTGTATATGCTATGTCTAGTCGGAATGCCGGGTACTCAGTGACAAACACCAGCATGTATGCTATGCTGAGTTGGAATGCTGGGTACTCAGTGGCGAACACCAGCACATACACTATCCCAAGTCGGAATTCCAGGTACTCAGTGATGAACACCAGCGTGTATGCTATGCTGAGTCGGAATGCTGGGTACTCAGTATTCTTGGCAGCTCTTACACCATCTGTAGTTTTGTTCTTTCTCTCCTTCTCTCCCCCTCCCCAAGACAAGGTTTCTCTGTGTAGCCCTGGCTGTCTTTGAACTCAGAGATCTACCTGCTTCTTTCTCCTGGGTGCTGGTATTAAAGGCATGCACCACCCTCACCCAGCTTTTTTTTTTTTTCCCACGTTCATTTTATGTGTTTTGGTGTTTTGCCTGCATATATATGTGTGTGTGTGTGTGAGGGTGTTGATGCCCTGGAACTGGAATTACAGGTATGAACTGCCATGTGGGTGCTGGGACCTAGTGTTCTTAACTGTTGCACCTAGTGTTCTTAACTGTTGAGCAGTCTCTCCAGCCCTCAGCGGTAGTTTCTTAATCAGTTGTGACTGTCTTCTAGTGAGGTAGTGAGCTCTTTGACGGGTTCCTTTAGCCTTGGCCACCACTGAGTGCTCCATTCCACAGCACACGAAGAGCTAAGCAGACATTTGTTGGAAGGTGAGAGAACGAAGTTGCTGGCAGATATTGTGGACCCTCTGCCACCTGCTCCCTGGATTACAGCTGGTCAGGACACAGACCGGTGCCAGGGTCAGTCCCTCTCCACAAGGCCCTGAAGGCTGTGGCCAGGGATGAGATGCTGCCAAGTGTTCCCTGGTCCCTGAGGCCCCCTTGCTTTCCACACATGCCCAGTTGGGTCCCCAGAAATCTATCTCGAGCTGTCACCATAAGGCACAGGTCTAATCATCCTATGGCAGCAAAATAGCCGCCATTTGTAGAGTGCCTGTGATAGCGCCCCCTTCCTCATCACAGCAGCCCTGGGTTGTTGTTCTCCGTTTACAGATGAGGAAACCAGGGCTTCTTGGGGCTTGGTAATTTGCCTGAAGTGGCAGGGACTGTATTCAAGTCTGTGACCTCCTCCTTCCCCCTCCATGAGCTCACTACCCCACTTCCAGCCTTCCATTCCATCTCTCAGGCCTCCTGCTGAGCTCCGGGCTCAGTCCCATCTGTTGGAGGTTCTGTTCTGGCCAGATGTGACATGCCTCCTGGGATCCCCAGGCAGGATAGTTGCTGCTGAGGGAGGTGAAACGAATTCACAGGCCTCGGCCTTGATCCAGACCCTGGTCTGCCAGTGCGGCAGGGAGGGCCTAGTAGCCCCAGGGCTTGCGCCCAGCCAGCTTTCTGTGCTCAGCTCCTTTCCTAAGCAGGTGGGGTGGGACCCACCAGAGAACTCATTCTGCCTGTTTTCCTCAGTGGCAGAGGAGAGGCTGCGGGAGTGAAGTGAGGGAGGTTAAAAGAAAAGCACAGGGCCAGGAACATGAGAGGAGGAGGATGACAGAACCCCAGAGGGTGTAGGGAAGGAAGCAGAGGTGGAGCCAGCAGGCCTAGGATGTCGGAACTGGTCCTGAGGGGAGGAGAGTGAGGAGTGGACAGGTGGCACGGGGAGGGAAAGAAGCAGGAAGGACTGGATGGGGGGCCAAGGAAGTCAGAGACAGAGCTGGGTGTTGGGAAGGAAGGACTGTGTGAAGTGAATTTGAAAGTCCTAACATACAAACCTTGAAAATTACTGTCCCAGCAACCTCCAGGAACTTGGTAGCGGGCATTGGGGTGAGGCTGAGCAGGCCTGCAGGTTGCTTTCATGGCAGACTGAGCTGGGTGGTGGTGGTGGTGTGTGTGGTATGTGTTTGTATGTGTGTGCTGTGTGTGTGGCCTTGCCACCCACATGTTGGGGTGATGTGATCCTGGCTTAGTCTCGTGAGCCCCTCCTTTTTAGCACTCACCCTGCTATATCATCTCAGGCCGTGTATGCTTCCAGTGCCATGTATAGCCCACCCAGCTTGTGCATGCATGTTTGGTCTGCATGTATGTCTGTGCACACATCTGTGCACCATGGCATACCTGCTGCCCGCAGAGACTAGAAGAGTGTCAGATACCCTGGAACTAGAGTTAGAGACAGATGTGGGCTCCCATGTGGTGCTGGGAATCAGAGCCAGGTCCTCTAGACAAGCAGCTAGTGTGCTCTTAACCAATGTGCTGTGTCATTTTTACATGTAGCTCATGGCTCCTGACCTGTCCGCTTCTGGGAACAGACTGAGATTCAGTGGACTCTGGCTTTTGGGTTGGCATTCTCGAGCCAGACCTTAGTGTCCTGATATTTGCATTTGTACTGGTTCTTGTGACTTGTGTTGGATCCTCTTAATGCCATTCATTCATTCATTCATTCATTCATTCATTCATTCACTGAGTAGTTGAGATTAGTTGCAACAACCTGTGTGTCAAGGTACTCCAGGGCACCACGGCTAACTTGTCTCTGTGGGGTGATAAAAATGCCACAGGAATCCCAGCAACACAAAACCCGTCCAGCGCACACTGTGTGTTGGATGTGCTATGAACTACTTTTTTCAGATTGTCCACCACTTCAGCATTTGACTGTGCCGCCTTCCTTTGGATGGTAGTACAGCTTTGCAAAGCTGAGCTTTTGGTGGTTGTCCTGGGTGAAAAGCAACCACTCGGAGAAATCTAGATGGAAAGAGAAATAAGGATAACATGTCTAATCTGCCTCCAAGACTGAAGCTGCACATTACCCAAAAGAGAGATGGTTTGAGGGTTGGGGATTTGATCTCTGGATAGGTGGGAAAACCTTGGGCATTTAAAACAGCAGCAAACTGAGGTGATCCGGACTTGGTTGCTGTGTCTGGACTGGAGTGGGTGTGGAGGACTGCTGTAGTAGCTGGTTACCGCGGTCCAAACCAGCTGACCAAAGCTGGAGTGCCCAGGTTCTGGAAGCCAACTGCCACGTGGGAACCCCTGTTCTATTTTTCACTTCCACTTGGGAGTGGCTGGGTCTGAATGCTGAGTAGATTTTGATTTTTCCGAGCTAGAGCTGTCACTACCATGACAGGATGCCTTTGGTGCTCAGTCATTTTCTCCAGAACCATCCTTTACTTCCCACTTCCTTCCCCTTTGAATTTATACCCAGTGTCCATGTAATCTCCTGCCAATCAACCTACCCACTCACCCTTGATGCCTTGGGTCAGGGTAAACCAGCAAAAGTGAGACAGCAGAGTGGGCATATTTGATGACAGTTGGTATGGGGGGGTGAGGAGGTGAACACAGAGGAGGGACATGGCCAGTGAATACCCTGCCCTACTTAATTTTTCCACTTACTTAGCATCTCACCTGATCACTGTTTTCTTACTGTCCCTGCTTCAAGGACCACAACTCCTTGAATGCAAGGGCTTTGTCTTTATTTCCTGCTGGTCCCTCAAGGCCTCAGATCACAGAGGATCCAGAAGGGCTCTGAGCATTTCTTGTTAGGGTGATCTGGTCCAAGCAGCTTGGCATGTCTATATTAACACTCGCAGATGCTTGAAAAGTAAAATCCATAAATCGAGAGTTAAATATTTTGCTTTAATTCTTACAGTTGCTGGTGAATGTGTTTAGTGTAGACTTTCAGCAAGCAGATGGAGTGGGGGAGACAAGCTGTATCTCTACCTGGCTCCCAGGCGAGGCCTGGGATGCTGGTTCTCACCCCTTGGGAGAGGCTGCTCCTGACTTCCAAGCTGCCTTTCCCTACCCACCCTTTCCATGCCTTCTGCTCACATTAGAGCTTTGGCAGCCGTGGGCATGAATAAGAAGGTCAGTTGTCCATGTGACGAGTTTGAGACACCAGCACAGCTGTTCCTATGTCTTTAAACAGAGATCTTCATCGTATCCCACCCTGTGTGAGCCTCCATCTTACTTTGTGAAGAAAAGGACTGTTTGGGGCTCACCTTGTATCATCTCCGTGCAGCCAGAGTGTGTGCTCCCGGACAGGCTTGCCTGCGACTGCCTGTGTTTGCCTTGTGAGGCTCTACTATCTCAGACAACGAGGAAACCTGGGGGCTGCCAGATGCTCTTCCCCTCCAACTTGGAGCAGGGTTCTGTTGGGGTCCCTCATGGAGCAGCTCCACTCTCTATTTCCTAACTGGGTACCACAACCTCCTCTCTCCATTTCTGGGTTGGCAAGGTCTGGGAATGGCAACTTTTTGAGTGGACTGGAGGGAGGTTGTCCCACCCCTTTGTTCTTTCTGATCTTTGGGGAATCCAGTCAGTGACGACACAAAATTGGACTTTTGGGCCAGAGCTGGGCTGTTCTTACTTATTTTTCATTGCTTTGATTGACACATTTGTTTATTCATTCCCGTATGCAGTTAGTCTGTGTTTGCTAACCACGGGCAGTGCTCTAGGCTGTAGGGAGCATGTATGTGTGAGTGTGTGTGCATGTCTGAGAATGGGCAATGTGGATGTGGGTGTGTTCAGAGCACACGTGCAGTACACGTGACTTGCAGGTACACATACAGAAATGCACGTGTATACAGGTGTAAGTGTGTGTGCGCCTATTTGTCTGTCTGTGTGTCCATGTCTGTCTGTCTGTCTGTCTGTCTGTCTGTGTGTCCGTGTAGGCAGAGTGGTAAGAGCGGTTTAGATGGAAATGACATCAGCTTTGGAAACCTCCCTGGCCTGCATCCATCCCATGCTGGAGCCGCTGTTTGCTAGAGCAGATTTTGTAGCTTGGCTTCATGTGCGTGTGAGCACTTGGGTGTGTTTTAATTAACTAGAACATTTGCCTGGAAATGAGCAGCGCCGGCAGCAGGCGCAAAGGCAGCTGGAGGGGGCGGGGCAGCAGCAGTGTAGAGGAGCCCATGCAGCCTGTGTTTCAAATGCGCCAGTCCCAGCTGATGGTGCCACAGGAGCACGGAGCGGAAAGCAGCCCCTAGTGCTGGGCATCACCCCAGCGGGAAGCTTTCTAGGTGTGGATGAGCTCCTTGAATTCCCTGGGGCTCCTGCTACCATGAGTGGGGCATGTAGCTCTCACATGATCCAGGGTGGGCTTTGGACCACGAGATGTGTAGGACTACCCTCTTTCTCCCTGCTCAGCATCCGATATGCAGTCTTCCGTGTCTCTTTATTGAATGGATGAGACAGCAGGCAGAGGAAATGGAATTTCAGAGAGGTTAAGTATTATCTCGAGGGTCACACAGCTATAAGTGTTAACTTTGTTTTCACTCTGTGAAATTCCGGCACTGGGAACTTCTGCTCCCAGTGGATGTACATATGTCGCAGCTGTGTGTGTCTCCCTGCCACAAGGAGCTCTTCAGTTGTCTACTGTCTGTCTGTCTGGCTGGCAAGAGTGCCTTACCAGGCTGTCTGCTGTGAGAGGACTTTCTCCCATCAGAGGTCAGGTTGGGAATGGGAGAGCTAGGGCTGAGTCTCTCTGAGACCAGCTGCCACAGGTGATGGCGGCTGTACTGAAGGCTATGTCTTCCCCCACTGTGGTCTGCCTCAGGGGCTTGATTTGTCGCAGGCTGCTGAGTACTCCGGAGGGGTGCTTCCTTCTGTGCTTTGTTCCCCCCACTTCTTTACCAGGCCCACTGCCCAGTGAGTCCTGAAGTCTTGCCTTATGCGCGCCTCCCTCCTGCCTCCTCATGGCCCTAGAGTAGACTCCACTACTGACCGACTTTGAGATATCACCTCTCAGAGCCTTGCTGTCCTTCCTGGTAAGGTGGGTGAAGTTTCAGGGACACATTAGCTGCCAGTCACCGTGTCCACTTTCCCAGAGCGCTGACTCTTGTGTGTGTTAGGCACTGGCTGAAGGCCCGTCATATCTCCCTGCTCTCTGGATCAGTGTCTGTCTCTTAAATGCCAGCTGCGCTTTCTTATGTTGGCTCTCATTATTTCCTCCTTTGTATGTTTTCCCCTAAATTAAGACCCAGCACAAGGCCTACCTGCCTTTGGTGTCCCTAATCTCCTGGCAAGGTCTGAGCATTCTGGGATTGAGGGGACCTTTTCGGGGTCTCTCCATGCCTGCCTTGCCTCTGTGCTGGCTTTTACCTTTGCACTAGCTCTAGCTCACACTAGACGTTTCTTCCTCATGGGCACACATCTGCTCAGCACTTTGAGAATCCTCATTACAGTGACCAGAATGGGCTCTCCAGGCACCAGGGAAAGGAGGGTGTGGTGGAGTGGGAAGAGAGTGCACACACTCATGTGACTGTGCACTAGAGTGAATAACATGTGCTTGTGTCTGCCCATGTGTGCACACTCATTCATGCCTGTGTCCCTCAGTCCAAAGCTCTCTTCTTTTTGATTAACTGAAGAAAAGCACTTGCTTTAATGTTTACTTGTAGGGGAGTGAGGACCAGCCAATGGCAGCTGGAGTTTTCCTTAATAAACTCTTAAGTCCAGGGCTACCCCCATTAGAGTAGACACCAGAGGTCCTCACTGGTGTGTGTGTGTGTGGGGGGGGGATGGCCTTTTAATACCATGAAACTGCCATGTAATTATTTGATAACATAGTGTCACAATTTTGCCTGTGCACGAATTTTGTCTGATTGGGGATGTACCTGAGGGGTCACTGGGTGCCAGCACCCTTTGGGAGAAGTGAGACCGCTGTCCTCTCATCCGGAAGTACTGCCTGAAGCCACATCCTCCAGAAAGCAGCATGTCCCTGTGTCTCTGGGTTAGGGATGTGGTTAGCATGTTTGTTGTAGGTAAGACGATTTGCATAGACTCTGTCAGGTAGGGGTAATTACCTGGGCAGCAGGGTAGGACGGTGAGTCTCACCTGTTGCTGAGAACCTCCATTGATGCGTGGCTGGAGTTTTCCCTAGGAAGACATCAGTCTGTGGCTCAGGACTTTGGTCAACGCCCTTAGCTATACTTTCCATTTGGCTTTACCAGTGACACTGTGGGCATTAGGGTCCTCATGCTTGTGCCTCAGTTTCTTCGTCTGGGAAGCAGGAATAACAAACAGCATCTACAACAAGGCAGAGAAAGGAGACAGCACAGCTCTATATAATGCTTTATTCATGATCCTGAGTTCTAGAAAGTTTGCAACTATGTTTCTCTGTGTGGTTTAGTGATACAATTTAAGCTGAGCTGGCATAAGGCTGCTTGTAATGTTTTAGGGGTGGTGGCTTTTTTTTTTTTTTACTATAGAAACATCAATATACTTGGTTGCTCTAGGAACCCCCAAATACTCAAGAAACACAGCTTCCTCCTTTGAAGGTCTGAATGCAGGTCTTGACTGGCTGCAGGGGTTGCACCTGTTACAACTGAAAGATGTATATGGGGAACTCACACAGTCACTGTCATTGGGTGCTGGATGGAGCTGTAATGGAGTGCCACAGCAGAATGGCTTTGTCTAATTCCTGCCTTTTCCCTTCATTCTCTCCCTCTTGGCCACATAGGGAGGGAGGGCCCTTCATCTGCTTGCCACTTGTCAACCCAGCTTGGGGATCGTTCCTTTTTGGTAGGAATGGCAATTCCGTGGAGTGGCTTGATTTATGCTTGGGACCTCAAAAAAGATTCCTGGTCATGCCCTGGGGGTCAGCCTTGAGGTGGGTGCTGCCTGGCCTGTGGTCTTTCGAGAGCATGGTACTAGAAAGGTCCTCTTCACAGACTCTTCTCTAGAGGAGTCATCCTTTTGTTAGAGGCCATGCCAGATGCATGCTGACACCATTTTTTCTGCATCCCCTGGATGGCCAAGCTTAGCTAATGATAGATGCTGGGCCTTGCTAGGCATGGGATCCTATTGGCTCTGAACCAACTTGTGAAGGCTGTGGCATATGAAGCCTCATGCGCCTGCAAAGGAAGACAATTAGGAAAAACACCCCTTATATATTGGATGTTGACTCCCCAGTAAGACATTGCCCCTGTGCTTCATGCCCAACCCCTCAGCTGACTGGCAGTTCTGTCTGGACTGTGAGTACCCTGCTTTGGTGCTCTGGGCATAGTTCTGTCCACATGACAGCTCTTAAAAGTGGTCAAAAAACCCCCCCCCATTCAAAAAGGAGGCTTGAAACATCTTGCCTCAAGCTGGTATTGCCAGCTAACTGTATTTTATATTCATGTTTGGGTTGTGAAAACCAGCAATTAAGAAATTAATTGCGGTCCACACTGGCTCAGAATGAGGTAGTACATACACCATCCCTTGGGTTTCAGGGGTTCTGGGTTGCAGGGAGCTGGAGCACACAGGGCAACTGAGTTTCAGATGGGCGTGCATTGGATGGAAATGGCACAATGGGCAAGCATGAGGAAGGCTAGAAGGTAG
The DNA here is from genome assembly GCA_028555095.1 of Dicrostonyx torquatus. Taxonomy (NCBI): domain Eukaryota; kingdom Metazoa; phylum Chordata; class Mammalia; order Rodentia; family Cricetidae; genus Dicrostonyx; species Dicrostonyx torquatus. The sequence continues at coordinate 3,441,151 of JAQHUG010000066.1, read as the reverse complement.
GAACTCAACTCTCATCTGCGTAACTTCTTGGCACCAGGTTGCTGCCTCCATCAGAGGGTCCTGTGTCTCAATGACCTATCCCCTTAGATGAGATTCATCCCTATATGGCCTGCCTTCTTTGGAAGGAGACCTGCATTTCTGGGAACCCACAGAGGCTGGGAAACCCTGATGTCGGTCAGTTGATAATACCCACCATGTGCTGAGTTCTGTGCTAATAGCGCCTGCCATGTGCTGGGAGCTGCATGTCACTGACCAGTGCCAGCTACTCTCCCATTTGATCACCACCAGGCAGAACTCCTGGGCTGCAGCCACTGTTGCCCACAATCAGGTGAGTGTCTAGCCAGCACAGCCTCCCTTGCCTTTGCCTTCATTGTCCCAGTAACCCCAGGCTTGTAACATTTTTGAAGTTTACAAACATTTGTAAACATTTTGAAGTTTACAAAACATATTCCCAGCCATTTTTCTCTTCTGACCCCCACTGCAGCCCTGTGAAGTCCATAGAACCAAACGTGGAAACCGTGGTTCAGGATGTCTACACAGCCTCGGGTGTAGAAGCAAAGCCCCCATTCAGTTCTTGATTCCCAGCCTGTTGGGGCTGTTGGGCTAGGGTATCATCAGCGATGTTTTTCTTCCGCTTCTGTTCTGAATCTTGATGGTAAGAGAATGAAGTTGGCTGCGTGAAGCGACTCCTACCTGTGAGGCCCAGACCCCATCAGGATAAGGTTCCATGTGCGTCTGACTGGGTGTTCTGCCAGCTGTCGTGGTGTGGAGATTGCTACAGAAAGTCTAAGGTAGTGTGGTATTGCTGGATCTTAAGAGGAAAGATGTTCACATCCTGTTTACTAGGGTTATGGCTGGTCTCTCAGGAGACCCACAAAGATAAGGCCAAGACCATCTTTGAACCTACTCTGTTCCATCTTGCTGAGGGCACAATGGGACAGGGAGGCCAGACACTGAACTGTCATTCCCTGCCATCTGCAAGTTAGGAGAGAGGCTTCTGTCGTCATCACTGAGGTTAGAAGCTCTGAGTGGGGAGATCAGTTCGTTCACCCGTTTGTCTGGGCAGGCCAGGGAGCCTGCAGAATGTGCTATCTGCGGATGCTGATAGCAATGCTCAAGGAAGGACTGTCCTCGGGGTCTACTTCCCGTGTCACAGCTGCCTCACATGGCTCTCACTCCTGTCAGCTGCCTGTACCTTGGCTATCCTTGGGGCAGAGGTGCCATAGGCCATGCTAGCTAAGTGGAAGAGATCCCTAAATAGAACTGCTGTCAATCCAGAGGGACCTATGCAGTGGAACCTATATCTTGGTCTCATTTTTGAATACTTGATGGTGTCAAAATGAACACATTGTTGCCCATATAACAGGTCACAAGAGGAGCCATAGTGGTGAGGGCAGGATGAGGAATGGTGGGTCTGGTAGGACTCTCCCAGGACTTGGGACTTGGCTCTGTCTGGGACTCCGTTCCTAAGCCCTGGGGGCTTGAGTTCCCTTCCATGTCCACTATTTCCAAATCTGAGGAATGAGAGGGGATTATCTTTTTTTTAAAACTGATTTTTATTGAGCTCTACATTTTTCTCTGTTCCCCTCCCTCCCTACCTCTCTCCTCCCCAAGAAGGGGATTCTTGCCCATCTCCTTAGTACGGGGTCTGGGAGACTCAGGACTCGGATCTGCACCTTTGTGTGGAAAAGGACCTGCATATCTGGATCTGTGCGGGTTACGTGGTCCAGGACTCATGAAGTCCGCAGCCACTTTCAGCATCTGGTATACCCCTGTCCTGTTGGGACATTAGATCAGCTCACCCTTCGGAGTCCTTCTGAGGAAAGTGTGCCGTGTGGATGAGGCAAGATCAGAACAGTTGCTTTGAGAAGTAGACTGGTCCACACTGCCAGTGTGGACAGAGCTCCGCCCACGGTACCAGCTCAAGCTTCTCATCTCTCTGAACCTCAGTCTCCTTTTTTGGGGGGTGTGGAGATGACAACTTAACTGACCCCGGGGTGTTACTGTAAGAATCAGAAAACAAGCTGTTGTCTGACTCTGGGTCAGAATCCTCCTAGAAACCATGTTTTGTAGAGTTAAAATGGAGCTCTTCAGAAATGAGCTGTTTTCAAGGTGTTTTTGTTTGTTTGTTTGTTTTTATTTTTGTTTTTTGAGACAGGATTTTTCTGTCAAGATTTTTTGTTGTTGTTGTTGGTTTTTTGAGACAGGGTTTCTCTGTAGCTTTGGAGCCTGTTCTGGAACTAGATCTTGTAGATCAGGCTGGCCTTGAATTCACAGAGATCTGCCTGCCTCTGCCTCCCGAGTGCTAGGATTAAAGGCGTGCACCACCACCGCTTGGCCCTGTTTTCAAGTTCTAAACTGCTCCCGTGTTGAGTGGCCCAGTAGAGTCCTGTGCCGTGTCTTGGTGTTCACCAGGCCACCCAGCTTCAGAACCCCACAGGCATCTTTGAGCCTAAGCACAAGGTTGCAGTGGGGCTGGCCTGGAGGTCATGGGTAGGTTGTAGTTGGGCACTGGTAATAGCTGGTCTTGATTCAGGAGCAGGCCGGAGCAGCTGCTGGCTGTCCCTACTCAGCAACTTCCTCAACCTGTGCCTTCTTTCTGGTGGCCTCTATCCCCTTCCCTGGCCTTTGTTCTCCCTCCTCAGTTGCCCTAATAACTTAGCCCAGGTGGCAAGTTGAGTAGAGAAATAACTCCAGGGAAATAAGAGTCCTTGCTACCAGCCTGGGCCTCAGGTGCGCACACAGTGGTCCTCCCTAGGGTACTGGAGAGCTGGGCCTCTCCCAGCTCCAGCTGTTAGGCAGGGGTGGAAGAGCTGAGAGAGTTGTGTGTACATGTACCCGCATGTGGTGTGTCAGTCTATACTCTGTAGCTGTGTGTGTGTGACCATGCATGTGTAACTGCATGTATGTGACCATGTACGAAGGGAGAACTGTGCACCTGTAACTCTGTCTGTATGTGTCTATATGCATGTTTCAGACTGGTATCAAGGCTCAGGACTTGAACTAGGGGCCTAGTAATATATGGTGGGGCCGAGGAACCTCCTCTGCTGGTCGAAACACTTGGAACACAGTCACACACGTTTAGATAATTAGAACAAAAGCCAAAGAAGAGTTCTATTCAAAGAGACCCAGCAGAGAGGCCGGGCTGAGATCGGTGAGGCTATCTTCTGGCTCCCTAGTTCACTGCAGCCGTCTGTGCATCTTGACACACTATTTAGAAAACCCCTTTCTGGCATGATAAACCGACATTGGTCCACTTGCCTTGTTGCTATGAAGTTCACACTGTTTGGGCCCCACTCGGGACAGCAAGCCATTAGGCACTGATTAAATGAACTAATTTTAATTTGTTCAGTGGTTACCGATGCTGAGACCTTCCTGTGCCCTTTTCTCCCAGCTCTATTTATTTATCCACCCCCACATCACTACCAAAGAAAAAGGCCTCAGGTTTTTTGTTTTGTTTTGTTTTTCTCTTTCTATCTTCCCTTAAAAATAAACATAGCAAAAACATTTTTAACAAGAACTAATGCTAGGAATGAGGGCTCGACCGTGGCTCAGCGGGAATGGCCTCCGGAGGTGCCATGGGGCCCACTGTGTTGAGCTAGGGTAAGGCAGTGGGCCACCCACTATGGTTAAGGAGGAGCTAGATGAGGCCCACTCTAGGCCTTCAAGGGCTTCAGTCTCCTCCTGGCCTTTGTGTGAAGACTCCCAGGGCTCCGTTCCCCTCCTCTGCTCCTCACCCTTGCCTGTGGGCTCACACAGAGGTTTTTTTTGGGGGGAGCCAGGATACCTCCCAACACCCCTCACAGATGTGTGGGAACCCCACAACCTTTGGGGTTCATCCTCCTGCCTCTAACACCAAGGTACTTGGCAGTTGTCAGCTGCAGGTCATGAGCCTTTGTTGAAAGACCAGATGAGTGAACAATGTGACTGACATTCATGTATGTATATATAGATATATGTATAGATGTAGAGAGATAGATAGGCAGGCATGCCATGGGCCCAGCTCAGTGTGTCAGGACCTGGGTTCCACTGATTTATGAACTGCTGGCTTTGGATGTGTGCAACAGGCAGTCTCATTCCTTTAAGGGACTGGAAGGCACTTTCCCTGTGACATGTTGCAAGGATACATATAGACACCATACCATGATGGTGGGGTACTCAATGTACTCACTCCTGGCTTCTGCCTAGGACCTGCCTGACAGCCTTGCAGTGGGAAGACAATGGCACCTTTAGTGTTTTTATTTTATATTTATTTAGTTTTAAATAGCACTTTAGACCAAGTGGACCTTGGGCATAACGTTCCAATCATAGTGCAGAAATGAATGACTGGATGGTTGGTTTATCAGTGTCTCTCCAGCCCTGTGTCAGCAGCTGGGTCCCCTCCCTGCCCTTGCATTTTGAACACCATCTTCTACTCTGGCTGGGCACCTTAGCCAGCAGCAGGTCTCCCTGGAGCTGAACAGCAGCAACCAGCCAATTTCCAGGGCTGGTTTTCATTTGCTGAGTGCTGTTCCCGCAGACAGTACCCCACCCACTCCACCCAGAGGCCTCCGAAAGGCTGTCCCTCATCCTGTGCTGGCCAACTGGGTGTGACTGAGAGCTTTGCTGCCTGCCTTTGGTCCTTACTTCAGCCCAAGCTCAGGCCTTCCTCCTCTGTGGCTTCCTAAGACAGAGCTTCCTTGGCATCCCTAGGGTCTGGGCCTCCATTGAGCCAACATCTGGCCATGTGGCCTGAGCTTGGTCTGCTCAGTTCGCTCCCTCTGCATCTGCTACCCTCCCTTTCCCAAGCTTCTTCCTCTCCCCACTAGCTGAATTCCCCGCCAAGCCCACAGCGGGAGCAGCACACCCTCAACCCAGCCTTCCTGGGCTGGCCAGGCAGGGTGGGTGGAGATGCATCCCGTGGTTGAGGTCACCCGTGGGCCAGTGGGAAGTGCCTGTCTCCCCGTTGCCTGCCCTGCCTCCAGTGCTGGAATCACGGACTCAGCTCTGGTCCTTTTGGCACCAACCACTTGCCTTTTGGGCACCCTGGTGAGCATGGGGAGAGGTAAGGGTGGGGTGGAGTGGGAGGGAGGCACAGACTGACCCTGGGAAGAGGGAAGGATGAATTCATCGGGCCCTGGTCTGCACGGGATGCCAAGTCCCATTGGAGGCTCCTAGCTTGTTGAGAGTGGAATGTCTGTGCTGTGTATCAAATCCAGAAGGAAGAGAACTGGGCTTTTTGAATGAAGGGGGTAAAATGAGCAGACTGTCTGCCAAGGAGAGACATTGGCTAGTGTCAGATTTGCTTGGGGCTCTGAACTGTAGGAGTGGGACAGCCCTCAGGGTCCAGGCTGCTATCCAGGTCTAACACCACGCTCTTGGTTCTCTGTTGCCCTTCCCTTCTTGACCTGCTCTGTTAGCTTCTTGTTGCCCTGTCCTTCAAGGAGCCCTGGCTTGAATTATTTTTTTGTCTGTGCACCTCTTAATTTGGGTCCCCCTGAGTGTCTCTTAGCTCTTCAGCCCTTCTGCCAGCCAGGAAGCTGAGGGAGTGCTGGCTTCTGGGTTTGACCTTGGTGCTCACAAAGCATCATGGCCCATGCATGCTGCCCTCTCTGTTCAGAGCGCTGACATGCTTACAGGATAAGAAGCCAGGTCTCTGGACAGGTTCCTGGGGCTTTGCCAGAGGTGAGTGGGAGTGGGAACTGAAGACTGCTCCTGGCCAGCCACTTGTTCTCCTCAGGAGGGGACTGGTGAGGTCCTTTCTGTTTATGTCGTAACCAGGCTACCGAGATGGCAAACTTAGGTTCTGCAATTACACAGCATTTCAGCAGCAAATTGATAGGATAACGTGTTATTATTGGCTACTGGGTTAATAGCTATTTTGGCAGGAGTACCAATCCTGCGTGGTGTTGCTGGCATGGGTGTAAGGATGGCGCAGTGGGGTAGAGGAATGGTGGGTGCGTCTTGCATGGAGCAGCAGACTCCGAGGACTCCAGGGTTCTGCCAGCGCCTGTGTGGAGGATACTCAGCCCTGATGAGCTGTTGCCAAAACTAAGACAAGAGAGGGTGAGAAAGCAGCATCAGGTCACACAGTGAGTTGGTTTCTGTAGGAATCTGGGCACAGCTTGGCTTGTGCTTTCTGAAGGCAGGATGACAGTACCTTCATCCTTGTCCCCTCTGGCTTGCATCCCTGATGCCTCTGTGCCTTTTGAGCTGGGGTACCACAAAGGGCTTGCTGGCCCTGGCGTCCGTTGGCTTGTGAGCCCTACCACAGCCCCTCTGCTTGTTCTGTTTCCTTTCCCATGCTGCTATAGTGCTATCTCAGAAAACGCCTCCACATTGGCTCTCTTGGGGTTTGGCAAGCACATATGTATAATCCTCTGTCTGGAATGCTCCTCCTCAGATCCTGCTCTGACTGTCTCTGTGCCGGCTTAAAGCGTCTGCTTAGCTGTCCTGTCACCTTGTTTCTTGTGTAGAGTGGTTCCTCCTCTGCTCATCTCCTGCTCCATCTGTGTCCACGGTACCACCACATGCCGCCTTACTCCACTCAGCTGCAAAACTGGGTCTCCTCTTGCCACGCTGAAAGTGTGCTGAGGGCAAGGACCTGGTTGTGATCACACCCTGTCCCCAGAGTCTTGAACAGGCTGGCGGAGCAGACACTGATTCATAACTGTTGAAGGAATAGGCTGATGCAAATGGCAGTGTCCCTTTAAAGATGGCTTCCGGGCAACAGGTGACTCAGTGTCTTTTTTCCTGAAGGATAATTGGCATCAGGGTATGTTATTCCTGTCCCCAAGAGGTGTCAGCAATTGTTCTTTTAGGGCTCATGATAAGCTCTTTTCTTCCTGCGTGTTAAGAGGGTCCAAAGGGGAGCAGGTTCTCCATCACTGGAAGAGACCAAATCTAGTTGCAGAAGGGGTTTAACTCGAGAAAGAACTCTATCTCCTACAGGGGTCCTTCTATGTTCAGGCTTTGTGCTGGGGCTCAGGGTTAAGACAGAGGGTTTGGCTTTCTCTTTCACAGGATGTTCCTGGGGTGGGGTGTGAGTTAAGAGGTGATAAACTGGAGGTGCTCAAGGGAAGAGTGAACTGGGAGTGGGGATGGTTTGCTGTAGTTTGAGGGCTTCCAGGCAATCTCCACTCAGGCTACCCCAGTATGGAAGCATCTAGCCATCATAAGTGGTGCATGGAGTGTTTCCTAGTGCCAGGCGTTGGACCAGGGTGGTTCACCTATTTGTTGCAGCCAGAGAGACAGGGGGCCTTCTCCACCCATCTTTCTCTTGGTGAGTTGCTGTAACATGTCCTAGTCCACACAGCTGGCTGGTGGTGGAACTGAGTTTGAATCTAGGTTTTCTGGCTCTGTCCCGATGCCCAGATGCAGCCCTGTAGGGGCTTTACACCAGGGACAGCGTGACACGGGGTTGACACTCTGTAGATATTTGGAGAATGAATGGTGATTTGATGGATGAATGGATGCATAGAGCCTCCAGGACGAGCCAGAAGTACTAGTCCTAGCTGGGTAGGGGTGATAACCACTTGCACTGCATCAGCTCTTTCCCAGGAAGATGTCTGTGCCAAGGTTTGCTTTACCATGTTCCTGTAGAGGGCTCACTTGTTGGCAGGTACAGGTACAGTCAGGCCGTTTCTGCTTCCTGGGTGGGGGGGAGGGGTCACTTGGAACATGTCTGTGGCATGCACACATTCACCCTCACATACCAGGAGCCTGCAGTGTGTGAGATACAGAGAGGCAACCACTTCGGTGACTTTACCAGAAGTCAACCTCACTGCCGTGTCTGTCTCTTTAAGAGGAGGGAATCTCTGCTTATTATCTTATTAAGGCTGTTCTGCTCTGGTCTGAACAAATAGCCCCTTCCCTGCCTGGTGTCTCTTTTGTTTTAAGGATATTTCTCTAGGGATTCAGGCTTTGGCCAGCAACGGAGCTGTTCCTTCTGCCCCCTTGTCCCCACCACTCCCTTATGACCCTCGTGCACTACTGCCTTTTTTAAATAAAAGAAGGCCACACAGAAGACTGCTCTAATTACATTCCGCCATAAAGTGTGGGCGTCCCACACTTGGCAGCTGGAGGGGCTCTGCTCAGGGCAGACCCCTTGGGCCCAGGTAGTCTGAATAGTCAAGGTCAGAACTCCTCAGCCTCCACCTTACAGGGTCCATCTTGACTGGCTCCTGTGTCTTCTCTGTTGTAAATCTTATTTGTCTATCATTTGTTCATTTTCTCATTCTTGCATACAGGTTTTCATTCCTACCATAAATACAAGATGCCTTCTTTGGACCAAACCCCAGACTGTAATGCTTCATCCATCCATCCATCCATCCATCCATCCATCCATCCATCCACCCACCCACCCACCCATTCATCCACCCACCCACCCACCCCTCGTACATCCATTCATGCTTTAGTTGCCAACTGCTTCTTGTGGACTGGGACACTGTCATTAATGCCTGCATTCATTCATTCATTCATTCATTCATTCATTCATTCATTCATTATCCATCCATTAGTTTTTGCCAGGTACCTGAGAGGCCCCAGGAGTCAGGAAAGCCCCGGTTTATCTAGGCTGTCTGAAGACAACTCTAAATGCAGAGTACCTGTGAGGATGCTTGTAGCCCATTGGGAGATGCGGCCAGGAGAAACAGTGTGACTGCCGTGTTGTTGAGGAGTGAGGCTTATGCAGCTCTGTCCTGCACCGTCACTGACGTCAGGTGGCTCCATGGAAAGGTGCAGTGGTACTGCACTCTGCAGATGCCCACGGCTGCTCTGCGCAGACCCAAGGTGATCTGATAGTGTCTGAGTCGGGGGTAGATGGCCCTCAGATCCAGTGACACCAGAATTTCATGCGAGCAGGCAGCTGGATCCCCCACACCGTGCTGGGCTCTGTATTGGGGAAGGTCATCCCCCTCTAACCGCACAAGCCTCATTTTCCCAGTACACACAAGTGGTACCAAAGGCTTTTTTCATTCTTCTGAGCCTTGGTTTCCTCATCCGCAAAATGTGTCTAGTGAAAGAAAGACATAGTCTCAGTGCATTCAAACAAGCAAAGCACGTAAGATGAACTCTTCAAATGCCCAGCACAGAGCGTATGCTCAGTGGTGGCGCTGGCACAGGCAGGGTGGGGCAGCCGTCAATCCTTCTGTCCCAGTAGCTCTACAGCTCAGCAGTAAAGCCCATGGTGGAGGGTTTTCTGGAGGCTGCAGCATGAAAATATGGAGAAGATGGAAATTGTCCCTGCACAGCACAGAGGCTGAACAGGGACTGCAGAGTCACTATAGGCAGATACTAGCACAGCCTAGAACCCCAGGCTGCCCTGTCTCTCCTCTTCCCTGTCCACCCTCTCTCTCTTCCCTGTCTCTCTTAGGAGCAGCAACGTGCTGGGATTCCAAGAGTTGTGCAGGCTGTGCATCACTGTGTCCTGGAGAGGGGAGGGGAACAGTGCCAGAGCTAGGCAGGGCAGAGGGCCTCCCAGGGTTTCCCCCAAACCATTTATAAGAACGCACAGCCCAATTTTGGGCAACTTGTACTTTTTTTTTTTGCTACAATGCATTCCTTCTAATGGGCATTATGAAGACAACACATCAATTTTATCCATGTCATGATTTAGGACTGACCTTAGGTAGGTGGCACTGTCACACCTGTGGCAATTGTACCAGGGCTTAGAGCCTACAGATGACCTCTTAGTGACTGCGGGATGCAAATCTAAGCAGGAGCAGTCATTGCTACCTACCCACACCACAACACACACAGAGCATCTCTTAGGCTCCCTGAACCTGGAGCCTGAGGCAAGGATATGGTGCAGATTCGGTGGCCCAGAGGCATGAGGCAGGGACAAGCCTGTTTGGGGTGCAATTGCAGATCTCCAGACTCTATTTTGCTGGACCTTCCTTCTAGGTAACATGCCTATACATGTCCCCGTGGGTGATCACTGGCTCCCTGGCTTCTTTCAGGTGAAGAACATCTTGTGGCTATTAACTCCCCTGATTTTTGAGAGGGGAGAGCCCTGCAGGTGGTTTTGGGTTGGGGCATCAAACCCTAACTCTCAGACTGTCCAGTGTAGCCACAGTGATTCTGTTGAAGGAATCACTAGCTGTGATGGTGAACCCTTGGACTTTGTACCCCTCAATGTGCTTCTCTGGGAAGTGGGTCCACATTGGCCACAGAGAGCCTCTGGGATGTGCTTTCCACTTGTTAAATCTGTCTCCATCTCTGGTAAGAAAGCTACACAGGCCAGCTGTGTTTGTAGAAGAGCTGGGAGAGCCGGGCTCAGTGTTTTGCCCACACCCACGAAACTGAGGAAATTCTGGTCTAGCTGGGTAAGAGGCACAGGCAGGAGCTGATTTTGCTGTATTCTGGGGGTGACCAGACCTGAAGAGAACAGTGTGCTGTCGACAGCTGATATTGCCTGACCTAGGCACACATCCCTTAGGAGTGTGGCACCACAGAGACCTGAACCTGTGTAAGCCCCTCCCCATGCCCTGCCTGTGACCTCCCTCAGGTACTTTCCATGAGCTCAGAGAACCCCTCAGTGGTCTCTTGTGGAGGACTGCTGGAATGGAGCCCTGTGGCTGCAGCAGACTGGTAGCTTCACAGTACCCAGGCCCTTAATGAGCACCTCTTTACATGTGTGCTTCCTGGAGGGGCTGAGCTGTGCTGGCCACACACTCTGGGATCATTTCCGTTCTCCTTTGGGGCTCAGGATTCAGGCTTCCTCGATGTCTGCCCAGCGATGTTGATGACAGAGGGGTGGGGGTAGGACTATGGCCTGACCACCTGTGTTTTTGGTCCCATTGAGTCTGGAAACCCTTGGCCACAGGCACTGCAGGGCGAAATGGGCATGGGGACCTGTCTGCCCTCTCCTCCAGAGGAGAGCTGTATAGTGTGCCGAGAAGGAGTTGTATTCTATACAGGTGCAGGCTGGGAGTCCCAGCCTTTGATTTACCAGGGGCCTGGAGTGCTTGCACTTGAGAGGTAGAGACAGGGGTATCAGAAGTTCAAGATCTGGCCGAGCATAAAGTAACACATCTTTAATCCCAGTACTCAGGAGGCTGAGGCAGATGGGTCTCTTTGATTTCAAGGACAGCTTTGTCTACATATCGAGTTCCAGGTCAGCTAGGGTTATATAGTGAGGTCCTGTATGAAAAATAAAACACAACCCAAAAGCAGCCCAAGTAAATGGAATGCCTTTGATTCTAGTCCCTGTTTAGGCTGGTGTGTTTTGGGGGGGCTTGCCTTGGATGATAATGAACAGAGAGCTGGGGTCACCTTCACCCCAGTATGCCACTGTGGTTTCAGGTTTATAAGTTCTGTGCTGGAAATGCAAGGTGGACTTGGGGCGGGGGGTGGGAGATGGAGAGTGCATCATCAGCCCTAGAGCACCCTTGAGACAAACTTCCGCTTGCTGATTCTGGAACTGTCCAGCTGCCACAGTTCCTTCTGAGAGAGCAGATCGTTCTGTGGTCCAGTGTGTGTCTTTTGGGTCACCCCGGCTTCTCTGTACAGACTGGGGACATGGTGACTCCTTCTAAGACTGGAGGGAAATGCTGGCTGGCTGCTGGGAGGGACGTGGTTGAGGGCTTGTGTTTCCCCTTCCTCAGTAGTGGTACCTCCGCTGTCCGCAGTGATTTACACATTTGGTCCCTTGAGCAACAGGATCCTGTGCTGAGACTAGACCCTTCTAGTGAGATCTCTTCAAAGTGGGTTCTGCTCACAGGCTGGTGATTCCTTATCAGTTGGTGGGAACTGGGGGCACTTGGAGCCCACACATGACTAGTTCATTGTTGTGATTTCACGGTGGCTCCCGGGCACTGTGAATTGTACTTTTGGACTTCTATGTTTAATATTCATAGTGTTGACCCTGACCTCGCTTGCATCCTCGGAACTTCCTCCTGGGGCTGATTACCTGACAGCTTGCTACTTTGGGGTACTGTGTGCTCACCTGGCTTTACTTCCCTTTCCCCTGAGGTCTTCTTCACTGTCTGGTCCCGTCCTCACCTCTTCTGGGAGTTTTGTGGCCTTTGTAGCCTGGTATCACTGCTGTGGTTCAAATGTCACTTCCCCTTGGGGCCTCCCACTCTTCTCACTTAGACTTCATTCTACAAGTAGAGCCCAGCACCATTTGCTCTAAATTGATGGAGAACTTAAAAATAAATGAAAAACTTCTAGGCATAGTAGGCACCCGCCTTTCCTTTCAGCCCTTGGGAGGCAGAGGCAGGTGGGTCTCTGTTTGAGGCCAGCCTGATCTCCATAGTGAGTTCTAGGACAGCCAGACTACACAGGGAGACTCTTACTTGAACAAAGTAAATGATAAACAAATCAAATAGATCCCATGATCCTGCCATAGCCTCCAGGAGCCTTCTAGAACGCCCAGTCTGGGTCTAGTCTTCCACAAGAAGGGAGAGACAGTGCAAATAGAGCATTATTGCCTTTGGCCCTTCCCCAGGATTGCAAAGGGTAGTCACTATTTCAGTAATTATGTCACCAACAGCATCTTGACACTCTCCTCCAGTCAGCACAGCTCCACCAAGTCAAGTACCCCATGTTTTAGAGAAAGGCAGTGGCGAACCTACCTGGTCTTCAGATCCCAACTCAAGAACTTCCTGCCTCTCAAAATGCCTTTCTGTGCTTGCCTGATTCTCTATATGGTCGGTGTTGTATGGTAACACGGACTTTGCTAGGGAAAGCCCCGGGGCATTGAACAGCCGTTCTCTGAAGACTCAAGTGAATGGGAAGTGAGGGACTGTGGCCTGATAGTTTCACAAAGGGGCTCTTTGGGATGCTGAGGGGTGGCAGAGCTGGGCCGTGAGCAGCAGGGTGGGTTACATGGCCAGTAGAGGGCACCCTTGGTGGGTACCATAGCTGGACACAGAAGCTGTGCAATTGAAGCAGTCCAGTCTGAGCTAAGGCTTTGTTCATAAACCGAAGGTCATTCCAGTCAAGTGCCACGGAACTCAGGCCCTGGCCTCCCTGAGTCCCAAATTTCTAAGCTGTAAACTAGGGCCATACTGAAAGTGGTCATTGCACAGGATGGTGGTGAAGAGTCACGTATGTAAAACTTATGAAGAGTTTGGCACTATGCTGGCCACGGAGAGGGATCAGTGTCACCATGCCCCAAACCCAAAAGGGTGCAAGAGACACAAGGGAACTCAAACATTCATATACAGACAAGCAGTTTATTGAGGCTAAGACGGGACACCAATAGATGGCAAGTACCATTGGGGAGGGCTTCCTGGCAGCAGTGTCTCGAAGGACAGCTTGTGCTAGTCAAGCTGGAGCAAGGTGGTGTGCCAGGGAGAGGGCTCCAGAGGTTCAGCTACCTCCTTCTGGACCATCTGCTTCCTCCATGGCCTCTGCTTGCTGCGTGTTTGTCCCAGGAGCTGGTGCAGGGCATACCTGCATCCCTCCCACGGCCTCTGTGGGCTTCCAGACAGCAAGCAATTCTGACTTCTGATGCTCAGACTCGTTCAAGGGTAGAACTGCTATCCAGACACTCCTAATCTCAACCGAAGGATTGTTTTCTCATGGAAAGCTTCACCTATATTTAATCGTTTAAATTGTTCCGAGTACCAATTAGACTTTTAATTTTGCTGTTCCCTCCAGCGACCGGATAATGTATATGGTTGATGTTTAATCAGAGTTGAATTTTCCTTCCTTCCTTTCTCCCTCCCTTCTCCTCCTTTTCTCTTTTCCTTCCTTCCTTCCTTCCTTCCTTCCTTCCTTCCTTCCTTCCTTCCTTCCCAGAGAAGAGATGGGGATAAGACCATTTTTCCTTCTGGGGGGTGGGGCAGTGCCAGGTGGCTCTGGATTTGAGGTTATCTGGGGTGGGGCTATGGGAGCTGCCTCCAGAGTGTCAGTCTAAGTCCCCTCCTGCCTGCCTGCTTTGCTAATAGCTTCTCTGTCTGGAGAACCCGATGCCGCGTTAAGTATATGGATTATCCAAAAATTTCTGCAGCAATAGGGTGAGTTATTATTGATTCACAGAGCACGACAAAACATCGCTGCATGAATTAGCAAACAGCTGTTTCTAATTTGAGTTTAGAACGGTACACAGAGGAACTTGTTTCTCTGTTCGCTCCTTTCATTTATAATGAATTTTAATCACCGCTACAGGTGAGAAAAATGTAGAAACAAGCTTGTATCTTGTGGAAGAAACAAAGGAGAGACAGATGCTAACAGATTTCCAGTCTGTGATAAAAGGGATGTTTTGGTACACTTTACATGTAATTAGAGTGCAGCTGTCTACAGTCCCAGGTCCATGAACGTGGCCGAATGTGGGCTCTGCCGATCTCCAAAGGGAGTGAAGAAAAACAGTGATTCAAGCCGAAAGCATGCTGTTTTTTTCTCTAGTCAGCAGGGTGCCCTGTGCACCGGCCTTCGGCAGCTTCTTGAAGCTCTCAGAGATGACTTAACAGGGTGCTGGCTCCTGGTGCAAGCAAGCAGAGCAGTGTGGGTTTGCAGGAACCCCCTTGATTACCAGTGCCCAGTGTTTGGGGAATTCTGGCAGGGGCAGATTGGGGAGCAGCCTCCTTTGCTGGCAGGATTGATTCAGATACTCCTCTTTAGCAAGCTTGAGCACAGCCAGCTCTCTGATGAGCTGATGAGTACTATTTTTTTTCTGTAGTCTGTTTAATTTCTGTGATAAAATTCGAATGTGATTGCATTTACAATATCAGTGCTAAGTAAATTTGTCTAAGGAATGATGCAGCCAGCCGGCTGTGTGTTCTGCCAGGTCGGAGGTTTCAAGGGGAAAGATGACCTGCCCTGTGAGTCTGGAGGCCTTGGGAAAGGCAGCCACTGTGGTGCCATGCAGGGTAGCGTGGATGGGCGTACAAACCATTTCAGGACTTTGCCATCTGTCGTGAGTGTGTTGGTCTGGATGGTCTCAAAGGTGCCTTTCAGATGGTGTCCTGGGGTTTCAAGTCAGGGCTACATCTGGCCTCAATACAGATCATTTCTTTTGCCTTAAAAACCTGCATCTGCAGGGTAACTTGTGGTCCTCAGCTCAGTTCCTCTTTGCTAGCCACTAAGGCTTAGGGAGATACTATCCCTGTCTCTTGGCCATCAAAACTGCCAAAGCTGTCTTATTACTCTGTGACCACCTTGGTGACCCGTGAGCCAGCAACAACGGCTCTTCACTCCTTGCAGAACACTGGTCATGGGTAGCATTTCATGGACACTCACTTAATTTCATCTGTAGAATAATAGTAGTCGAGACTGTTAGTGCCCGCATTGTACAGAGGAGGAAATATGAGTTTTATCTGTAAAACTAAGGCAGGATAATGAACTTGTATAAGGTCTTATGAATGGAATGTAATGGAGGTAGGAGTTGGGGAAGCTCAGTTGCTGACTGATGAGCTGCTGGGAATACAAATGCATTCTGGGTCTAGGCCATAAGGACCAAAGAGGGGAACTTCCCGTGTACGGGCATGCAGGGAAACAAGTGCCCTTGGTCAGAAGGGGAACTGTGGCTCAGCTGTCCCGTGGCTATGTGGTCTGTCCCTTTAGGACTTTCCCACCTCCTGCAGGGATGACCAGGAGTGAAGGTGGACCTTTGAAAACCATGCAGAGGTAGTTTGTGAGTTCGTTGGTCTTCCCAAAATGCCTGATAACTGCACAGCCTGCAGACTGCCTGGTGGTGGGAGAGGGCTACGGTGACCTGAGGTCTCCCTGCTCAGGATGTCATTTCTCCTGCTTCAGCTGGTCAAAAGCAAATACCATAGGCTCTGTGGCACCTCTCTTGATTCCTTCATTCATGACGTGACCTCCTTTGTATATGAAGGAGGACCATTGCTAGATGGGGATCTGGGGTTTCTTCTGGGATGCTCACAGGTTGGCGATCCTTGAGCTCATTGCAGGGTGCCTGCCTGCAGAAGCAAATGCACCATCAGCGGATGGTGTTGCCCAGATGGTGTGAAGTACTGTCACCCAGTGCAGGCTCAGGTTGGCAGTAGCTGCCTCAGCTACTCAGGGCCCCCTTTCTTTATTCTATGCTTACGATTATTTTGCCTATATTATATATGCACACTGTGTATATCCAAGGAGGAAGAAGGTGTTGGATTCCCTGGAACTGGAGTTGCAGATGGTTTGAGCCACCAGGTGGGTACTGGAAACCAAACCCAGATCCCCTCTGCCAGAGCAGGAAGTGCTGTTAACCACAGAGCCATCTCTCTGCCCCCCCCCATTTTCTTCTGCCAGCCTTTGTTTGCAGGGGCCACTCTGTAAGGTGGTGATTTCTTTATCCTGTCCTACAGAGGCTCCAAGAGGTGCAGTATCTTACCCAGGTCACACAGGTAATGAGCAGCAGCCCTTCTGAGTCTAGGGCAAGCCTGTGTGTACATTTTGTCTGGAGCTCTGCCATATCTCTACAGTTGTCTTAGTTTCTTTACTTTTTAAAGACAAGTCTCATTGTGTAGGCCAGACTAACCTGGAACTTCCAATGGAGATCAGAGTAGCTTTGAACTCAGAGAAATCTACCTGCCTCTGCCTCCTGAGTACTAGAATTAAAGACATTTTGTTTCTTTAATCCTGACTCTTTGGAAGGCTTATTAAGGTCCTTAAGGGCACTCTTTGCTGTTTCATGACATTCTGACAACCTCAGAGCTAGCAGGAAAAGGGAATGTCTGACAGTGGCCATCGTCCTGTTGGGGGACTGACGGGTCCCTGAGCTACGTGCCCAGATGTGCCTGTGTGGTAAGGCAGAGGTGGGATTCCTGTCCTCTGTCAACAAGAGTGCTTCTCCCAGCTTTCAAAGAACACTGACCTCTGCATGCCTGTCTCTGCCCCACAGACTCTCATTCTGAGGCAAGAATGATCCCTGCCTTTCCTTGCTGCAATCTCATTGGGGACAATGACGACACCATATCCAGAAAAACCCTGAGCTCCTTGGGGAAGGGATGGGCAGGTTGTAACTGCAGCTATGTTTGGTGAAAATATAATTCTTATTCAAGATTTGGGGCCAAGTTGGACATGGTAGCTTTGTGGGTCTCTCAGATGACTCCTCTCTCCTGCCCCCAGCTAATCCTATCCCTTTTCTTGGTGTGGCCTTTTGACTTCCTGGGAGCAGGGCCTTTGTCCTTTCAACACCCCAAATTGTCAATTTAGAAAAATGTAACCATGACCCCTGCCATGAAAAGGATCTTTCTTGTATTTTCTTTTTTCTTCCTTTTAGAATATTTTTTAAAACCATCCAAAAGTTGTCTTAGAGTGTAAATAGATAATAATGAATAAATAGAGGTTGGATTGATAGCATCATAGGAGTCCAAGGGTGGAGGTATATTCCTCACCCTAAGAAACATTGAATATGGGGCAGGTTCAACAAATGTCCTGAATGGGGAGAAAAAAAACAAACAAACTGGGGGTGGGGGGACCACAAAGCTGAGACACTTGCTGCTGACCAGGGCAGACTGCATCACCTAGCCAGGCTCTTAGAGCCCCAGAGGTTCTAACAGACACATCTACCTGAGTCTTCAACAGCAAGAGAGGGAATGTTCGTGTATGGTTGGTTATATAGTGCTCACGGCTTCACCCTCTGAGTCATGCTTTCCCTCTGCAAACGGTAGCACACCTTTGCAGCTGTGCCGTTCTACTCTCCACTCCTGCGTGTAGGGCTTGGGGCATGCGCTGGACGGCTTTCATCTTGGGCTCTTTCTCACTCCCTGTTGGACTAACCTGGCAGTGTTTCTGCTGGTATAAAAATTTCAAGACCTTTGTGGCTCTCCTGTGTGTTTCGCGGGGAATTGCCCTTTAAGACAAGAGACTCCTCCAGAAGCAGTTTCTAGAGAATTTTGCCTCTGCTGTTGGGTTTTGTTGAGATGACTTGAGGACAGTGCTCCTAAGTCTCCCAGACACTGTCTTGTTTGGGGAAGGTCTGCAAGGCACACCCTTCATCTCTTATAAGGGCCTTTTGTGTGACTCACCCCTGACCTCTTAATTTTCCTGAGGTGGCAATAGAATGCACGGCCACACCCTTACTGCTCCTCTGGAGTGTGCCTTTCTAAAAGTAAAACAATTCGAGAATTTCCCAAGGATACCTCCTGGTTCCTTTTGCACATTTCTGCCTTTAGTCTCTTTCTCCTTTCTTATTGTAAACTGCAAGAAGAAGCCAGAAAGCCGGGCGGTGGTGGTGCATGCCTTTAATCCCAGCACTCGGGAGGCAGAGGCAGGCAGATCTTTGTGAGTTCGAGGCCAGCCTGGTCTACAAGAGCTAGTTCCAGGACAGGCTCCAAAGCTACAGAGAAATCCTGTCTTGAAAAACCAAAAAAAAAAAAGAAAAAAAAAAAAGAAAGAAAAAGAAGCCCCAGGAAATGCCTTCAACATTCTACTGGAAACCCAGTACCAGTAAATACCTGCATTTTCCCAGTGTAGGCTCATCCTCTTGTGCAGCAGTCGGGGGAGGGGGTACGGGATGGGGACGACAACACTTCAGCCTTCTGAGAGCATAGTTCTTTTTGGTAAGCCTTATCCATACAAGTGCCCCAGCCCCTGGTTTGTGCTGGATTAGGTTTTGGTCCCAGGGGATTTTAGTTTTCAGGAAAATGCTGCTCTCCTCCTTCCAAGTCTGCACCAACAGTCACCTATACCTGTATTTCAGTTAACCTGCATAAGGCTGCCCACCCCTTTACAAAGAATACATTTCTCTTGAGGGTTTTTTTTTTCTTTCAGCTCATGGCCACTGTCCAGCTTCTGAGTCACTTTCCTATCGCCAAGTGTGTATTCTGGTGGCACCCACTCTTGTCACCTAAGAGTTATACTGTTTCTTTTTGCCACTGTAACAAATCCTATGTACACTGTAGCTTAAAACAACACAAAATCTGGGACTGGAGAGGTAGCTCAGCAGTTAAGAGCACTTAACTGTTTTTTAAGAGGTTCAATTCCCAGCACCCACATGGTGGCTCATAACTGTCTATCTCAAATTACAAGTTGCGCAATTTCAGATATGCAGGTAAAGTGCTCATATACATAAGAAAAGAAAAAAAACCCAACAACACAAAGTCACCATATGGTTCTGGTGGTCAAAAGTCTGATAGACACATAGGGCAAAGGTAAGGTGGTGGCAGAGGACTTTTGCCACTCATAGAGTCACCACATTCATCACTCGTGTGTCTTCAAGCCCGGCAGCAATGGGCTGGCTTGTCTCTACCTCCCTTTCCTCATTTAAAGACCCAGTGTCTCAGAGGCCTCTCCCAGATAATCCAGAATCATCTCTGTATGTTAAAGTGCTAACCAGCACCCCAGGTCACGGTTACAGGCTCATATCCATGTTGAGATGTCGACAGTTTTAGGCATTTGCTTTTGCTTAGCACCGCCTCTGACTTTGGTTCTGTGCAGGTAGGCAACCGGCATCCTTTGCTTTCTTCATGGTTGTTTGGCAGCAGACCCTGTCCATTCTGCTCTCCTACCATCAACTTTGCCCAGGATACATCTGTGTGTTGGATGGCTCCACTCACTCCACCTGAGATACCATAGCTGTTTCCTTTAGATTTAACATGACCATTGTCACCATGAAGTGGAACAAGAATGGCTGTAATGACACATAGGAGACCTTGACTTGAGTCATGGTGAAGAAATAGAACTAGGTAGAAGCTACTAGTTCCATGGGAATGGGCTGTTAACATTCCTTCTTGGAGTGGAGTATCAAGACATTTCCCCTAGATTCCAGTCTCCATTCCTTCCTGCCCTAACTGTACATAATCTTAGAAACACTAAGGTAGAAAAGGTGAACACTCAACAGCTGCCATCAGTCGCATGTCCTCCTGAAAGTGACCCAGTGCGCTCCTTTGTATGCCTGCTCAGACTCGATGGAATCTTTCTTTGGTCTGGACATTTCTTTTGAATTTACCCAGGAAAGCCACAAAACACCTAGGGTTGTGTACTGGGAGCTTCAGACTTCTTGGGGAAACTTATATTGCTGATTACTGAAAGTAGTTCCAGGAAAAAGCCTCAGGTGGCTCTGTCCACCCATGGTATAGGGGTGTTGTTGGTTCAGGAGGGCCTGGGTGGTGTCTCTAAGGCCAGCCATCATCAACTACACTCACCTCTGAGGACCAGGGCCATAGACTCCCAGGTTCAAGTGCTCTTGCTTCAGCAGGCCCCAGGGCTGCAAGCTTCCTTGAGGGGAAAGTAGGAACATGACCGGGTGCCCCACACTGTGTTGTATCCTTGTGTGTCAGAAGGCCACTAATTTCAGTTCTGACTGACTCCGCGGGAAGCGGTTTGTGGGTGCCTTACAGCATACGCGTGCAGGTCTTGCATGCTCTGGAGACACAGACAACTGGGTTCTTCTGCGCACCCAGGCAGCTTTGTGTCTGCTTAGGACAGCCTCACATCAGCTGGGGTTGGAACTGACCCTGCTGGCAACCTGTCTTCTGACCTCAGTGTCGCTGCACAGAACTTTTCAGGTCCTTTGTCTCTGCACCGACAGCAGGATTTGGGGGACCCTGTCCCAAAGCCTTATTACTCAGAGTATCGATCCAGCCTTTCTTCAAGGAGGAACCCGGTGCCCTGAGACCATTCCATTCCCATCCAACTTTGCTCATGGTAGACATCACCAGTTGATTTAAACTTTTCTTCACACGGATGGGACTTTTCAGGCTGGCAATGTCCTGGAGACCCAGAACTTCCTGGACTTCAGCTATACTCGTCTTGTTACTGAAGCAGGAGTCCCAGCTAAAGTTTTTTCCCCCCAAATGTTTTACAAGTTTGTGCTTTTTCAGACTGCTCTAATATTGTCATCCTCGCTTTCTGTGCTGTTGCTCAACAAGCTCCTCGTCTCTCTTATATTTTTATTTTGACCCTTCCATCGGTCACCTAGGATAATTTCTAGAATGTTCATAAAGACACGGAGTTGGGGGACTACAGATATGGCTCAGTGGTTAAGAGCACTGGCTGCTCTTCCAGAAGATCCAGCTTCAGTTCCCCACACCCACATCGTGGCTCCCCAGCTAAAGCTCTTTATGATTGATTATCTCTTCATCTCGGTGCTGGAGGGTCACTTTTCTCCTCTGCCCATGTCTCCTATGGCTTGGTGATCACTTTTAGCTAATTCCTGTGGATCTGAGGGCTAGGCCACCCTCCCTCCGGGATCCTGGCACCTTCAGTAGCTGCTCATTGATGTTCTCTGATGGAGCAGCTGTGAACTGTGCCCCCTGCCTTCTTGGGGGGCTGTTCCATGTTGCCTGCCAGTTTCTGATGCATCCATTGCAGCCGTACCTTGCTGCACTTGCTGTGGTCACACCTGCCTTTAGCCCCCTGGCAGTCTCTGAGTATGACCCCACAAGCCTGGGATCCACTTGCTTATGCTGCAGACATATTTAAAAGCCAGTTAATCGTCTTTTTACTTAATTGAATTTTTATCAAAATTTCTCTCTTACGCGTGTGTATGTGTATGTTTTCCTCCAGCAGACAGCAAAAGTCTTCTATAAACCATTTCCTTCCAGGCCTCTTTGCTGGATTAGTCATTTTCAAATGAATTTAATCTCCATTTTGAAAGTAATTTTTCTCCTCATTCTGTTCTTTGACCATGCTCATTCTAGAGGAGGGAACTGCTGAGGGGCTGGCATTTGTCACTATATCTCCCATCTCAGCATTGTGGATGAAGCTACCAATTGAATAGGATTAAGTAGGTTTGTTTCCTGGCTCTACTGCCTGGCAGCTGGGTGACACTGGGCAAAGCAGCCTCTGCATCGTT
Source organism: Dicrostonyx torquatus (assembly GCA_028555095.1). Classification (NCBI taxonomy): domain Eukaryota; kingdom Metazoa; phylum Chordata; class Mammalia; order Rodentia; family Cricetidae; genus Dicrostonyx; species Dicrostonyx torquatus. Next base: position 3,419,478 of record JAQHUG010000066.1, on the reverse strand, counting down.
TTCTCCTGTACATGGAAATGAAGGAGTAATACTCCCAGCTCATTGAACTGTTGCGGACTGAATTAATGCATGGAAAGTTAGAGAAGAATGCCTGGCTCGCAGAATCCTTTGGAGATGGAAAGCTAGCTGGGCAAGGGAGGCATTCCCTGAACCTACTTGTTGCTGAACCCTGACCATTCACCTTGAAGGGAACCTTGAGATACCCTTGACCCCATTTCCACTCTCCTCCCTTTCCTTTCTGCACTCCTGCCAGAGGCTGTGTGGCCATGCTAGTTATGGGTGTTGTGCTTGCTCAGGGGTGGTCATGCTTCTGCACCGTAAATGCTAACAGTGTTTGAGGAGTGTTTGCTCCAGTGAGGAACAGGAGTGTCCCCTTCCTCTGCTGACGCCCCGAAGGTCCAGCAGAGCCCTGGCCCCTGCTCATCTCTCTAGTTTTCTTCTGATGCCATTGGCTAGATGTCTCCAGGGCACTCAGGGCAGGTGGGCGGAGAGCCACCAGGGTCGAGTGATTTTTGAATCCCCAACTCTAAGCAGGGCAGCCAGTTTGGGATTTCACATGTCAACATGCCCTTGCCACTGATTTGGCCCTTTCATTTTAAGGAGCCTTATTTTCATTTTAATTCGGATTATTATGATCTCAGCAGTGGCTTGGTTTGTTGATGGAGAATAATGCACTTCCTTTTTGCTTTGAAAGTTGTTTGCAGAAAATAAAGCCAAGCAGTTAGCCCCACAGTGAACTTTGGGTACCTTGCACAACTGGGCAGGTCATGATTTCCTTCATGATGGTGGCAGCTGAACGGCTCATGTTAGTCTAGGTTGGGATACTGTCCAATTGGGAGATGCGAGGCTCAACTCTGTGAAGCATCCAGCTTTGTGTGCTGGGCAGGTCGCTCACCCCTCTGACCCTCAGCATCCCCACCTCAAACATGGGGTGCTCCTGCAGACCACCAGCAATGGGCGCTATGAAGGTTGAAAGATTCATTGAGATAACAGACATGTATAGTGCTGGCATGTGGGACATGAATGATAAATGTAGCTGCTAAAAATAGCACTAGTGGTACTAATTAGAATTAATTATTATTATTGGCAAAATACTGCTTTTGTTTACCAGCTTTATAGAAGTATAATTTGCATGCTGTAACGTTCACTTATTCTGCTGTGCCGTTCAGCACCTCTGTGGGTAGTCCACAGAACTGTACGGGCCTTTGCAGCTATGGCTAAATTCATTTCTGTTTCCTCAGCAGACTTTGCTTGCCAGTTTGACATTGACCATGGCACCCACTTTCAGCCTCAGGCAGTCCTGAGTGGGCTCTGTCTGTGGATGAGCCTGTTTGTAACATGCGTGCCAACAGAACTATAGTGAGTTTCGTGTTAATTTCCTCATCTACCCCCCTCACAGTGGTACTTTTTTTGATGTATTTACTGAATCTCAGAGGTTGAGAGATCATTCATGGAGTGGATGAGTTACTGGGGGCGCTTGGAAGCTCAGGGGTGTAGGTAGCTTCTTTGGTCATCAGTTGGGACGAAGGTTTTAGGAACCAAGGACTGTTAGAGACGTGCTAGTTCAGGCTTGTCCCAAGGGCAGAGTGCCTTCTTGGTGTCACCTTCCTGCTTGTTCGTTTTCTCCACTCATTGGGCATCTAAGGGGGTTTCTCTGAGCGTTGGTGGTCTCTCCCTGAAATGTGTGTCTTGAACAGTTCCTGCCTTTCTCTTTCATTACTTGTCAGGATTTTGTTTCTGGGATCCATCTCAGTTTTCCTGTCTGTACAGTGGAAGTACTCTGGTTCCCACCTCCCCCGAGATGGTGAGAAAGTACCTGGTAGAGGCTGGGCACACTGGAGAAGGTCTGTGGTAGTTTGAATATTTCTGAGCTAAGATATCAAAATAACGTAAAGCTAGTTGAGCCTGGCCAGTGGGCAGAGGCCAAGCAAGTCCCTGCTCCATCCATCTCTTCCCCTGGGTCCCTTTGTCTGTGCCCCTCAGAGCCCAGCTGGCAAAGGCTGGGAATTAATAGGCAAGGGATAAGGCACCTCCCGCTGCGCCTAATCTAGGAAGCTGGTAGCGGCTGCGTCCTTCCCGGCCAAAGGGCCTGTAATGTGAGGCCCCCAGGAGAGAAGGTGTTCTCACTCTAGGAGGGCGTTCCTAGGGGTGCTGGGCTTTAGAGGTGAGGAGGCTGCTGGGAGACACAGAACGGAGGCTGTGGAAAGCAGTCACCATCAGGCGGAGCTGGACCCATGGTGCCAGCCAGGGTAATGCTTTATGCTTTGGAAGCTGGGGCTGGGGTGGCGGGGTGGGCACTGGGGCTGTAATAAGAGCCTGGTACCTGCCCAGTGCCAGTTACGAGGCGCTCTCCAGCCGGCTCTTGTTTTTTTTTTGTTGTTGTTGTTTTTTGTTTTTTAATAAGCTCTTGTGTTCAGCAGAAACAGCAGTGTGACTACAGAGAGCCTTGGACAGGAGCCCTAGGTCTGTGATGGTATAGTTGTGTGTCTAAGATATGTGTTTAAGTCTAAGTGTGTATGGCATCCATAATGTGGATGTTGTGACTCTGGTGTGCAGGCTGTATACACACATGCAACACTGAAGCAAGGGCAAGTGTACCTGTGAATTAGTGTGGGAGTGCACGTGTGTGTGATTGTGTGAACATACATATAGGTGTGTGTTTTGGGAGCTATTTGTAAGATGTGGTGAGCACATGTTCTTAGGTATGTGAGTGGGGTTGGGGGCACTGTGTAAAGTGTGTGTGTGTGTGTGTGTGTGTGTGTGTGTGCGCGCGTGCGCGCACGCACGCACATGGTTGCCTGTGTTGGGTGTGAGGCTCTCCACCCTCTTCTCATCCTGTGGGTCAGGGGCAACTTCTGTGAGGTTTTTCTGAGGATTGAGCTGGCCGGCTGGAGGCTGGCAGTGTGGCCAGGGGCCCTGGTCTCGTTCCTCGGGGTCACAAGACAAGGTCAGTGCAGCAGAATCTGGGCTTTTGTTTGCCTCTCCCCTGCCCGCAGCAGCCTGTGGTCTGTTTCATTCATTATTAAGTTTTAAATCCACTCGATGAGAAACTTGAGCCTCGGAACGCGTTGGCGCTCGCGCTGGCTCTGTCCAGCCCCCGCTGTGCTTTGTGAACTTCCCTGGCTTTATTTGCTGCGTCCTGTGTGCCTTTGTTTTCCCAGAAATGGCCAGCCCTGAGGTTTGTTTAGCTTCCCTCAGAGGTTGGAAAGGCCAGAGGAGTCCCTCTTGTCTCTGGCGAGCAGAGTCCCTTAGATGAGTGAAGGGTTGCTAGCCCTGGGCGCTGGCCTTTGGTGGCCTGGTCCATCCTTATGGCTATCACCTGAGCTCCTGGGTGAGTAGGATAAAGCCGAGGTTGGAAACAAAGAAGACGACTCCTTGGGGACACTGACTGGGTACCTTAGGTCTTCCTTTCTGCCCTCAGCCTGCTTCATTTGCATACTGGAGTCTGATGTTGGGAGCCCTGCACCCCTTGTTTCCAACTTCTTCACTGCCCATCCATGGTTATGGTGGTACTGTTAAAACAAAGGGCGTTTTCTGTTCTTGCTAACATTTGTCTGTGCCCAAAGGATCAGTTGGATTCCTCTTAAAACTGGGGGCCTGGAGGCTAGGGACTGAGGGTTGATGGAAGTTGACTCCCAGATGTGGTTGGAATTAGGAGACTTGGATTCCTTTTGGCCTATGGGACTGATGGTTTGTGAGGTCATTTCCGGTGACTTTGTCCAGGCTGCCCCTCCCCCCCCACCATCACCAGGGAAGTGGCTGATAACTGTTCCTCTCGTGGGGGTGTACTGCATCCAGCCAGGTTCAGACAGGTGTCATCGCGGAAAAGACACTTCCTTTCAGTACCCTGCCACCCCTCTGCCGTGTCCTCTGTGGATGGGAAGGCCTGTATGTCCACTTACTTCCGGCCCCATCATCCGCCCGCCCCTGCAGCAGCTGGCCAGCTGCACAGCCTCTGCCGAGAGCTGTCGAGAAGCTGGCTCTGTCCTTGCTTCCCAGCGGGCCTGGGAATTGCCTCTAATCTCTCTTCTGCCTTCCCCTGCAGATGGTGATGACGACCCACAGCTCTCCTGGGTGGCTTCATCTCCCTCCAGCAAGGATGTTGCGTCACCTACGCAGATGATCGGAGATGGTTGTGACCTCGGCCTCGGTGAAGAGGAAGGAGGCACCGGCCTGCCGTACCCTTGCCAGTTCTGCGACAAGTCCTTCATCCGCCTGAGCTACTTGAAGAGGCATGAGCAGATCCACAGCGACAAGCTGCCGTTCAAGTGCACCTACTGCAGCCGCCTCTTCAAGCACAAGAGGAGCCGAGACCGGCACATCAAGCTGCACACAGGCGACAAGAAGTACCACTGTCACGAGTGCGAGGCGGCTTTCTCCCGCAGCGACCACCTCAAGATCCACCTGAAGACCCACAGCTCTAGCAAGCCGTTCAAGTGCAGCGTGTGCAAGCGCGGCTTCTCCTCCACCAGCTCTCTGCAGAGCCACATGCAAGCCCACAAGAAGAACAAGGAACACCTGGCTAAGTCGGAGAAGGAGGCCAAGAAGGACGACTTCATGTGTGACTACTGTGAGGACACCTTTAGCCAGACGGAGGAGCTGGAGAAGCACGTGCTCACCCTCCACCCGCAGCTCTCCGAGAAGGCGGACCTGCAGTGCATCCACTGCCCTGAGGTCTTTGTTGACGAGAGCACGCTGCTTGCCCACATCCACCAAGCTCACGCCAACCAGAAACATAAGTGCCCCATGTGCCCTGAGCAGTTCTCCTCGGTGGAGGGTGTGTACTGCCACCTGGACAGCCATCGGCAACCCGACTCCAGCAATCACAGTGTCAGCCCTGACCCTGTGCTGGGCAGTGTGGCTTCTATGAGCAGCGCTACGCCTGACTCCAGCGCCTCTGTGGAGCGTGGATCCACGCCAGACTCCACTTTGAAGCCACTGAGGGGGCAGAAGAAGATGCGGGATGATGGGCAGAGCTGGTCCAAGGTGGTCTACAGCTGCCCCTATTGTTCTAAGCGGGACTTTACCAGCCTGGCTGTGCTGGAGATTCATCTGAAGACCATCCACGCGGATAAACCTCAGCAGAGCCACACGTGTCAGATCTGCCTAGACTCCATGCCCACCCTTTACAACCTCAACGAGCATGTGCGCAAGCTACACAAGAGCCACGCCTACCCTGTCATGCAGTTTGGCAACATTTCAACCTTCCACTGCAACTACTGCCCTGAGATGTTCGCCGACATCAACAGCCTGCAGGAGCACATCCGAGTCTCGCACTGTGGCCCCAATGCCAACCCTCCTGATGGTAATAACGCTTTCTTCTGCAACCAGTGCTCCATGGGCTTCCTCACTGAGTCCTCCCTTACTGAACACATCCAACAGGCACATTGCAGCGTGGGTAGTACCAAGCTGGAGTCTCCTGTTGTGCAGCCCACACAGTCCTTCATGGAGGTCTACTCCTGCCCTTACTGTACCAACTCGCCTATCTTTGGCTCCATCCTGAAGCTCACTAAGCACATCAAAGAGAACCACAAGAACATTCCTCTGGCGCACAGCAAGAAGTCTAAGGCGGAGCAGAGCCCAGTCTCCTCTGACGTTGAGGTGTCTTCCCCAAAACGGCAACGTCTCTCGGGGAGTGCCAATTCCATCTCAAATGGCGAGTACCCCTGCAATCAGTGTGACCTCAAGTTCTCCAACTTCGAGAGCTTTCAGACCCACCTGAAGCTGCACCTGGAGCTGCTGCTTCGGAAGCAGGCCTGCCCCCAGTGCAAAGAAGACTTTGACTCCCAGGAGTCCCTCCTGCAGCATCTGACTGTGCATTACATGACCACGTCCACCCACTATGTGTGCGAGAGCTGCGACAAGCAGTTCTCCTCCGTGGACGACTTGCAGAAGCACCTGCTGGACATGCACACCTTCGTGCTCTACCACTGCACCCTGTGTCAGGAGGTCTTCGACTCCAAGGTGTCCATTCAGGTGCACCTGGCTGTGAAACACAGCAATGAAAAAAAGATGTACCGCTGCACGGCCTGCAACTGGGACTTCCGCAAGGAGGCTGACCTGCAGGTGCATGTGAAGCACAGTCACCTCGGCAACCCGGCCAAGGCCCACAAGTGCATCTTCTGCGGTGAGACCTTCAGTACCGAGGTGGAGCTGCAGTGCCACATCACCACGCACAGCAAGAAGTACAACTGCAGGTTCTGCAGCAAGGCCTTCCACGCCGTCATCCTGCTGGAGAAGCACCTGCGGGAGAAGCACTGTGTGTTCGATGCAGCTGCAGAGAACGGCACGACCAACGGGGTGCCCCCCACTTCCACCAAGAAGGCAGAGCCTGCTGACTTGCAGGGCATGCTGCTCAAGAACCCCGAGGCACCAAACAGCCACGAGGCGAGTGAGGATGACGTGGATGCATCAGAGCCCATGTATGGCTGTGACATCTGCGGTGCGGCCTACACCATGGAGGTGCTGCTGCAGAACCACCGGCTTCGGGATCACAACATCCGGCCTGGCGAGGACGACGGCTCACGGAAGAAGGCAGAATTCATCAAGGGCAGCCACAAATGCAATGTGTGCTCACGGACTTTCTTCTCGGAGAACGGGCTCCGGGAACACCTGCAGACGCACCGGGGCCCTGCCAAGCACTACATGTGTCCCATCTGTGGTGAGCGCTTCCCCTCGCTGCTGACGCTCACTGAGCACAAGGTGACCCACAGCAAGAGCCTGGACACGGGCACCTGTCGCATCTGCAAAATGCCCCTGCAGAGCGAGGAGGAGTTCATTGAGCACTGCCAGATGCACCCCGACTTACGCAACTCCCTCACTGGCTTCCGCTGTGTGGTCTGTATGCAGACTGTCACCTCCACGTTGGAGCTCAAGATCCATGGCACCTTCCACATGCAGAAGCTGGCTGGCAGCTCGGCTGCATCCTCCCCCAATGGCCAGGGCCTGCAGAAGCTCTACAAGTGTGCCCTGTGCCTCAAAGAGTTCCGTAGCAAGCAGGACCTGGTCAGGCTTGATGTCAATGGGCTTCCCTATGGCCTATGTGCCGGTTGCATGGCCCGTAGTGCCAATGGACAGGTGGGTGGCCTGGCCCCACCCGAACCTGCTGACCGGCCCTGTGCTGGCCTCCGCTGCCCTGAATGCAACGTGAAGTTTGAGAGTGCCGAGGACCTGGAGAGCCACATGCAGGTGGACCACCGTGATCTTACGCCAGAGACCAGTGGGCCACGGAAAGGGACCCAGACGTCACCAGTGCCCCGGGTAAGTATAGCCTGACAATCATTCCTTCGTCTCTCCTCCTTGGGGATCACAGAAATGACAGCTCTGCCTGTGTACTTCCTGGTGGTATGTTTTATAGCAGCTCAGAGAGGCAGCACTGCCCAAGTGAGTTTAGAGCATCTCCTCTGCCCTTTGTCACCAACCATTTTCTTCCAGCTACGTGGCGTGTGTGTGTGTGTGTGTGTGTGTGTGTGTGTGTGTGTGTGTGTGTGTATTGCCTCTCTGGGTCTGGTTTGTCAAGAACTCACCTGTACAATGGGAGTAATAGTCATCCTGATAACCCTAGGTTTGTGAGGAGCCAGTGACATGCAGCAAAAGTGCTCAGCAGAGTAAATGGTTAATATGCAGTCAAGGCTCCTTTTGTGATGCCCGGCATCACATCAGCTCTTTTGTGTTTGTCCGGAGTGAACTGACTACCTGGCTCGCTGTGTCACTTCACAGCTCTGGGCTCTCAATCTTAGATTCCTGTAGCACAGATCCTAGTGATAGCAGGTATATACCTGAGTAGACCAGGCATGGGTTGGGATTGTACATACTTGCTACAACCTCTGCCGACAACATGTCACGGATAGCATCACGGTAGCTGGTGCAGTTATGGTATGAGGAAGACCCTTGAGTATGGCATGGCTCTAAGTCCATCATTAGCAATTGTTTGATGTAGTCATCAATTTTGTCTGAAGCTCCCTTATGTTTTGTTGTTGTGTTTGTTTGTTTAATAATTTACTTAACTTTGTTTTATGTGCATTGGATCACCTGGAACTGGAGTTACAGTTTTGAGCTGCCATGTGGGTGCTGGGAACTGAACCCAGGTCCTATGGAAGAGCAGCCAGTGCTCTTAACTGCTGAGTGGCCCTTATGTTTGGTGGTATCTGTGAGCCAGGAGTGGATCCCACCTTTGAGACTTGTATAACCAGGAGAGCCATAGACATAACATGTTGCTCTGATTGAGGCAGAGGATTATGGGCTGGCAGTGGGCCCACTAGGACCTTGGCTTTAGGTTGGTGAACACCTGAGGTGGTTGTAGCCTGTGTGGCCTTTGAGTGTCAGATAGCCTGGGCTCGAAATTACCACCACATTTATGTTGTGTTTCCAGATGGAGGAGGCATCACGTAGGTCTCAAGAGTATCTCTCCCTCAAGGGCTGCTGCTGGAGCCACTGATAGAGAGGCAGACTGGGGAAGCCACCTGCCACGGGTGCTTGCTTGCTGAAGGTGTTTGGTCTCAGGATAGGAACACAGATTTGGGGTTGAGAGAGGAGCTGGAGAGAGTGAAGGAAGAACCCCCAGAGGACACCCTCCTGCCCGGCCCTTGTGTCATAGGTGGACCTACTGAAGCCCAGTGAGCCCAAGGGACCTGCCAGTTGACACCTGGCTAAGGGAACCATGCTCCAATACAGACAAAAGTGTGAAGTGCATTGGGAATTGGAGGACTAGAGAAAGGCCTTTCTTTGGAGACTGTGGCACCCCTTTATGTCATGGCTTGCCAGTTGAGTTGAGTGAGCCTCTGAACAGGGTCAGGGGGACACCTCAGCTCTGTCTGGCCTTGAGCCTTGACTGGCCAGGGGCACTCTGCTTAGTCCTAGGGAGTGTGGGATTCTGGAATTAAATGGCTAAGCTGCAAATCTCCCTCTCCCAGGACCTGCTATAGTTTGACCCCTCTGGGCCAATGTCCTTCTGTAAGGTCGGAGGGTCATAGCAGTAGGACTTAATGTGACAGTGTTGGTGACATCAGGGCAGTAATTCAGACAAAGAAAACAGTAATCCCTAGTGTCTGCAGAACTGATTCCCTGGGGAGCCCTACAGCTACCTGACCCTGCCATGACTGGTAAGTGCCGAGCGGTGCAACCTTTCCAATGCTGACCTCTGCACTGTGCTCAGAGGGTAGAAGGAGTGATAGAGTGTTGGGTACAGGATGGGTCCTGTGTTGTCACTGCCACTTAGGGTCCATTCTGGCTGAGGTCAGGGTGTAATGATCACCTGTCATCTAGGCACTCCTTCCAACACTCATTTTCATAAGGGACACAAGCCCAGACTGGTGAGTTTGGTTGCCCGGGCCTTAGCTCTCAAGAGGCGGAGGTGGGACTTGAAGGCCTACTGTTTACACAGCCCCTACTCATGTCCATCACTCTCCCCAGGCACCCTATGGCCCATCCAGCCTGCATGGGGATGCAGCTGGCAGGAAAGGAATCTAGGGCAGTCCTGTTCTTACATGGAGGGCACTGCAGTTGGGCTCCTGTTGCCCTTCCTGAATGCATCCCAGCCTGGATTATCCTCCGGTTTCAACCTACCCACCATTATGTTGAGGGTTCTGATGAGCAGGAAGCTGCTCTGGGTACCTCCAAACTCTGAATCCTGGAACTCCCATCCCCTAGTCTGCCCTGCATTGAGCACCTCTCTTGGAAAATCCCTACTACATGAGGGGGCCTCTCTTGGCCCCCAGCGACAGGGTTGATCTCCATAACGGTAAGCAAGAGCCCTGCTGTGAGGCTGTTTTGGTAGAGGGACTCCAGACTCTGAAAGGTGAACCGGTAGCCAAGACACAGCTATGCACATGAGGCAGATTGAAGTGTTGTTCCCATCACTCCCCAGGCCTTTCCCTCCCTGTCATCAGGTCCATGTGAGAGATGCCAGGCTGAAAATCCCACCACCCCTGCCAGCTCAGAGATCCAAACAGATAGACCTTTTTCAGAAAGAACCTAGACAAAGCCCAGGGACCTCCTTGATCTAGCCATTGCCCCTGGGACCTTGCCCCCTGCCTGGGCACGCCTGAGGCTAAGGACCCAGCTGTCTGCTCACCCACCCCTCGCTTCCCCCAGGACTCACTCATGTTAGAGCAGACTCTGGGGGCTGTGCAGGGGCTTGGGGGCTGGCAGGCTGGGACCCTTGGGAGTGTATCCATAGCAACCAGATCTCAGAGGACTGAGTTCCTGTGGGGCTGAGGATGCTGTCGGCTGGAGCGTGAAGCATTGAGGTTTCTAGCTCCCCCGTTCATAAGTAATAACAACATTAACTCGCCTAGCCAACATGGACAGACCTCTGGCCTCTCACTACCTCAGCAGGTCCTGGGGTGGCTCCATTCTTGGTGGAGCCCCTGGGTGCTCCCTTTACCTGTTCTACTGAAGATTAGCGGATTTCCAAGTGGAAGGGTTAAGCATGTACCTAGGTCACCCCAGCCTTCTCTCACACAGACTGTTTAGAGACTTTGGGGCCCTAGAGCCTAGAAGAGCTCAACAAGGAGCTCCAGAGAGAGCCTGCCTGGCAGGGAGTTCCAGTCCCCTGCTTACAACATGGGGCTTGGACCCGGTGGTAGTGCCCGTGGCACTGCAGTGTCTCTTAGGGCAGTGATGATGCCGTGTAAACTGCCAGCTTGCACTGGCTGCTTGGTACGTGCTGAGTGTGAGCACAGTGATGGACACTCTGAAGCCGACCTCTCTCCCTTCCACGGGCCCAGCCAGCTCCTCCCTGCCTCCCTCTCTTTCCTTCCTTATTCTGGGGTGAGAGTCTTTCTGTTCCAATGTTACTCAGGGCTGTGCTGGGGAAGCAACCCCTGGCCACAGGCCCTGGACCTCAGCTCTGGAGTTTCTGGACGGCCCCTAGAGGAGGGCCTTGCCATAGGAGGGGCTTTGAATGTCAAGTTCTGCCTTTGTGTTATGTCTCCTAGTGTGCTCTAGGCTCAAGAGGAGGAGGCAGTGGTTTCTCTGGGATGCTAGAGAACAAGGGAGGCCAGGTAGATATTGGAGCCAAGTTTGGAAGTGTTGGTGCTGGTGAGCCTCTGTGTGTGTGTGTGTGTGTGTGTGTGTGTGTGTGTGTGTATACACTTGCTTGCATGCTAGTCATGTATTCTTAAGAATTTAGGCATATTGGGTGTTCAGTGCCTGTGTTTCTGTCATACACTTCTTGGGCTTTTGCCAGGGAATGTGAGTTGCGGGCATCAGGGTTCCAGGGAGAGCAGAAGGCATACATGTTTTTACGTTTGCTGGGATGAGCAGGTAGTTTAATGTGTGAGACAGAATGAATGGTTCTGATAGTAGAGAGGCCAAGACACCTCTTCTCCATGAATATGGAGTTGAGCTGAGGTAGGGCCTATGGAGTTGTGTCTTCCTCAGAAGGTCTCCATCCCTGTAGTCTTACAATGGTCAGGATTCCTCAGCGCTGCCTTAATCCGCTCTCTGAGACCTAATCTGCCCTCTTCTTCCTGGGGTCTTTCCAAGCTGAATACCAGCTTCTGGGATCAGTATCATAGCCTGGCTAGGAACACGCTGAACTCCGTGTTCTCCTGAAACTTGGGGACTGTTAGAGGGATATTGGAATCTGAGCAGGGGCACTAACACTGGAGCTTGAAGCTTCCAACCCCAGCTTATCCATTCAGACTTTCGTGGCCTCAATAATAATCACAATAAAAGCTCAACAGGCTAGGTGTGGTGGTGTATGTTGTGACCCCAATACTAGATGTGGTGGTGTATGTTTGTGATCCCAGTACTAGGTGTGGTGGTGTATGTTGTGACCCCAATATTAGGTGTGGTGGTGTATGTTGTGACCCCAATATTAGGTGTGGTGGTGTATGTTGTGATCCCAATACTAGGGAGCTGAGGCAGAAGAACCATGAGTCTGAGGACAGCCTAGGCTATGCAGAGAGGCTCCATATGGGGCTGAAAAAGTGGGAGGGGCAGTTAAACAAAACAACACAGAAGTTAAATGATTAAAAGGCATTCCCCAGCCAGGTTCCTAAGGCAGTGGAGCCCAGGATACACAGATCATTTCTAGCTCTTTCTCTTCTGACTTAATACAGCACTTTACATATTGTTCAGCAGGTTTACTCATGTCCTGCTTGTGAGTCTGTGCTGACCCATAGGGTGCACACATTCCTGCCCTCTGAGTGCTTGGGGAGCAGATGAATCAGAGTCAGGACCCAATGGTAAGTTTTGGCCATCCGATGGGGAACCTGATAGGCCCTGGACTCACCCTGGAGTGGGAACAGAAAGCTTCTCACAAACTGTGACATTGAGCTGAGTTCTTCAAGATGTAAAGGCTGCCCCATGACAGAGCCTGCAGATGGAGCCTAGGTGGAGTTGGACACTGAGCTCCCTGGTGACTAATCCTGGCTTTGTAGCTTACAGTGGCTCCTGGAAGTCCTGCCACCTTTTCCAGTGGTGAGGCACCAACACCTCATAAGCCACAGTGATTTCTTGATTTTGGCTATACTGAGTCCTGTTATTGCCCATATTCTTTTTTTAAAAATCTTTATCTATTTATTATGTACACAGTGTTTTGTTTGCATGCATGTTTAGATGTCAGAATTGGGCACCAGATCTCATTATAGATGGTTGTGAGCCACCATGTGGTTGCTGGGAATTGAACTTAGAACCTCAACCCGTGGAAGAACAGCCAGTGCTCTTAACCTCTGAGCCATCTCTCCAGCCCCGCCCATATTCTTTTAAAATGTTCCATGGCCATGCATGACAGGTACACCCTTCTGTTTCTGTGGGGCAGGTTTTTAGCTACTCATGCTGAGCTGCGAGCATGGAAACCTGCAGTTTCTGGTTTTTCTGCCTTCAGTTACCTCCAAGAGACACTGGTAGTAGCCACTGTGTGTTGTAAACCAGTTGCAGGCACTTGGCCTTGTCTACCCAGGACAGATGATGAGTTCCTGAGCCATCCTTGAACCCTAAAACTGTTGGGAGTAGCACCCCCTGCTCAACCACAGTGTTCTTAGGATGGGCCAGCAGATGAAGAGGTTATGGAATAGATGGATACTGTGTGGACAGATGGATGGGTGGTGTGTGTGTGTGATACCTGAAAAAAGCAATCTAAGAAGAGAAAAGCCCTATTTTGGCTCACAATCTCAGAGCTTTCATTCCAGGGTTTCTTAGCTCTGTATTTCCAGTTCCTATAGTGAGGCAGGATATGATGGTGGTAGGAGCATGTGCCAGAGACTGTTCACCTTGTGGCAGGCAGGAAACAGGAAGAAGGAACAGGGGACAAGATACTTTATTCCAGGGTTGGCCCCTCCTTCCTCTCACTGGACCTCACTTCTTACTATAGTGCCATTATATATGACTCTGTCAAGGAATTACTTCATCAGTCAGGCCAGAGCTCTCAGGACCCCAGGCTCTTTCTCAGATCTCAACAGTTAGCAAACCACACCTCTCATACAAGAGATTATATGGGGTTCAGCACGCCCAAACTGAAATGGTGGGGGTCCTCGCAGATGGGTGGGTGGGTACATGGCTTTGCCTTTATAAGCAGGGCAAACCCCCTTGGCTCTTGGGAAAGTTGACCTTGGCACACAGCAAAATTATCCCAGCTTCTACGGAGGAGCAGCCCCTTGGAAGGTGGCCTGTGCCCTGATGAGACTAGAGTTGGAGGGAGGTAAGAAGAGGGTGGACTGGGATGCTTGGGAGAGGTCTAACCGCTCTGGGACATCTTGAGCCAGGCTATTGGGGACCTGGCTTTCTGTCTACCTGACTCCTTCTTCTCGCTCTCTCATACAGAAAAAGACATACCAGTGTATCAAGTGCCAGATGACCTTCGAGAACGAGAGAGAGATCCAGATCCACGTTGCCAACCACATGATTGGTAAGAGCATGCCCTCCAACATGGGGCTACTCGCCACACCATTCCTCACTTGCAGGGTGGTGGCCTTCGATTCTGTGGCATTTCCGTGGGAGCCAAGATGACATGGTGGAAGCACCCGCCCTGCCTATGCCTTCTTGTCATGGCAGCACTCACGCTGAAATCAAACTTTTGACAGCTGCTTCCATTTCCCTCCGTTTCTGCGCCCAGTGCTTTCCGGTTGCCGAGCACTCAGGAGCATTTATGCTTCAACTCTGTGTGTCATGACATTGAATACATTTCACTGCTCGTGTTTTCCCACGCCACGTGATGAGTTCCTCAGGCGTACTGTCAAAAGAGAATGCTCGCAAAGTTGGGCCTGTTCCTCTTTAAGTGGTTTTGAACTTTGAAAAGTTTCTTTTTTTTTTTTTTTTTTTTTTTTTGAGACAGGGTTTCTCTGTGTACCCCCAGCTGCCCTAGAACTTACTGTAGTACCTAGAACATCCTGTAGACCAGGCTGGCCTCAAACTCATAGAGCTTTGCCTGCTTCTGCCTCCTGAGTGCTGGGATTAAAGGTGTAAGCCACCACTGCTTGGCAAAAAAATTCTCTTTTTAGAAGGGGAGTTTTCAAAATCCCACAGAGCTCACCCACAGCCCAGCATTCCCAGGGAGGCAGTGACTTTCTCCTGACCTTGAGTAGCTGGAGATGCCTGGTTCAGAAGTGAAGGTGCTGCTGCTGTATAAGTGTCCCTGGGGGTTGGAATGGCAGGGGCCAGTTTGTGGTATGGTGGGATGGCTCTGTTTAACACCCCAGCCTTAGAAAGGTCCTGGAATATTTGTACCCTGGGTTCTTCTTCAACTTTTGATCGCCTCCCAAGTCCTGTGGTCTGAGCAGAGAGATTGTCAACTAGAGCAGCCTGCCCCGGCCCGTGTCTCTTCTGCTTCCTCCACTATCTTTTCATTTGGGTCCTAACTAAACCCTTCATGGCACACTTTTAGAAACCTAACTTGTGGGCTGGAGAGATGGCTCAGAGGTTAAGAGCACTGACTGCTCTTCCAGAGGTCCTGAGTTCAATTCCCAGCAACCACATGGTGGCTCACAACCATCTGTAATGAGATCTGGCGCCTCTTCTGGCCTACAGGCAGGATACTGTATGTATAAATAAATGAATAAATAAATCTTTAAAAAAAAAAAGAAAGAAAAAAGAAACCTAACTTGCTTGTCTTTGAATCTGAGCACACCTCTATAGCCAGTGCCCAGATCAAGAAAGCCAGCTATTCCTAGCACCCCAAACCAACTAACTCTCTTGACTCCATAGGTCCCCTGCTACTAACAAAAGGCTGCCCCGTCCTGCTGTCCCAAAGCACAGTTGGGTGTGTTTGATTTGTGTGTTCTATGAATGGAGCCTCACCGTTTGTACTCACAGCATCTAGAAGCTTCCTCTCTCCCCATGCTTGCCTCTGTCTGAGGCCCATTCTTTCCATTCTTTCTCTTCAGGGTGGACTGTTCTATCATGGGAACATGGCTTTGTGTTGTTGCTCCTTCCTCGCTCACTCGGGGGTTGTTTCACAGAGTGCATTGCTGTGACTACGGTGTTGTACATGTCTGTTAGTGAATGTACACATGTGACCTTCATGGGGATGTGGGAATATATAGGTACTATATCCTGTAGATGATATAATGTGTTATATATGCATAAGGGGGGATACAGGAGCAGATGTGGAATTACTGGGTCACAGGCTATGTGATATTCCCCTTCAGTAGACAGTGGCACATCAATTCTCAGAGTGGATGGATACATGTTGCTCTAGCCCACGGTGTGAGGCCTTCTGCTACAGTCCATCTGTCATGTCAACGTGAAGGGAACTGTCGCAAAGGCCCCCTTTAATGGAGATGGTACAAAATGAGTCCCCTGGTCCCCACCCAGCTGTAGTACACCCTGCTTAGTGGGTTCCGGTGCCAAGTGTTCTCACTCACCCCTCATCTGATCAACCTCTGCCCATGGTGGTGTGGGGTTTGTCTTCTGATGCAGAGAGCATGGTCATGTGTTTGGTGGACACATGGTCAATGAATGGATAGGAACAGCCAGGAGGGCAGATGGGCCCAGGGATTCAGCCTGAAAGGGAGACTGATGGGTTTTTAAAGGCTTTTACCTGAAAGGCCCTGCAAAAGTACAGGAAGGGAAGCGATCCTGTCTGCAGTCTGTGAGATGCTTCCTTGGGAGAGCCGGGCATTGCTGATGAATATATCTGGAAATGTTTGCTTCTGTAGCAAGTGATGATATGGCTCCTGTTTGTGAGCATGGAGGGAAGAGCTGGCTACTTGGACCGTGGCGGTTCCCAAGATGTCTCCCTCCCTTTTCTCTTCCACCTCTCTTTTGTTCATGACTTGTAAAACATTTGTCCTCAGGAGCAAGGCAAGAGGACCACTCAGCACCAGAGTACAGGACCTCAAAAGGAGAGTGTGATGGGCCTTCAGCTTTGTTTGAGAGCTGGTCTTCAGTGGGTGGCATCTATCTGGTGACTGGGCATGGCACCTCATCTACACCTGCTTGCATCACTGTGAGCTGGTCTGCTGCCAGGAGCTATTGGTCTCCAGCAGCTCAGGGTGGAGGGTCTTGGGACCAGAGATTTTAGCCCCCTAAGCAGGGGGTATGATGTTCATGCCCATGGCCAGGTGGCCCAGGTGGCCCTCTTATCCTCACCTTTCTTCCAGCTGCTGCCCTTTTCCTACCTCATCACGCTGACCCATCAGAGAACATCAGTGGAGCAGGATGAGAGCCATGTGGCCTCTAGGGGCCATTGAGGGTGAAATGCCTACAGCTTTGCTCTCAAGACTTACAACATCCTGTTCAAGATGCTGTAGGGCACAGCTGTGCAGTAACGGACTTTGGAAAGGATGCAATACTTATCCCCATCTTATAAATAGAAGGATCTAGCCTTGCAGAGAGAGGCCTTGCACACTGACTTTAATAACTTACTCAAGATCTTACTGCTGCACAGTAGAGCAGGTCAAACAACAGCCTGACTCTCTCCATTGTGTTTATAGCCCTGGCCTGGCCTATGGTAAAAGGGACCATGGGTCCGTGTCTCTAGAGGAGACAGACAGGTTAATGCTGGAGTTGACTCCGATGGCCCCAGTTCAGCGACCTGTAGATCAGAAGGGCCTGCCTGGGTCCCGAAAGATGAGGAGCTTTTTCTTTGGTGGGATTGTCTCTGCAGTGAGCTCAGCACAGGAAAAGGAGCCTTTTTTTTTTAAAAAAAAAAAAAAAAGATTTATTTATTATGTATACAACATTCTGCCTCTATGTGTGCCCACACACCAGAAGAGGGCACCAGATCTCATTACAGATGGTTGTGAGCCATCATGTTGTTGCTGGGAATTGAACTCAGGACTTTTGGAAGAGCAACCAGTGCTCTTAACCACTGAGCCATCTCTCCAGTCCCCCAAAAGGGAGCCTTTTTTTCTGTTGTTTGACCATGAAGGTGTATATCAGCCCTTCAGAGCACCATGTGGCAGCAGAGCTCAGGGACAGGAGTAGTGTAGAAGGCTCAATCTGATGGCTCAGCACATGGCCATAGCATCGTGGCAATGAAGACGGGGATGCCATTTGTTGGTACAGTCGCAAGGGGCCTTGAATACCAAATTAAGAGAAGTCAATTTGGGCTTACACTCTAGGCTGGGTCCGTTGCTCAACGTGATCCATCCTCTTGCCTGATGTTTTGTTTGGATTTTCCTGAAATTTTAGAAGAGGCAGCACCTGGATTCCCCCTCCGCACAGGCAGAGTGCATGGGAGCAAACAGCGGCTCTTCCCCATGGCAAGATGTGTAGGCAAGTGTCCTCCCAGGATCTGCAGGCTCACTGGGGTAGGCTGGGTGCTACATGGGGCTGTATGGCTCATTTATGTCCCCAGCCTGCTACCCATCGGTCTGTGCATATAGGCTTGACCTAAAACACCAGGAAGCCATTGAAGGTTTTGGAGTGGGCTGTGACTTGGACAGAGCTGAGAATTTTAGGAGGATTGATCAGAGTGCCGTGTTTGGAGGCAGAGAGCAAGGTGGGATGAGTACAAAATCCTATCCTTGTCCCCCAGGGGTTGGAGGCAAAAGCACTAGTGGACAGGGTGACGTCTGGCCGGTGCTGTGAGTGTATAAACCTGAGCAAGGAGCCGTGACGTAGGATTGGTTCTGCAGTCCTAATAAATCTGCTGGGCCCAGAGTCCTTAGGGACACTTGCTAAATGGCCTGAGTCTGGAGTGGCTGCCCCGGAGCTAGCCTGAGTAACAGTTGCCCTCAGCCGAACCAAGGGGATTTGGGGGTGGAAGTGGCACTGTTCAGCTTGGCAGCCTTCTCATAAAATCCGGGCACTTATGGGGGGCGAGGCAGGTCTGGAGAACTCCCCTGGGGCTGGTAAACTAGCCCTTTGGTAGCAGAGGAGTGGAAGCGCTGAGTGGCTTTATTGCCTGGAGATTCTGGGCACTAGGGTGGCTGAGGATGCTTCTCCTTAGGGGCATTTTTCTAGTACCCCTCCCTTGGCTGCTGGGGCAGTGGGACTTTGGATCTGCTGGAGACAAGGATTTCTGGAAGTCTTTCAATACAGGGTCATCTTTGAAAGCCCATGTCACCACAGGGCTGGGCGCCCACAATGGGCATATAAAGATCTTTGAGAAACCAATTGCCCTGGCAACCTGGCCAGTTTTTGACTGTTTGGAGGCATCTGCTCTTTTGATTCTTTGGGATGGAGCACTTGATAAAGGCTGGATGAAGGTTCTGAGAACTTACTCTCAAGATAGGAATCTTGCTGTGACCTAAGGGGGTTACTAGGCCCTGGACTTTTGGACATCCTTACTTGGGGCCTCATAGACCCCTGTGGGAGCCCCAAGGAAGCCAAGTTGGGGAGGGATAGTCCTTGAGGAGCCTCCTCAGGATTGTTTGTCCTCAGTGTCCTTGGACAATGGTTATGGGCTCTCTGGAGGACAGCCAGGCAGGGCCAGGCTTTCCTGCTGGCCCCTGTCCCTGGGTGTCTATCAGGGGCTGGGCTAGAAATGGCTTCTGCTCAGGACTTAAGCATACCCTAGTGTTGGCCTCCCAGCCATTCCCTCAGTATACAAATAGGTAATCCTTCTGCAGGGGGTTTCTGTGTGCTTTGTATGTGTCTGTGTGCTGTGCTGTGTGTGTGTGTGTGTGTGTGTGTGTGTGTGTGTGTGTGAGAGAGAGAGAGAGAGAGAGAGAGAGAGAGAGAGAGAATATCTCTGGTGATGTATCTAAGTACCTGAAGGCACCAGCCCACTCTTCTTGCTGCCCTCTGGAAGTCTGGGACCCCCTGTGGGCCCAGCCCACAGCATTTTGGAGGAGAGTCCTGGCTGGTCCGGGGGAATAGTTTGGAGTGGAAACCAGTGAGATTTCTCTCGCACTAGGGAGATACAAAAGTCTCAAATCAAACCGAAGAGGTTAGTGTGGAAAGGAAAAGGAAAGGGCTCCCTGCCAGGCTCAGTAATGGTGCCTTTGATTCTGGTAACGCCAGACCTGAGCCTCTGTTCACCTCAGTATGTGATAAAACGCCTGCTTCTCTGGAGACTGTATTTTGGGTTTTGGAATTGTTCTGTCAGAGTAATAAGCCTGAACAGACAGCCAGTAAGCTATCACAGCTCAAACAGGGAAGAGAGCAGGCAGGACTCAGTTTCCTCAGCTTCCCTCAGCTTCACTGTTAGCCTGTTCCAGAAAGCCTGTTGGTCAAGCACTCTGACTCTTTCCAATGGTGTGACTCTCAGATTCTCACTTTCCATGTGTGTGTGTGTGTGTGTGTATGCAGGTATGCGTGCATATATGTGTGCATGTGTATGTGTGCGTGTGTGTATGCATGCATGCGTGCATGCATGTGTGTGTGCATACGTGTGTATGTGTGTGTGTTGTTTTCAAGAAGAGGAAAGAGGTGTACAGTTGGGATTTCCCCTATTAGTAACCTTGTAATATCACATCCAATAAACCTGGTTAAAATCTCTTATTGAGGAACACTCTTATTGAGCCTCTGTTGCCTGGGTTTTATCGCCTGTGCCTACTCTGTGAAGTCCAGGGACAGGACAATGGTGGGTGACGTGATTGGAGCCCCAATTTGGCAGCCTCTACTGCCAAATGCCTGAATATCAGCTCTCTGATCTTCAGCATCCTAATGGTCATTATCTGCTTCGTTATTGTCTCCACCACCTCTGTGGCCGTCTTTCAAACCTTTTCACAAAGAATGCCACATTCTGGATTCTAGTCCTGCCCTGTGCTCCACAGTCCACAGCTGCCCTCCCCGTGACCCTTGCTTTCCTTTACCCTACACGTATGCAAATGTTACCTTCATGCGTCTGTCCACAGTGGATTCAATAAAGTGCACATGATGGAAAAAAAAAGAAGAAAGAAAAAAGAAAGTTTTAAAAAAAATGATACCGGAAATGCAGAAAGATTGCTAGCTGATTAAAGATCCCAATGTATCCAATGGCAATACTTCTGGAGTCCCTATTTCATGAAATCAAACTGACTTGTCTGTGGCCTTGCAAGGTCTACATCCCAGGCCTCAGCTCAGAGACAAGCTGAGACCTGTGGAACACACCCAGGCATAGCTGTGGCTAAAGCAGTGTCCCTATCATTTGCTCCTTCATTCATTCAGCAGCTTTGTTCCATGTTGAGCACCTGCCGTGTGCCAAGCACTGAGTGTCACAGCCAACAGAACTCTGTCGTAAGAGTAGAATGGGGAGCAAACGTGTTGAAGAAGAAAGCACACGAGAACTCACTCATGTTTATATCCAAAAACATTCTTACTGTAATTTAAAATGTGTTTATTGTTTTGTTCATTTGTTTGATTTGGTTTTGTTTTTCGAGACAGGGTTTCTCTGTCTTTGACTGTCCTGGAGCTCATTCTGTAGACCAGGCTGGGCTCAAACTCACAGAGATCCACCTGCCTCTGCCTTCCTGAGTGCTGGGATTAAAGGTGTGTGCCACCACCACCTGACCTTATACTTTATTATTATTTATGTGGTTTTTTGCGTGTGTAATTAAAAGCCACATGTGTACGGGTGCCCACAGAGGTCAGAAGAGAGCATTGGACCACCTGGAGCTGGAGTTCTAGGCAGGTAGTGGCCTGATGTGGGTGCTGGGAACAACTTAAGCCTCCGTGAGAGACAGCATCTTGCCTGTTGTCTCTCCAGCCCTCTTCCTGTAGTTTCGATAAGAGTTGTGTTACATGTGTATGTTGACCTGGGGAGTGCTGTCTTCTGTGCTGTGTTCTGTTTTCCAGCCCATTAACACAGTGCTTCCTTTCATTTAGCTAGATCTTTTAGTTTTCACTGTCTTATACCTGTGTGGGTTTAAATAGTGGATTTATTTAAATGTTTATTTTTTGGTTTTAGTAATTATAAATTGTATTTTTAATTTTGGTGTTTAAATATTTGTTACCCATATTTACAAATGTAATTGGTTTAATTTATTTTGTTGTGTATTGTTTACATCGTATTGTGTATATTGTAGTGTATTGCATTACATTTTTGAGACGGAGTCTTGATGTACACACTAGCTCAGGCTGGTCTTGAACTCTTGATCCTTCTGCTTCCACTGCCTGAGTGCTGATAGTACAGGTATATGGCACCATACATGGGATGATGGTTCTTTGAGCGCAGGCTTGTTTCCTTAGACTTTGCTCAATTAACATAGCTATCTGATTTTTGTTTTTATTTTTTAGAGTTTGTGGGAGGTTTTGACATAACCAGTCATGTCGTCTTTTGGAGAGTTTTATAGGTTCCTATCTATATGTTTTTATTTCCTTTTCTTCTATTATTTTTTGGCTTGCACTTGCAAGATGGTGTTGAATAAGAGTGGTGGAATAGATACCCTTGTTTCTGGGAGAGCACAGTTCATTTTTATTTATTTTTTCTCTTTTTGGTTTCTCAAGACAGGGTTTCTCTGTGTAGCTTTAGAGCCTGTCCTGGAACTAGCTCTTGTAGACCAGGCTGACTTTGAACTCACAGAGATCCACCTGTCTCTGCCTCCCAAGTGCTGGGATTAAAGGCGTGCGCCACCGCTGCCCAGGTAAATCAGGAATAATTTAGCTTCTTTGCTAGTATAGGACTACTCAAATCAGGCCATAGTATGTGAGTTTTAGTAGTTTATTTTTCAAGAAGTTAGTTTGTTTCATCTAATTCTTAAATTTTCTGTATTGTCATCATTCCCTTATTCTTCTAATGTCCATAAAGATAGCTTTACATTCATGCCTGATGCTGGTATTTTGTAAGCCTGTCCCCCTCCCCCAGCCCCTTTATTTCTCAGTCTTGTTAGAGGTTTGTCAATTTTATTGATCTTTTCAAAGAACCAACTGTTTGTTAATTAATTTTCAATTTTGTGTTTTCTGTTGCCTGATTTCTGATCTCATCGGTGTTATTCCCTCTCTTCTTGCTTAAGGCTTTACTGTCTTTCTAGGTTTTGGAATGGATGTTTGTTGATCTGAGACTTTTTATCTTTTCTGAGCTTTCTATCATCTTGGCATTGATTCTGCTGTGCTTTTCAGATTCCTAACATGCTGTAGTTTCATTTTAATTAGTTTATCTATTTATTTTGCGTGTGTGTTATGTGTTTGTGGTTTATTTATACATGTGTGTGTATGCATGCAGAGGGCAGAGGTGGGTGTCTGGTATCCTGTCTTGTCACTCCCTGCCTTATTCTTTTGAGAGACACGGTCTCTTGTTGAAACTGGAGCTAGGCTGGTGGCCAGCAAGCCCTGGCAGTCCTGCTGCCTCTAACCCCCATAACATTGGGAATACAAGCACTTATGATCATACCTGACTTTTAAGTGTGAGCACTAGTGATTTGAACTCAGGTCCTCATGCTTGCAAGGTAATCACTCTTACCCACTGAGCCGTCTCTTAAACTCTAATTAGATATAATTTAAAAATTGCCTTGAATTTCCTTTTTAGTTCATGATTATATGGGAGTACATTATTCAATATGCAAGTGTTTGGAGTTTATCTTTGCACTATTAATCTCTAGTTATATTCCATCATGATTGGAAAAAAATCACTGTGTATGACTCCCTCCCTCTCTCCTCCCCTCCCTCCCTGCCTGTCTCCCTCCCTCCCTATCTCCTTTCTTGCTTGCTTACTTATGTAGCCCAGAGGTCAATGTCAGGTATCTTCCATTGCTTTCCACTTTAGTTTTTTGAGTTAGAGTCTCTCACTGAGCTTATAAATTCAGCCAGGCCATATCGCCAGCACCAAGCCCCAGAAGTCTGAAGCCAGGGCCCTGGTAGGCACTTTACAACTGAACCGTCTCCCTAACTCCTGCATGTTTTTAAGAACGGTTACTGTAGGTATTAAATTACATGCATAGCATTTTCAGTTACAGTTTGTGTCATTTTACCAGTTTAGCTGAAATGTAGAAAACACTGCCTCCCCTGTTTATTCTAATCACCTTAGTTATTTATTCTGTATTCTCAGTGTTAATGTAACTTCTTGTTTTGTGTCCAGTCTCTTTTAGAAAAGGAGAGTCACGTATGCTCCATGCTGTCTTCCCAGCATCCCTCCCTTGTTAACAGCCCATCTTTGGTCATTTCCTTTCCGCCTAGAGAACTTCCTTCAGTCATTCAGCGGACATCCGCCTCTGCTGACACATTTTCCTAGTTTCCTCTTGTCTGGGACTATCTTGATTCTCCTTTCGCTATCGAAGGAGACTCTTACTGAATGGAGGGTCTAGGTTGACAGTTCCTTTGCTTTCAATGTTTGGGCAATGTGCCACTTCCTCCTCACCTCCACTGTTGCTAGTGAGACGTCTGCTGTCCTCTGAGCTGTTGTGTGGCTGTCCTGGGCAAGGCGCACTTCTCCTCTAGCTGGATGGGCCTCGGTGTGGATTTCTTTGGGTTATTCTTTAGTGATGCACAAACGCTCTTGAGGTTTGAGTGTGCTGTGTCCTGCTCAGGCTCGTGTGTGTGACCACTTGGTGGTCCCCAGCTGGAGGTGCTGTTTTATTCACAACTCTTCTGAAGTAGAACCTTCCTGGAGGAATGGGTTACTGGGAGATGGGCCTTAAGGGTCCTAGCCCAGCTCTTGTTCCAGACTCTGCACTTATGGCTACCATCTCAGTTTCTGCTGCCATGAACTCCACCCTGCTTTTCACCACAGTGGCTCACAAGCTCAAAGTCCACCCCTCCTCCCCTGAGGTGCCTCTGTCTTTCTGGAACTTGGATCACACGACACAGATTTTATAGTTGCAGCAATCCCTGCTATTCATTACTCAGTGCTGTTTGTTTAGACTGGGTCATTTTTTTGGCAGCCATTCCTCCCTCTGTTTCATGAATTCTCTTCCTTGACTCCTACTGTTAAGTTCTCTCATTGACTTTTTATAAGATTTCACTTTGTTTTTATTTTAAGCTTTCTAGTCAGTGCTTCTTGTTATTTGCATTTTGTGTGTGCAAAATGTAGTGTGCACGTGTGTACATGTGTGTGTGTGTGTGTGCGCACATGTGTGAAGGTCAGAGGTTGAGATCATATGTCTTCTGTCAGTCTTCACTGTATATTTTGAGACAGGGCCTTCCAATGAGACCGGGGCTCATTGACAGTTAGACTGACTGGCCAGCAGGCTCCAGAAATCCTCCTGTCCCCTACTCCCACATCCAGCAATGGGGTTATAGACATTTGTCATTGATGTGACTGACAGGGACCCAAAGTCAGGTCCTTGGCTGCAAGCCCTTTAGCCTCTGAGCCAGCCCCAGCCCTGCTTAATTCCTTTTTGTGTCTATGCCTGTGATGAGACTTCCTGTTTTAAGGGTGTTCACAGAATGTGAAAATATTTTTCTTTTATTTTTGAGATAATTACATAATTTCTCCCTTCCTTTCCTCCCTCCAAACCCTCCCATATACCAACCCTTTCTCTTTTTCAAATTCATGGCCCCTTCCCATTAACTGTTGTTACATGCATCTATGTATACATATGTATTCCTAAATATATAACCTACTTAGTCTATATAATCTTACTTATCTTACTTATCTTATAATCTTAGCATGTTTTCAAAGCTAACCATTTAGTACTTTTATAGTGGATTCTTTAAATTCTTGATCAGCTAGTTCTACCATGGCTATCATTCCAATGAAAGTATATATTGATTATGTTTTTCATCCAATTTGAGATCTTTAGGGTGGATGTTTTATTTTTTGGTTGCTATTGTTTTTTATGGTGTTGGGTGGCGAATATAAGGGCTGGTGCATGCGGAGCATGCATTGCTCTGCCTCTGAGCACTGAGGGTGGATGGCTTTTGATTGAAATCTTTTTTGGATTATCTGCTGAAACCCTGGCTCTTATTTAGACCTTTTGTCTCACCCAAGTTTTTCTGTTTCACTGTAGGGAAGGAGAGGTCCGGATACCATCTTTTGTTCATTTGTTTTGAGACAAGGTTTCCCTATGTAACCCTGGCTGTTCTGGAAATCACTTTGTAGACCAGGTTGGCCTCATACTCAGAGATCCACCTGATTCTGCCTCCTGAGGGCTGGGATTAAAGGTGTGCAACACCACTGCTTAGCCGCAGGTACCATCTTATAGCCAGGCATGGTGGTAGCGTTAACAGCCTCCTAGCTAAGCCTCAACCGCTGTCTTAGTAGTGATGATAAAGCTCCTTCATCCTGCTTCCAGTGTCATTAGGGGAGTGGGTGGCAGTCTCTTGCTATGGCTGATTGTTTCAGTAGGAGGAGCATACTGGCTTCCTCCTGACCTCACTGTAACAGCGAGACTTATTGCTGCCTCATTAAACATTGCCAACTGAAGGCCCTATATGTATATGTATACACACACACACACACACACACACGTATATACTACAAAAAGTTTTAAAAACTTAGTGTATGTTTCTGAGTTCCCAGTCTCTCCATCTCTAAGCCTGAGGTATGTAAGGCAAAAAGGAAGCTCAGGATCTTTGCCATGTATCCTTATTTGGGTTCCAATGTCCAGTGGTCTCCAGTGGTGTCTCTTTTCTTCACTTGTTGGAATGAGCTTGTTGTTTTCCTAATACAGTATCTAATACTTAGCCCAAAGGTGTTCTGTCCATGGGAGGATCTAGAAGCTAAGCAGGCTGTCAGGAGTGTCAGCAATGTCTCAAAAACATTGATTCCACAGCTACTCCTGAGCTAGCCTGGGTCAAAGGACTCATGGAGAATAGTGGCACTAAGACACAGGCAGGATAGCTTCCAGTCCCTCCCTCTCCTTCGTCCTCCACAGAGGTGGAAAAAGGTCTGTTGTGTAGACCCCTGGCTGCTGCTGCTGTAAACCAGGCTCAGCAGTGCCCAGCATGAAGTGGGGGGTAGAGACCTGGCCTGTGCTCCCCATGTAGTCTTTCTCTTTCTCCCACCAACTGTCCTTCACACTCTGGTGTTATCCTGGGAGCTGAGGTGGACAGCTGCTGGACTAAAGCAGATGCAAGGCAAATTCAGGCTGTTTGGGGGCTGGGCCTCAGATCACTGAAGTAGGCGCTAGAGGGTGACGAGAGCTCTCTAGGCCCTGGAGCTGAGGGCTGCAAGCTGCTGTGGGACTTGGAAAGGGGAATACTAGAATTTCATGGGCTACTTGGTTGTCTTGTCCCTTCACAGGGGGACAGCTCTTGCACGAGCACTGTGTACTCAGCTGAGCATCCTCAGCCTCCTCTCTCATCCCCAGGGTATCATCCTAGGAACCTGCAGCTCCAGACAGCACTTGGGTAGGTACTGGAGTCAGGACACTTCTGAGACTGCTAGGCAAATGAGCACGCGACAGATTGTTTTTCGAAGCATCAAATGCACACTGTCAACATGAACATATTTCTGGACTTAACAGTCGAATGTGCGAATTAATTACAGACCTGCTCGGAGGCAGTCTTGTTTGTACTTTTGCTGGACTGAAACAACCCTGTTCTAGGCCCATCTTTTCTAGGAAAAGGATTCTGTCCTCTGTGCTTTTGTAGTTTTGGGGACAGATAGAAAACAAGAGACAGGCACCAAGTGGCTTCCAGGTCAAGACTGGATTCTCATATGTTAATTGTCACACACAGTAAGAAACATCCATAGCTTTAGCTAACCAAAGTGGAAAGGTCTTTACTGATAATTAAAGGATACAGAAGTTGAGGTTCCCCATCCAATCAGCCCGATTTGTCATCTTACATGTCTGAAATTATGGCTTGATCACCCTACACAGGCTGAAGGGAGCAGAGAGGGACCCTTCACAGTACAGTACCCACTTAAACCCCTTGAGTGAGGGCTGGCTTCTAATAAGGAGTACTTTGAAGGATAAACACTCTCGGTGGTTGCCTGTGTAGAAGGCTTTGTCTATCCTAGCATGAGCCTTTACTGCCCGTCTAGCCGAGAAAAAGAGGGTAGTGTGGTAGGGCAGATCATTTGGGCGATGTCTTTGCCCTTGCCTCTCCTTCTGAGGTAGACGCTCCTTCTCTTGGCTGTCAGCAGCTTCCCTTCCCATGGAACCCCACTGAATGATCACTGCTCAGGGCCAGTCAGATGGCCTTTGGGTGGCCTGTGCAATCTCTGCCTGGAGACATGGGAAACCTGTTTCTGGGGCAGCAAGACACTGCTCAACCAGAGCAGACAGGTAGCTAGGATATCCTCTTGGTGTTCTTATGTCCCAGGGCCAGTGTCTGATCTGGGACTTTGGTTACAGTACTTTAAACACTGCTGTCTTCCCGGACTCCGAGCTCCCTCCTGAACCCCAGCCCACAGGTCCACCTTGCTAAAGAGTTAACCCATCCAGGAACTAACTTGGTGTTGCTCTGCTCCTGACGCCAGAGGACAGGGCTCTTCTGGAGCACGGTCGATCTTGCTGAATTCTCAGCGTCACTGCGGCAGCAATGGGGGCTGTGTATGTGACTGAGGTACAGCCCTTCCATGCCATTCACGGGCCCTCAATTTCCTTGAGGACCCTGTGCTGGGTGTGGTGCTCTCACAGAGGCTGAAATCCCTCCTGGATCAATCTTCTGCTTTTTGCATCAGGCAGTTTGGGGAGGTTTGTCATCAGAACATCTGCCCGCCTTTCGCCGTCTGGCGGCTACTGCGAAGCAGTGGCTGGAAACTGACGCCTGTCAGTCAACCCTAGGTTGCGTGTCCGCCACCTGTCAGCTATCGCTTTGGCCTTGAGAATGTGTTTATTTAACATGGAAATGGACTAGATGCTGAGGGGTAAGTAAGCAGAAGCGCTCCTTGTTCACCTCACAGTTTTCCGGGGCTAAGGCAGGTTGATAGGCCTCACTTGGTGGAAAATGTCATTTCACTTTCCTGATAGATGGTCGAGGCTGTCCCCTCTCTATTTAAGAGTGGCTCCAGGCAGGTAGGCTTGGCTCTGTCTCCAGAAAGAGAGCTGGGTGTTCTCTGTGTTAGGAACAGCTTTTGCATGGTCTCTGTACTCCGCCAAAGCCAAGAAAGTGAGAGCCAGATAAGGACACTTGCCTAGGGTCACACAGCTGACCGAATGCAGACCACCCCCGACATCCCCAAGTTCTGTCTCCTCTTCTCTTCATGAACTAATTCACATTTGTGATCTCACTCATTCATTCAGCAAAGGACTAAAACTGTCCTTGTGCGTGACCCTTTCCGGAGAGGACCCTAGGAGTCTATGCAGTCACCAAGTACCCCTGCCCCACCTCCAGGATTTGTGTCATGGGGAGGTTTGGAGGATTCTGGGCCATACCACACCTGCTGTTGCTGGCTGAGAGCTCAGAGGGAACCTTGGAGCTGTTGAGAGACTCCAGAAATGAGGCCAGCAAATACGTCTCAAATCACAGCCATACTTCATGCCGGTGCCCTTGGGCTGCTGGATGACAGGTGTCGCTGGAGAGTGGAGAGGTGTGGTTGGGGAGCTCTGCTCTACAGTGAGTGTTCTGTAGAGTCCATGGTTAAGGTCGGGAAGGTCCGCCCTGGACCCTCTTGCTCTGTCCTTCTTGTCATTAAGAGGCCTGGAACACATGTGTGTCAGCCTATCCTGGTGTGCAGTCTGCAGAAGCCTTCAGCCTTTGAGACCCCAGGTTTCCGTGCCCGGGATGGGCACTTTCCCAACTGGCCCAGCAGACTTATGGGGAGCCAATGGGTTTTAGTGTTCTTCAAGATCCAAGCGGAAGGCAAGTGGGGTAGGGAGTGCACAGAAGCCCAGGGTCCTGCCTGACTGTCTGTGAATTATTCTCTGACCCACTTTTGTTTGTTTTCCCATTACCAAAGTCTGGGTGCAGCTCCTCTTCTTCCTCTCAGCTGGCATTGTTCCTGCCTAAAGCTTTCTCTGCGTTGGTGACCATGCTGAAGAGGGTTGGGCAACTATGCTGCATTTGTCTCTCCCTAGCCCTGCCTCTGTGCCCACTTGCAGGGTGAGGGTGGACATTCTCCTATGAACAGTTAAGGGATGAATCCTTCCTCCTAGTATCGTGCACTGGCATGACCCGAGCATCCTCAAACATGGAGTGATGTGGGCCCTGGAATAGCTTAAGATGGTGGCGCTTTAAACCATGTACAAGAACCTTCTGGACTTTGTACCTAGCTAGCTTCCTGGAGAAATGTGTCACCTGTGTGGCATGTCCCCAAAGCGATTGTTTGAATGGTAGGTCTCCCCAGTACGTGTGTGCAGGCTGAGAACGGTTTTTATCTCGGTTTTTTAGGCAGTCCTTCATAACTGCAGTTGTCTAGATCTTAGGGATAGCATTGCCCTTTGGCCGTGGCCTGGGACCCTGCCTTTCATGGCTGTGGAATTTTTCCTCCTTTTGGTACTTTAGTGCCCAGGCACCGTGCTGGAGCTGCTGGAGAGACTTCTCTCTGCGGTACAGTTTGCCTGCCAACGGCTCTGCTGTTAACCTTTGGGGTTTGCTCACAAAATAGAAACTCTTTGTAGGTCAGTTTGTCAGTAATTTTGGCAGCTGTGGGGCCACCAAGGGAATGAGGCTTGGTTCCCACTCGTCTCTCACGTTCAGTTTGGAGACTTTTGCAGAACCCTTCCCCGGGAGGCCCGCTCACCCCTTCCGGAAATGAGAGCCACTTTTCTCTGACCTGGTTTTGAATCAAGCAAGGAGTGATTCCCGGATGCTGGAGATGCACAGCCCATGAGAAGGAATTCGGTCCACATCAGGCCTGTAGGCTGCACTCGTGCAGATCCAGTCTCCAGCCCAGGCCACACTCCTGTCAAGTGGGTGCCCACTGGGAAGGGGTTGGATGCCCCTGTTTTCATGGGACCACTGACTCCACCTGAACCTCCCTAAGCAGACCTGCCCCCTGATTGCCCCAGCACTGGGCAATGGGCAGTCCTATGACCTCTACCCCACATCAGCTGGCTCCTGGGGTTGGAGAGCATATGAGGTGGCCTCGTGGACTTGCCTAACGCTAGGGCCTGTGGTAGGACTGAGAGCTGGCAGTTGGGCTTGTGAAGCTGGGAGAGATGGGCTATCAGAAAGGCCGGCACTCAGGCAGTTCAGAAGGAGGTATCTTAGAATGGTCAGGGAGGACTTCCGGGCAGAGGCATCCATGAAGTGGACTCTGGCCTCTTCTTTGGTCATTTTGGAGCCTGAACAGAGTGAGGCTGAGAATAGAGTGTCTCTGGTCCAAGATGGAAGATTGACATTCCTGAGTGTGGAATAACATTAGAAACTGAGTCCTGGTTAGGGCTGGAGAGATGGCTCAGCCGATAGGAATATTGATGGCTCTTCCAGAGGACCTAGGGTACAGTTTTCAGAACAATCAAGTGGTCCACAACTGTCTATAACTTCAGTCCCAGGGGATCTGATGCCCTCTTCTGGACTTCTCAGGCACCAGACATAACATACATTCAGGTAAAACACTCACACATGTTAAATAGATAGACAAATAAATAAATAGATCGAGATTGATAAATAGATAAATACAATTTAAACCTGAGTGTGGTGCATGCCCTTAATCCCAGCACTGGGGAGGCAGATGTAGCTGGATCTCTGAGTTCGAGGCCAACCTGGTCTACAAAGCAAATTTCAGGACAACAGAACAGTTACACAGAAAAATCCTGTCTCGAAAAACAAAAGAAAAAGAAAGAAAAGGAATTCAATTCTGATAAAACAGTAATTGAATAAGGCTGTGTCTAAGATATGAATTGATTTGAACTTGGAAGTGGACTGACTCCACAGCAAGACTGAGGGGTAGAGCAGGGATCGGTCACCCATAGAGAAGAGTGTGTGCCAGGCAGGGGAGTGGGAGGAGGGTCAGTGTCTGTGGGCCCTGAGGAGTCTGTGTTTATGCCCAAGGTTACCTTTCTGTTCCTTCCTCCCCAAGGGTGGTCTGAGGCTGCTCTCCAGATGCCCCTGGTATTCTAGTGTGACTTCTTGATCCTAAGGCTGAAGGTGACTTCTGTCAGCAGGTCTCAGGGGTAGACCTGGAACTTTCCCAGCCCCCTCATACATATCCTGTACTGGCTTGTGGAGCCTATGCACACTGCCCCCTTTCCAGAGAGTGCTTCCCCTATGTCCACGGTGCTGCTCATTCCTGTGAACCTTGTCACTGTGAGCATCCCCCTCCTGGGACCCAGAGTTCAAGTCCTAACCTGCAGAGATCATACAGTGGCCATTGTGATCCGTCCCTTGAATTTTAGCAGGACAAGTGTCATGGTAATATTAGCCTCAGATAGCACCTGTGTATCAGGTGCTGAGCTCTGGATCCTCACCCACATCTCCACATTTTGTTCCTAGGAAATGTGGAGGTAAAGGGACCTGCTGGAGGCCATACAGCCAGCAGGTGTCAGTACTAGGCTGGAGCCCAGGTATTGTGGTCATCTGTGGCCTTGTCTGCCATGCTCTGTCAATCATGGAGCCTCCTGGCCTGGGGAATTCTGATTTGGACTGGCAGTGGTCCCTGGGTCACCATTTTTGGTGCCAGAGGACTCTCAGATGTGGATTCTTCTCCAGGCCATAGTTCCCCCACCGCGGACCTCTGCAGCACAACATGGGCTAATGTCCCCCCCTTTCTCTTTTTGCTCCTTCTTTACAACACTGCATTAGAGAAATCTGAAGATGATGTGTCTGCCCAAGAACCCCTCACAAGGCAGCTGAGTATTAGGAAAATTCGTGAAATGAAGCTCGGAGACCGCCAGCCAGCCGGGGCCCCTTCTGAGCAATGATGATTTATCTGCACAATGTGGCGGTCATTAGTGTCACTGGTGTTGCAAGTGTGCACAGCCCGGGCCTAGCCGGGAGCCTCTGGGGCCATTACCAGCTAATGGCTCAGTGTAGGCCGAGGAGGCCTGCGGTCAGTCTCGCTGTAGGTGGGTAATAAACGTCACCAGCTACCTCCTTGCTCCCCACAAGAGGGGGGCCAGCTCATGGCGCCCCACTGGGCCCTGTCTCCACAGTTAGAGGGTCTCTCTTGGCACTTACTGGAACATAGAATCCAAAAAGTTACTTGGAATTTTTCTTTCTGGTTTAGAGAGGTTCCTAGATTCTTGGTTTTGCTGGCTTAGCTTTTGGGGTATCTTCTTGCAGGGCTGTGTGGATTCGTTCTTTCTGGTGAGGTGCCTGCCCCACCTTGGGGTCATTGCTACCTCTATACTCTGGAAGGTCTTCCTTTGAGTAGAGGCCAAGGCTGATGCAGTAGAGTACCAGGTGTATCCACATCACCAGCTCACACACCTGGCACCAGACCACTCTCCTTCCCTCCTCACACCCAGGGCAGCTGCCATTCTGAGTCTTCCACTTGACTGTTTGCCTGTTTCAGGATATCTGCATGAACCCACGGTGTGCTGACTCTGGGTCTGACCTCCTTAGGTCAACATTTGTCCCTGGCATCCATCCAGGGAGCTGGAATGAAGCTGGTGCTTTCTCCCTTCTTATTGTTGTGCGTCCCAGTGTTCTATATCAGTGTGTTCAAGGTGGCATTTCACTGGTTTTGGTTTAGGTTGTTCCTATTTGGGTCTGTCACGAATTATGCTATAAAGGCCACCTTGGTTCCCTGTTGTCTAGTTACTGAAGCCCTGCACTGGGAAGAGCCTTCCCACTGGGTTCTGCCACCCATTTGCTGAGCGGCCTTATGCAGGTTGATTAGACTTTCAGAGCCTCGGTTTATAAAGCTGTAAAATTGGATTAAACTATGGATGCTTAGCTTTCCAGGGTGCTCTGGACTCCCCTGAACACGAACTTGTGTGGCTGGAGTAGGGAAGGAGGGGCCAAATTATATGAAGGGCTGGGATGGGAGAAGTCTTTCTGGAAAAGTTACCAAGGGTTGGGGCCTTTTGGTTGAAGACTGGGCAAGAGCTAAGCCTTGGATTAGAAGCCAGGGATGGCCCCTTTGCTTTGTAGCACTTTCTTACAACTGAAGATCTGAGAATTCCCGGGAGACACCAAGCACACAGCTTGCACAGCTTCCACAGCTCATCCGTGTGTCCTACACAGCAGGCTCCCCAAAAGGATGCAGGGCGAGAATCACGTGGTTAATTTGAAATTTTCTGTCCGCCACATTAAGAGCAAAGTAAGAGGAAACGGGAAAAATAAAAGAATATATTTTTTATTTAATTCAGCACACATAAATACTCTAGTTGCTCCAGAAAATCAAACTAACGAGACTTTTAATTTTTTTATCCTATTAAACTTCCAAGTGGAGATGTGTTTGGTGCACCTGCACACCTCAGTGCGGACCAGCTCAGTTTCAAGTGGCCTCAAGTGTGTAGAAGTTGCAGGGTGAGTGTGTTTAGAAGGCTGGGCTGACAAGTAGGATGGAGGATGGGCGGAGGGTGGTAGCACTCCCGAAGGGATAGTGGCAATGTTCTCTCTGGAGCTTGATCACTTCAATCTTAGCATCTCCTGACCACATCCCCTGGCCACTTGCTTATGCTCCCATGGCTGCACAAGAGGTGACCCTCAGCCCAGAGACAACTCTCAGGCAGGCAGGTGAAGCTTAGAGCAAGAGATGCACATGGCCCAAACTGGCCGCTGTTCTGGCTTCTGTCCCGTGGGCACATCAGGTGGGATAGAGCTTTCTGGCATGTGGCCCAATCGTACTATACCCTTGTTTGCCAGTCCCAGGAGGAGGGGTGGGGAAGCATGCAGCTTTGTGCCTGCGTGCCCCCTGCCATCACCCGAGGCTGCCTTCCCTGGCGAACGCTGCGAAAGCGATTCTCCCGCTCCCCCTGCAGCCACAGGGAGATAAAAGCCACGGCAGTGGGGATGGTAAAGAGGGAGCCAAATTATATTTATAATATTAAAGTGAGTGCATTTGTGGCTTGCTGTTCTCCAGGGCCTTTCATAAGTAGAAAAACACAAATTAGCATTTTCCATTTCCATATATTGACTAGAAAAATCGCCTGCTCTCAATTAAGACCTATAGCTTTTGGGATGTATGCAACAATTTTATAAAATATTTACAGGGACATTTGCATTTTACATGGTGTTACAGTTTTTCTTGTGTTTAGGAGGAAGGGCTGAGGCCTTGGAAAGGAAATCCATTCTGTGTTATGGACAGAGAAAGAGGCTATATTTTTCTGCCTTTTCTGCCCTGGCTGTCCGGGCTTGACATCGTCTGGTGCTCACCTAGAGCCGACCCACCCGTGAGTGTTTGTTAGCCCCTTTCCAGAGCCCGAGCTCTGCTGAGAGATCTATTACTTTCCCTTTAAAACTTGCCAGAATGGAGCTGTTTGTGGCTTTGTGCGAGATGGAGAAGGAGAACGCTTTTTTTTCTGAATGTAAAAGCATGCCGTAAAGAACATAGCTATTTCCTGGATAATTTGCAGTTGTATATTTTATGTTAATTTCACCGAAAATACTGCACCCCTGCCAGGTTTAGTAGCGGCTCACTGTGGTATGAATAATTTCTAGCGAATCATTTTTTTTCTTCATTTAAGATTTGGCACCTTTTTAAGATTTTAATAATAGCAACAAGGATGAAGATTTAGAACAAGTGAAACATTAGTGCCAAAGAAATTCACGTTGAGCACTAATGTAAAATAGCAAGAATAATTACATGGAAAGCCGTTTCCACAGATGTTTTTCCTTGTAATGTAATAACTATTTACTAAACTGTTTATTTTAGGCCTTTGGTTTATAATAAAATATTTATACATTCTCCACTGTAATAAAAAATATTGACAAACTACTATAGAAGTTTAAAAAGACAATTGATTTTTTTTCTTCTTCTGGGAAGTGAGTGTGGTCTAAAAGTTTGGTGGTGTTTCGTGGGAATTACTCAGGTTTCCGGTTTTGTCTTGAGTTCGTTCCCTAGGTTACAGGTCTTTGTTAGCTGTTGATGGGCATGGTATGTCTGTAGTTGGCTACTTTATCATTTCAGTTTTTACCTGGGTACCCTTCTGTCGGGAGCTGCATTATCAGAGATTTCATCTACCCGAGTCAGGCCTGGTTCTGCCCTCTGAGTGATGGCCTCAAGGAAGGGAGGCTTGAGAATTAGGTTCAAGTTTCATCAGGGGCTGGGCCAGGCCTCCTGAGTCCCGGGGCATCTCTGAAGAGTTGACCTCAGTGCTCAGCCTGACCCCAATGAAGCACATCTTGGACACTGTCCCAGAGACTCTGTCACATGCAGATCCCTTATTTGGCAGGGAATTGCTAAGTAACTTTTTGAGTTGTGCTTTGTACAGTCGTATTTCAGAAGGAAAAATGGCCATGGTAGGCACAGGAGAGACCTGTTTTCTCACCCCTGTCCATGCTCTGCTCTCCAGCTACTAGCTCTTTCCTGGCAGGATTACCTGGAGAGCAGTGAAGGAGACCAGGTTTTTTGATTTTGCGGGGGACGGGCATGTGTGTGTGTATGTCAGGACCAAAACAAGAAAGAGGTACTGACAAGGTTGGTTGGGCCCTACTGCCTTCAGAAAGCTGCTGACCTAGGGCCTGCTTTGTACTGACTTTCCCCTTTCTTCCTCCTTGCCCTTCCCAGGCATCTGGACTTCTGATCCTCTGGGTTTGTTTCTAAGGAGTCTGAAGTTGGTCTTTGAGTCCTGGGAAGGGGCGGGCTTCTTTGCCTCCCAAAAGCTGTTGCTGTTGAGAGGACATGCAGTTTATATGAAATCCATGTCTCTACATTTGTTTGTTGATAAGCTTGTGGGTGAATTCTGTGTTTGGATATGTTTAGGTACCTTTGTGATTATGGGGTCAATGCACTTGGTTTTGGTTCTTTTTTGTGCTTGTCTATGATAATTTCTTTATGTTGTGTATTTGGATCTGTTTGTTGGTTTCTCTGTATATTTTGTGTATGTCTGTGACCGTATGTTGATAAATTCCTCCTCCTGTGTGTGTGTGCGTGTGCGCACGAGTGCTGGTGAGAGAAGAGGAAGAGCTAGCCTCTTACTGATACAGAGCTGGACTTCCCAGGTTAGAGGCTGCTGCAGGTTGAGGGTCTAGTTCTCTTTTCTACCAAACATCGGATATAAAGAGAGGAAGAGGCAGGAAGGGACCAGGAGGCTGGGGCCACAAAGGGTAATGCAGAATGCTTTAATGAAGAAAGGCCATACTAGACCTAGGACTGAGACCCGCCAGCACAACCTATAGGAGCGAAACTTGTGCCTCTAGATTTTCGTCCATACCGAAAAGGGGCTCCCAAGAACTCACATTTTGGTGTGACCACTTGGAGGACAACATCTCCTACTTCTTTGCAGGGGATGGGTTTCCTCTAGGGGTCCCTGAGGGATGTGCAAGAGCATCATCTCCCAGTAGGGAGCATTGTTCCCAGAGCCTTCATTGACATCTCCGTTTCCTCTCGGGTACTTTGCCTGTGTGTTTGCCTAAGTAGTGTCTACCGGTTTCTGAAGGAAGTGGTCCTCCTCAGGCATAACACTGGTTTCTGGGACCTTGAGGGCACTCTTCCCCCCTTCCCTTCCCCTGTCAGCCCCCCCACCCCGACCCACCTTCCACTCAGCATCTGGAAAAGCCCATCTCAGAGGCTTCAAAGCTTCTTGGTTGAGTTTGGGAACAGCCTGAGGGAGGTGCTCCAACTCCATGAGAAATCTCTCCAGTTTTCAAGATGTCTGGAAGGACACTAGTAGGCAGGGGTGAGGTCTTCAGAGGAAATCTGCCCGGACAGCCCTCTGAGAACAAGAGCATTCACCACCAGGCGTCTCCCCTTCTCATTCACCTACACAAGTGCCTAGCTATCCATGCTGTCCAGGTACTGAAAGAATCTGGGTGTGGTGGGAGGGCCCCAGCTGCACTTGATGTCTCCCTGATCCCTTCTCCTTTCCCTCTTTTTCTGCACACTGGTGGAGCGTCCTGCCAGGAGCTGAAGGACCTCTTAGAAGGCCATCCCAAGTGAGTCAGGTTAGGGTTAGGGCTAGGCTTTCCCAGGAGTCTGGGCTCTGGCAAGACGGCAGCTG
The DNA here is from genome assembly GCA_028555095.1 of Dicrostonyx torquatus. Classification (NCBI taxonomy): domain Eukaryota; kingdom Metazoa; phylum Chordata; class Mammalia; order Rodentia; family Cricetidae; genus Dicrostonyx; species Dicrostonyx torquatus. The sequence continues at coordinate 3,382,351 of JAQHUG010000066.1, read as the reverse complement.
CACACACCTGCACAGACTGGGTCTGCTTCCTACTCCTCTGCCTTTGTCCATCTGTGCTTTGGTGGCTCCGGCCCTCGGCCTGTATGAGTGACAGCATACACATTACAGCTACCGGGTATATGGGCTTATCCCTTGCATTTACCCTGCTCACGGTGATGCTGGGAGATGCAGCTCATGCAGTTCACTCCCACAAGTGATTTCTGTGAACAATTCTGTCTGCGCTTTTCTAGGGGGCGGGGACAGATCCAAACTGCATTTAGCGCTGTATTTGCTGAACGGCTGGTGACAGCGTGATTATTATTAACTTTGCTAATTGCTATGTTCTTTATAACTAAAGGCAAATTACTCCTCATTTCTTAAAGAAAGCTGTTTGTTTGCTTAAATTCAAGTAATAGGTCTCCTCAGTGAGAGAAGATGCTGATGCACAGAAAGAAGGTCCAGAAATCATCTTAATCTCACCTCCCAGGAAGCTGTTGTCAACAGTCTGGTGTCTTTCTTTCCAGACTCGGTGTCTCTGTGCATGTGTAAACATACTTAAAACTAACTTTTTATTGGTGCTTGGTATGTATGCAGGAAGGCACACATATGGACGAGTACGTAACAACTGTAAATGTGCCACTAGATGCAGGAAAGCTTGATTTCTGTAAGCATGTGGCCCGCTGGAGTCCCAACCCAAACCAGGAAGTGCCACCGTGCTGCAATGACTCGCAAACCTCCCTGCCCATCCTGACTTCAGGAACAGAGGCAGCCCTGGCCATGCTGGTTTGTGTCCCTGCGAACTAGCTCTGTGTACCCTGAGTGTGGTGTAAGCAGAACCGGTGCTTTGTGTACTGTGTCCGTACACAGTGGTCGATGGCCACTTTCTGGGTCAGCACACACCTCTGCTGCCATCATCTCTGGCTGCTGGGCACTCCATTATGGGAAGTGCCATCTATTATACTTCCAATTGGAGCAGTTAGCGATTTACTCTGCCGAAGGGCTCTGTGTGAGGTGTCCGGGATGGGTGACTTTCTGCCTTTTTCTCCGGGGACAGAGTAGCCAGAATGGGGTGGGAGGGAGGAGGCCTCACAGGGCTGGCTGAAGATGCCTGGGCTGGAGTAAAGGATGCTGGCACGGCTTCAGTCTGCCAGCTGGACCTCATCAAGTGCGGGTGTTAATTACTGGGAGGCCCCTGGTTCTGTGAGCAGGCGGGGGACGCTGGGGCTAACTCGTGAAAAAGGGTCACCTTGAAACAGACGCTTTCGGGGGAAGCAAATTGGAGGAGACTAAGGAGAGGCATAGAACTGGGGGACTGCTGTCCCAGAAGCCTTCCTGAAGTCATTGGGGCTCTAGAGCCTATGTCTGAGATGCTCATAGGGTCCTGCAAGGTCCTCATGAGGATGTACGTGTGCCTGCATTCCTGGTTGTTTAGCATTCCTGGGGTTAGCTCAGTGCAAGAATACCCAAACTGCATTTAACCTCTTTCCAGAAGTCCTTGTAGTCCGAGGAATGCCTGCATGTCTTGAAAATATAGACCATATGAGTGGCAGTTCAGAAAGAGACTCTAGATGTGGACAGGCAACTGCCTGCTGGTGCCATGTGGATGTCCAGCTGGGCAGCAGCACAGTGCCCCCAGCCAAGTGAGTTCAGGATTGCTGGCATAGCAGAGCCAAGTTCTAGGAGAATTGGATGATTTTGTTTTCTCGGTAATTCTTCACCGGAGCTGCTGCTTGGATCTGCTGCAGAAAAATCAATGTGTTCCGAGTCCATAATTTCCCAGGTTGCCTTACTCCAAGTACTTTGTACAAGAAAGGTGACATCTCCAGTCACGTTTGCCCACACAGGTGTGTATGTGTGTGTGTGTGTATGTGTGTGTGTTGTGTGCACGTGCGCACATGTGCGTACCCGTGCATGTGTGCACGCATGTGCATGCACATAGACCTTTTCCCCTTCCCCCATGACTCCGCCTCCTAGCACAGATTCATTGGAATTTCACAACCTTTGCATGCTTTTGTGAAAACACTCATTTGTGTTTGTGCCAGGCCGCTAATGGCGGACGCCAAGGTCTGTGAGCCTACCTCTGCTCAGCTCTCGTTATGGCGAGGAATGTGCCGTTAATAATGCATCTATGGAACTCAGCTGTGTGGGAGCCAAGTAATTATCCCACCGTAGCGTTCCCGGCTTCAGTGTCATCACAACTGGGGCTTCATTAAAAGTCCTAACAGAGACGGTGTTGTGTGCTGCGGCCTGTATATATATTTTTTCATTTAAATTATCAGCCTTGCTATGGCTCAGAGGTAATTTGACTTTTTGAAACCGCTGAGCCCCTGTGAATTCCCCTCCCCTTCTCCCTCTCGCTGCTCCACCAGCTGATCAGCCCCAGAAGAACAAAAGGTTTATCTGAAGCTATGAAGCATATATTCACCAGCTTCTGGCGTCTAGATAAAAAAAAAATCAAAGTACTCCATTGAACATGTTAATACTGAGCAAAATGCACACAGCTAGACACTAAACCTTTACAGGGATTTGGGCATTTGAAAAGTGATACCCACATCAGGTCTTGAGCTGAGTTTCTTAGCCCCAAGTAGAGTGAGCAGCAGAAGCAGAAGAAATGACATCTATGAACTAATCTGAGGAACTGAGAATGGATGGCTTGAGACCGAGTCACCTTTTGTCCCGAGTCTTTGGTTGGAAGGGTCGTCGACATCGGCAGAGCTGCTGGCAGTTGTGATTCTCCTTGGCTGTGGCCTTTGAGCCACTGGAATTGGGAATTGGAAAGAAGGGTTTCCATGTCTTGGTTTTGTTCCTCTCGATGCTCGGAGGCCCCTTTAGCTTTCAACAGAGAAGGGGAATCTCAGAAAGAGGATCTAAGTCACTGGTCCTGGCAGCAGTGACCTCTGGGAGTTCCTGAAAACCATGTTTCTCAGAGGCTTAATGTCTGAGGGAGAGTAGCCCCCAGGGAAAATGTGCAGAAGTGGTCCAGTCCTATGAGCAGATCACTCACCTCTAGACAACTGGTGGGTTCCTGGTTGGTGGTCTCTGCCACCTGTGGCATGGTGGTGGCACGGTCGCACTTTCTCTAGACTAGTCTGCCACATATGCTTTCTCGGTTCTAGATCAAGGAAGATATTGAAAAAAGTGTTGGATCTGTTTCTGCCCCTAGACGCTGTCAATCTCTTAGGCCGGAGGGAGAGCGTCTGGGACCATTAGCAGTTCATAACTGAACTTGTACTAGCGCATATGTTTTATCCCAGAAGACGACTATGGAGGGATGGGAAGTGAGGAAAGGCCTAGGAATGCTGGGACACATTTGCACACACTTAAGATCCCCTTGGATGGATGGCATTTAAGCTCCCCCGTGCAGGTACACTCCCCCGTGCAGGAGGGAGAAGATCTAGTTTGGGCCGTCATGTGGCCCTGTGAGAGCTGTGTGCTCAGCTCAGATGTGTGGAGGGAGAAAAGAGTTTACCCCCACTGGACACTGGCTCCAAAAGCTCCTAACAGCTGGCCCTTTCTTTGGTTTGTATGTCCTCTAGCAGCTGGGCAGTCCTCTACCACATGGACTATGTCCAGAGTCTCAGACCCTCTCCCATGAACTTGGAATCTTTTCTCTCGTGCCTTCTAGTTTGTTCTGCCACCTTTGTGCCTGCGTTACGCTGAGTGAGGAACCTCGGCCAAGGCAAATGCAGACTCTACCCCAAAGGACTCAATCAGATGGCAGGGGGCAGGCACAGAAGTGTTCAGATGGTTGGTTGTGAGTGGGTTGGGAAGGGGTAACTGTCCCCATCTCGTAAGAGAAAAGGTACATACGTGACGTTAGGCAGCAGACAGTCCATGAGGTTTGAAAGGGGATGGACGTTCAAGCTGCCTGGCTACTCGGAGTTCACCAGATTTTGAGAAAGACGTGAGCACATGTTAAAGATGCTAAAGTGAACACAATGTTCTTTTTTGTTTGTTTTGCTTTTGTTTTTCGAGACAGGGTTTCTCTGTGGCTTTGGAGCCTGTCCTGGAACTAGCTCTGTAGACCAGGCTGGTCTCAAACTCACAAAGATCCACCTGCCTCTGCCTCCTGAGTGCTGGGATTAAAGGCATGCGCCACCACTGCCCGGCAACAATGTTCTTTCAAGTTCGTCTTGCTAGAGGATTCCCGACTAGAAGCTGATGGGAGTTTTCCAGGCTATTCAACATTGAGCCTTGCTGGCCACTCTTTTCTGATCAGTGGCATACAGTTCAGACTGCCTTTTCTGTCCTTTGCACCGGCATGGCCTGCTGTCTACTGACAGTCCTACTGAGTGTGCCTGAGAACTCCTCTGCCTTCTTCCTCATCCCCAGTGCCAAGCTCCATGCCTCGGCGCTGCGGGTCAGTCTCTGATGATTGCTGGACCTCTGTGTTCCCGTTCTGCTGAGTCCCAGATGCCTGGCATGCCTGCCAACTGTCAGAACAATATGGTTTTGTATCTGCTTCCGCTTGTCTAGAACACAGGGGCTGGTTCCAGAGCAGGGTCTCCAACCACATGCAGAAAGCTGAATATTGATTCTTGTGGTGTACACGTTGGGGCTTGGGTGGGAAGCCCATCATTTCTGAGTCTGGGAAATAGCTCTCTCCTCTCTTTCAAGGTGTGAGCTTAGGCTTATGTGAACCATTTTGGCTGTGAAGCTTTTACAAGGGCCACTGTGCCCCTATCAAAACTGTTCTTGGTGACATTACACCCACCAGGAATGAGGTCACCCCATCTCTAAAGCCAGAGCTGGGGATTCAGAAAACAGAGTGCCTTGGCTTTGACCTCACTGCCTAGGACTCCAGGCGGCATGAAAAATCCAAATCCATGGGACTCTTGGGGCTGGGACAGCGATGTTGGATGGTCCCAGGTCTGGGTTCACCGTGGTTTCAGCTCTGGAAAGAGAGGCGGGAGAAGTGTTTGAATATTGTGCCGTGAAGGGAACAGTCCTGCGGCGCGGCAGTTTTGATATTAGAGCAGACCTCCTAAGAGATCCCCTGGCTCCGAGCTGTGATCCACACGCCACATTCGCAGACAGCTGGTCGCCCAGCGTGGGCTGCGCCTGCCGCTCGGAGCTGGCACACTGGCGGGGACCAGGTAATGCTCTAATTTCCCTCGTGCAGATGCGGCCAGGAATATCTTAATTTATTGGTGTGCTGGCATGCAAGAGGGAATGCTGCCGGTGCAGCCTTGCATAACTATTAGCAAAAGATGGAACTGATCGGGGCTTGACTTCTCCTAAAGTGGGTTTGAAATAATCATCGCCTTTTGTTGTGTTTGGAAGGGCTTGAACAATTCTTAATTATTTAATTATAGATATGCAAGTAATACACTGGGAATGGCCCTGTCATTCCAGGGATACTGAGCAGAGGAAAATGTTTAGTTACCGGAGGGGGAGAAAGGATGGTAATTAAATCAAAGTGTCGTTTGTATCATGCCACCACACTGTTAGTGACAAGGGAGGGAAGAGGTCTGCTGGGCCTCACCTTGGAAATTTTAAGGTAATAATAATAACATCAACAGCATGGCCACTTTCCTCCAGGTGAGATCTGAACACCTAGCAAAGCCCTTTCTTTGCCATGCAAATACGGGGTGCAGGTTAGGCCTCTGCCAGGTGGTTGTGAATTTTCCCATTTTGCAGATGAGAAAAATCAATCCTCTGGTCTCTCTTACAGCCTGGTGTTTTTCAGACACCAAAGTGGCCTGCCTTTCCCACTCTGTCCCTGGATGGGGCTGAGTCCCACTGTGCCCCATAGTGACTTCCCTTCTCCTAAGAGCTGGGACAGCCTTGTCAACTTTGGTGACTGTTTGCCTGCATTGTGTGTCTGACGCCGTGGCATGCTTCTCATGACCGACACCTTGTAATTATCCCGTATAAGCACTCATTGTGTTCATATCATTAATTTTGTTTGGGCTATTACATTTGATAGATACATTAAGCATTATATAGTTCTCTTTATACATGAAATTGAACTGCCTTTGAACAGTCAGCCAGCTAATTGCTGGTAATTTGTGTTGCTAACGAGAGGCAGAATAGTGGTATAACATTAGACTCAACAGTCAGTTAACAAGCCTGCCCGTTCAGATTGCAAAGCATGCTCTCTCTGGCAGAGGCGAGCTGCATCCCACACACGGACAGCCTTTGAAATGGCTGTGACTGAGAACCCTGTTTCCACACCCACCAAGGCCTTGCAACAGTGACTGCTAAGTAGGAGTCGTGGGGAGATGGAGAGACTGCATGACTATTGGGGTGATGAAGATGGCTTTCTATACATCCCGATGCTCTCACCTTGCGTATGTTATGTTTCAGGTGGCCATCTACGCGTGATCACAGAGTCCTGTGTGGGTCTTCTTTGACTGCTCAGTTTCTTCTAGGGCCTGCCCAAGTCCCTTTTGCTAAAGGTCATTTGGATAATGGTTTGGTTGTCTCTGTCATTGATCCTGGAGTTCTGCAAAGTTATTCCTTTGCCTTGGGAAAGCCTTGACTGGTGCTCAGCAAAGTCTGAGGAAGATGTGCTCAGACACGAGAGGAAATGAGGGGTTGTGGCCCAGCAACCAGGAGGACGAATGAAGTACTCTTCTAGATTGGCAGAGATCCACAGAGTGTGCTGTTAGCTGGATCTCCCTTGGGTTCTCAGTGGAAATTCCAACCCTGGTACCACAGGATGTGAGCACTTGGAAAGGGCACCTACAGAGGTGATGGCATAGATGGCACCTTAGTGCAGTCGCAGAGACTTGGACACACAGAGGTCACGGGGTAAGCATAGCAGAGGACAGACCCTGGGGAAGACACAATGCCACCTCCAAGCCAAGGAGAGGTTCAGAAGAAGCGTAACCCTGATGATTCCTTGACCGCGGCCCTTTGCCTCCGGAACTGTGCTCAGACACCTCCCTGTTCTGTGCTGCTGTGTCAGGGCCGTGCTGGTGGATACACACGACCATCCCCGCCGCTCCATCTCAGTGGCTGGGGAGGTCTGCTGCTGGATCTGGTGGGCAGTCCCCGAAATCCTAAGCTCAGCAGCACCCCTAAAGCTTGGCAAAGATGCAGACTTAGGTAACAGAGGGTGGGGACGTATTCCGTGAGAGCTGCACAGGTCCCCTACGCCACTTATAAGGGACATAGGAAGGATCTGCCTTGTCACTGGAAGTGACTTTCATGGAGGCCTCCTGCTCTGATGTACCAACCGTCTCGGCTCCCATTTCCAAGAATTGCTCCTTTTCTTCACTGTGCACAGAGGTGTTGGTGCCTATGAACCCACATTTAAGGGAAGGATACTTTAAGCCTTTGGGACAACTCCTGTGGTTATCAGAGGCCATCCTAGCCACATCCCTTGCTTATGTCTGCTATGTGTGTGGCCAGCTTATCCATTAGCACCCAGGGTTGTTTGTTCTCTCCTGAAACAGGGTTTCTCTGTGTAACAGTCCTAGCTGTCCTGGAACTCGCTTTGTAGACTAGGCTGGTCTCAAATTCACGGGATCCGCCTGCCTCTGCCTCCCAAGTACTGGGATTAAAGGTGTGCACCACCACCGCCTGGCCTAACACCCAGGTTTTAACATTCCTTGCCCTTGACTTCACTTTGTAAAGAATTCACTCGAACTCCTAACACAAAGCCGCAGATATCACTCTGAGCCTCAACTTCCAGACAGACTGTTGACATTTCCAGAATAGCTATTATGCTTGGTTATGAGATCTTTGTATCGTTCAAGTGGTCGGCATGCCACTGAGTGTCTTTGGTGCTCTTCCACTATGCTAGGTGTCTTGCTGCCGTGGGACATTCGGCACAGGATATGCTCTCTTTGTCCTGGTCAGTTGAGCTTGATGCTGTGTGTATGTGTTGTGTGTGTACATGAAGAGGAAGTGAGGCTGCTACCACTTCCGCCTTGGTCCCCCTTAGAGTTCAGTGAGCACGGTCACTAAATGCTTTCTGCATGTGCCATGGCGGCTTTATCTAGGGATCGCAAAGGCCAGTGTCCTGCAGGGTTTCCCAGTCAGATAACTAGTTGGCCATTGTGGCCATCACATTGGAAAGGCCCAGAGAGTCCAGTTACTCTGCTGCCATAAGAACCTTCGCCTAGAGCTAACCCCAAGATCTCCTCATTCTTGCTTCTTCCCTGTTTGCCACAGACAAGGAGAGAAAGGGGATGGCAGAGCCCAGTCCTGAGCAGAACACAGAAAGAATCTCATGTTTAGAGGTTTTTGGTGTGTATGAAACCCAGCAGTGGGATGCTAGGACAACTGTCACATATGGATGGGGAGCAGGGTCCCTGAGACCAGCAAGTGACGAAGCAGGGGGAGATTCCCCTCTCTGTCCACTGTGCTTTACTGAGGTAAGAGGGGAGATTTGAAATGGCCCCTGGAAGTTTCCCACTGATAATGGATTTATTTACTTTTCAACTGAAATGTAATGCACGTTCGTGGGGGGAGGGGTATTTTAAAAAGACACAAGGTCTAAGCGTTCCATTGCGCGACTCCTGGAAACCTTCCTAAGCTCACTTCCCTAGGAGCTGCCCGCCACTCCTACCGCTGTCTGGATGTGCACGTGTTTGTGTAGACCGGCTGAGATGCATCTGTTCTCTTGTATCTTGCTCACTTCATGTCTACACTGCGTGTCTTCCAGTGGCTTGTTTGATTTTGCTCCATTTGAAAGTAACAGAGCATGTGTAGTGTTATACTCAATGGCTGCGCTGTGACTGGTTCAGTCGCGCCCTCTGGCTGGGGTAAAAGTTTCTGAGGAGAGCCTCGGTGGAAGGTAGCATTTGATCAGAGTTTTGAAGAGCGAGTAGGAGTTTGGAAGTTCAGGCTGTTTTGGTGATGACTGGGGTGCAGAAGAGACTGTGTAGGATGGGGTAATGCCCACAAAGGAAAGGATGAGGGTAGGTACTCCATGCTCTTCCTGCTCTGGGGAAATGTGGCTTCAGCTCTGGGTAAACAGGAGCAACTGTGAGCGACTATGTGGACCCAGAACATGGATACGGGGGCCCAGATTCCCAGGGTGTCGGCTGCAGGAGAAGGAGGGCAAGTGCTGGAGCAGAGGAAAGGCCCACGCAGCTGGTTGGCTACCTCGGTTATTGCTTAGGAAACGCTGCCTGGTGACATGTCAGCCCTTGACAGAAAGCGGGGTTGGCAGGCCCCGTTTTCTAAGCCGAGGGCCTGTCTGCCAGATCGCATTTGGATTGAGTGGCTGGCACTCTGAGAGCCTCGCTTAATAGGATTGAAAGAAAAGAAATGTTACTTTTCATCACCCAAGACAACAAAGAGAAACGGGGAAACGAAAATATTATTTCGTTTGAACAAATTACAGGGAGACTCTCTGGGGCGCTTTCAGAGAGTAAGATGAAGAAAGCACTTAAATATCATTCCATCAAACTAAATTTTTAACTACAATTTTTTACAGATAAAATGTGTTGGGAGGATTCAAAGAAGATTAGCGCTCACCTCAGAAACAGTATTCAAATTTTACCAGCTAATGGAGGCCCGGCAAAGAGCACTAATGCCTCTAACTTTCCTCCCAGGGACAGAGATTTTGGTATTCTTATAAAAACACATCGAGCTGATTTCATTCCTGTGTCTCTGCAGACTTCATTGGCGTAATTTCAGTAAGTGTTATAAATGTTATTTTAAGTATTATAATGATAATCCCTCCTGACAACGATCCTCCTCTCAGCTTCCACCGCCAAGGTACTGTTTACCTCGAATAGCGCCTAATTGTTTGCTTTCTTCACAGTAAACTCTGCTCCCAACTGCTTAATCAGCCATGGAAGACAGAGAGACTGAAGAAATGCTGAACATTCCTCTGATCACAGTGGAGAAACAGGGGCACTCATAGTGCGGGCTGGGGGCTGCCCACCTTCCCCTCCTTGTTTGGCTAGGTGACTTTTGGGTCCATTCTCCTAAGTTGGGTGCCATGGGCCTTGGCCATCTCTTGAAACATTTACTGTTATGCATGTCACATTTGGGTGTAAATTTGCTCAGTTTCTTGAACTCCATATTTTAGTCACAACCCATATTTCCTTGCATTCCATAGAAGGCCCCGTTGTTCTCGGAGTGGGTCCTCTGCCGCCTGCTCAAGGAAGCAAGATTTTATTAGGCCTTATGAAAGTGAAACTTTTCTACCCTTGGATGCCAGTCTCAGAGGCTTTCTGGGGCATCGGATAACACTGTTCCTCTGGCTTCTTGAATATCCGACTCCAATTGTGAATAAGAATTAAGGAAGAGCTGAGAAGGCTGATATTCATTATAGGTTGGAGAAGTGCTTGCTTGTGGGTCTTGAGTGCCTAGAGCCCTGCTTTCTCTACCCTGGGGCCATGGGAAGGTTCTGTTTTGAGCTAACCAGCAGCAAGTAGCTCTTTAATTCATTCAACAAACACTTATTGAGGTGTGTTTATTCTAGGCATTTTGCTGGACTCTAGAGAATGAACAGGTTCATTTCTGACACCTTTGTCTAGCTTACTACCTAGGCAGGAACAGACTGCATGGCAAACAAGCACATATGTAATTCAGGATGGGCAGATGGACAGTTAGTGCAGAGACTGAGCAAGTTGGGGAGCATTGTTTACCCCCAAGGGTCAAGCATGAGGAGAGCTGGAATATTGACCTGGATAATGGGCTAGGTTGGGGCATGACCACAGAGGTTCCAGTGTCGACAGAGGTTGGGAGAGCCAAGCAGCACTGTCTGCCAGTAGTTAGGAGCTCTGTGGGTTTTCACTGTCTTTAAGTCCTGGGTAAAGTGGGTCATGAGGGGGCAAGGGTGAGAGGGCACAGTAATGGGGGGTGGGGTAGTGTATCAGCGCTGTCTTGGTGCAGATGGATTCATAGACTTTCAGTGAGTGCAAAGACTATTTAAGGTCACCTCCAAAGTTGGCAGACAAACTCATGGGAAGGAGTGTGCTGGGCAGAATGTTGGCTTAAATGGCTCCTTGCCACTGGATACCCCCGCATGCTCTTCTTGGCCCTACCCGCCACCTCCCACACATGATTAGAGGTCTTTTCTTACTAGTGATTGGACAACTGGGGTGTCTGTCTTCCTTTCCTGCAGCCTGTATGACACTTTGTGGTGGTTTTCCAGGAAGAATAGAGCAAGGGCTCCATGAATTATGGTATTTCTTTTCCAGCTTTGGTTTCTCCCCTTCCTCTTGGCACAGGATAAAAAGCAGACTCAACATGCCTGGACCTACCCCTTCCCCACACACCCACTGCTAGCCCTTCCTTTAGCCCCTAGTCCCTAGCTCCCCAAGGCTGGCAGTATAATTTAGCTCAAGCCTTTAGTTACAGACCAGGGCTAGGAGGTAGCTGATTTCCTTTCCTCAGGGTGGGCACTCTGAAGGTTTCCTGCTGCAGATGGAGAACAGAGGGAAAACGAACTAGGAGACTGATAATCAGAAGCATCCTTGGGGCCGGTCCGACCCACTTGGCCCAGGTGGGGTCCTGTCTCAGGCACCTGCACAGAGGTCCATGTGTACCTGCTCCTCTAGAGAGTGGTGGGGTTCCAGCTGATGCTAGGTGGGCAGCAGAGGGTGGGGGAGGGATTAATTGCTTTGACAGAATATTCCCAGTGCCCAGTTTAGAGTGAATTAACTTCCAAGAAAATATCTATATCCCTGTCCTGTCCCTTGGAGAGGTGACAACTGGTTGAACCCATCTGTGTCTCTCCCACCACTCCCAGCACTGTAGGCCATCATCAAGGACTCTAAGCACTGAGGACTCTAAAATCTCAAAACAGGTCGCCAAAATCAAGATGGTGTGCAGCCCTCTTAGGTGGGCTAGGAGTAGAGGCAGAGGGGCAAGTAAGGCTTGTGTTTGTCTGAAATACTTCCCGACCCAGACTGAATGAATATTTTAACACCAGCACAGTTTGCTCAAGCCAGGAGCACACTGCATTCCTGGCGAGGCTAGAGAATGACCTGGAAACCTGAATATTGCCGGGAACAAAAGGTTGTGCGAAGGCTTCATGGAATGGGATTGGGGCATAGGAGCAGATATGAAGACTTCCAAACTTCTTCCCTCCTAGGGCTGCAGGCTGAGGGAGCTGTGCCCAGGCTTTGGTACAAGGCAGCCTGCAAGCTACCAGGCCCCAATCCCCAGCTGTGGACCAGGCAGAGGAGCCCTTAAATAGGGGGAGGGGGGGCGCAGAGAGGGCAAGAGGCAGGGAGGGGGTCTGGGAAATAGAGAAACAAACTCTATTTTCTGCTCAGCTGTGGCAGGAGGGCTCCCGTGGCCCACAGGCTCACGGAGTGAAGCAATTTCAGACAGGGATGAGTGTCTGGTTTTCCCTGGAGCGGAGGCTGCAAAGCCCCGAAAGCCCTCGGTTTCTCTTCCCTTAATATCCTGTTTTGGAAAGTGCATTGTGAGAAGGTGAAGGAAATGAAGATGGCCCTTGGCTAATGGAAGAAGCCCTATCCTGCTTGCTCCAGGGGGACCAGGAAGCTGTATTCCAGCGGCCTGGTCAAGGTAGGGAGAGGGAGCTGGTTGCCCATGGGGTCCCTGGGAGGGTGGCTGTCTTGCAGACAAAGGCTCAAGTTTCTGTCATGTCTGAGGTTGTTTGCTGGCACTGTTGCCTCCTGTGTGGCTTCAGTGGCATTCCCAAGAACTGCCCGGAAAGTCCAGGGGCTGCTGTTTATTCTGTGTCTCTACTTTCTGCCCCTCCTATGAGTGCACTGGGCACTGACTCCTCAGCCTCCTTCTACTCACCCATGGCGCATGTACCTGTCATGTGCCCAGGTCAATGCAGGTCTCAAATACCACTGATACAGAGTGTCTGGGAGCCAAGTCTCTAGGACAGGTTGAACATTCCAAATCCTCCCAACTCCAAGTTCAAAACACTTTTAACTCTGGAAACTTCTGAGCAATGTCATGATTCTACAAGTGGCACATCCCCACCTCACCCCATGGGATGAGTAAAAAGGGTCAGAGGGCAGGTATGCTGAAGATGCTGTCGAGCTGCTCAGCAGGCTTGTGTAAAGAATGCCTGAAGAATATCAAGCGTGGACTTAAGTCCCACCCCCAAGTTCTCTCATGGTATGTATGTAAAAGTTCGAGAATTTGAATGCAGAGAACTTCCTGTCCCAAGCATTGTGAGTGAGTACTAGGCCACCTGTGTTGGTAGACAGGGGCTGGAGAGGGTGTGCCTCAGTGAGGCCTCTGGCCTATGAGGGGCTGAGAATGGAAACTGTCTGTCTGGAGGAGGGCTTCCCTTGTGAAGGGTCCTTGCCACTACCTTCTCAGCAGTGCCAGGGGCTGCCCTGCCTCTCCCCTTGTGCCTTAATCCTCCCCCTCGGCCAGGCCGAGTCATGTTCAGGAGATCCTGGCTGCAGGAAGACCACAGGCCCTGATCTCTCTGCCTGGTGTGACCACCAGGCATACTTCTTGTTGCGGGGAGGTCATGGAACTTCTGAGTCTGTCTCTTCGGTGAAGTGGTGGCCTTGAGGGGCCTCGCGTTTAAAATCTGTGAGTAGCATCTCTGAGAAGTGTGTGCAAAGATCTGGTCCTGTTGCTCCATCTGGCCCATTCCCAGGGCTCTGTTGAGGGACCTTTGGAACTGGTCTGGCCTGGTGTGGCCTGTCTGTTGCTCTTCTTTAGTGCATTTGGCTTAGCTCAACTGGACCCTGGGTTCTTGAAAGGAATAATGATTCTTATGATCTGTGCCTGACTCCTGTCTACATTCTGGACTTGACAGATGCTTTCTAAATGCTCACCTGATTGAATATAATTGAATATTAGACTACATTTAATCACCTAATTGAATATTAATTATACTAGATTTATAAGACACTCAAGGTAGGGTGTAGTAGTGCTTGGTCTTAATCCCAGCACAGGGGTGGGGAGACCCATACACAAAGACAGTTGCATCTCGGAGTCTGCCAACTGAGTTCCAGAACATTCAGGCCTACCCCAGGACTGGGGAGATGGGGGACCCATACACAAAGACAGGTGGATTTTGGAGTTTACCAAGTGAGTTCCAATGTAGGACATCCAGGCCTACATTGAGACACTGTGGAGAAGTGGGCAGGGGAGACACGCAGAGACAGAGGCAGAGAGACTGAGAGGTACTGACTCTAAACTCTCTACTTAATGAAGACTATAATGCATACAGCCAGCGTTCCATATCTCTGAGTTCGTGTGTATCTGGAAAACATTTCAGAAGAATGTGTCTGTAGCTGAACATGTAAAATTTTGCCCTTGTCTTTAGTCCCCGAACAATGTAACTATCTATACAGTACCTACATTGTGTTAGGTTTTATAATAATCTAGTAATGATTCAAGCACATAGGAAGGCATGTGGGGGTTCTGTGCAAAACTGCACTTCCTTATGGGAGGGACTTTAGTGTCCTCAGGCTTTGGTGTCCTTGGGATGCCTGGAACCAGTTCCCTGTTTATGTCGAATGACAACTATTAAAAAACAAACAAAACCAGATGTGCGTACATACACATCTGAGTGGACACACATATGTGATGTCTGCTCTGGGCAGATCTGTGAATCCAAGTGCTAGTAGGCTCAGGTTGCTAATGAAAAATATCGGGATGAATGAAGGGTGCTGACCGGCTGACTCACAGCGTTGCTAACTGCATGAGAGTCACACAGCTTGGAAGGACAGAAGCCAGGCTTGTGAACAGTCTGTGACCAGCAAAGCACATGGGATTTCGGGTTCTCTAAGCCTTCTCTTCTGAAAGGCAGGTAGCCGGTCTGTGAAGAACTGACTGGGGACTGGGTGGCTGAGTCTGTAGGTCTAAAAGACAGCCGTCCCGAGCTTGTGTTCAGGTGGCATGGTAGCCTCCCGCTGTCCTGGTTGTAAGGTTAGTTGTAATTTTGCTAAAACTTAAGCTGCCCAGGGTTCAGGCTCAGCAGTGTCCAGCTCACCCAGTCTCTGCTCTTGCTGGTTCTCCCAGCCCACTGTGGACCCCTCTGGACCCACAGACTACCTTAGACAACAACAGTCCCTGTCTTCTGGATGATCCCCACATGCTAGCTGTCCTGTGCTTCCTCAGCTCCTGCTCCATGCCTAGCAGATGCCCTATGGTGGCGACAGGGATCAGGATGAGGGCAGTTTTCTACAGGGGCAGAGGGCACGACTTTCCTACGGCTGACGTGGCAAGCACACATGGTCAGAGCAGCAGAGAGTGCTGGCCTCTGAAATGCCTCTTCTCCTTTCTCAGGGTCTGGGCACACGGCTGGAGACAGAGCTGCTGGAGGAGGATGAGCTTGCACACCACCTTTCCCAGTCCCCACATTCTCTGTTCTCACTTCACCACAGGCAGGCTTGAGCCTTCTCGGGGCCTTGTTCCCCGAACCCTCACTTCCCAAGGTGTGGCTCAGTGGTAGAAGAATGTTCTAGAAAGAGCGACTCCCAGCTGCGCCCTGCCCTTGCTAAGCCAGAACCTAAATGCCCCGGGCCACTGAGTGCTCTGAACTTTGAGAAGCACTCTTAGAAAGAAATTATTTTACCCAAGTTCTGCCCTCTGAAGCCAGGATAATGCTGTCCATCCCAGCTCACCACTGTCAGGGCATAGCTTATTTTAGCTCCAGTTTCCTCCTGTCCTACATGAAGAGGTGCAAGCAGCTGGGCCAGGCCTGTGTCCCTGGACTCTAAATGTAGCCAGGACTGGGTAGAGTGTGTGTGGGGTTCACTTTAGGGATCCAGGAATCTAAGGAGCCACCAGGGGAATGAAGGACAGATCTGAGAAGCAAGGTCTTCACTGGGCTAAGAGCTAAATACCAGCATGAACCCCTGTAGAATTATTACACGCAGTAGCAAAGGGGTGGGAGGAGCAACTTCCTGAAATACAGAAAAATGTGATAAAAGCCAGTAAGGGTGGCTCCTCCCCACCCCCACTCCTACACTGGTGATCCCAGTAGGGAGCCTCCGTTCTTTAGCACACTGCTTTGGAGCAGGAAGTCTGTGATGGCTCCTGGTTCTGGCTGGCATGAGCTGAAGCCCTCACTACAAGTGGGAAAGCCACATCTGTGTAGCAGGCTCCTTGGGCATCTGGGCCTCATGGCAGCTTAAATGCCTCCGATTAGCAAGTCGGGCGGGAAGAGGTGCTAAAAGGGCTCCTTCCCGCCTCTTCTACTGGCATCTCTTTGAAGGGAGCTCGGTTATGAAACTATTAAAATGTTATTTTGATAATTAAGCCCGCAGCTGTTCTGAGGGCGGCAGGGGCAGGCATTGTGCAAGCAGCAGAAGGCGTGATGCTCTTCCAGGCTCCAGGAGTAAAGGAAAGCAGGCAGGGGGTGTGGTGAGGGAGGGTGGATGCAGGACCTTGAAAGGGCAGGAAGGGGACCATTCCTCTTATCAGGTCCTCCATTGCCTTGGGTGACTGCAGGAATGGGGCAGAGGCAGGGGAATTGCCCGCTATGGGTTTCTAGGTTTCCACATAAACTCCAGAGGGGTAGCTATGGGGACCCTGAAGTCACTAGCCCTCCATGTGGGGGCCCAGGACCAGGGAGTCAGCTTTACTCAGAATCTTGTTAGAAAGGCCAACCTCAGCCCCACCCCAGACCTCCTGAGTCAGAGGCCGAGTGTGGGGCTCCGGAGTCTGCTGTGTTCCAGTTCCTTAGTGTTCCTTGGGTAAGTGGGGCTCAGCTTGCTGGGCTTTTCCTAAAGGAGAATCTGGCCAGATAAGTGAGGTATGGGGAAGGTGGAGAGATGACTGTCAAATGCCATAGCAGGCATTCCTAGGTACCAGATGACAAGGAGGAGCCCATTGGTGACAGGAGCTTATGTGAGCACACATAGCAAGCCACAGCAGAACTGGAATGAGGCCTAAGTCTAATAAGATGATTGGAATCAAGACTGCTGTTTCTGGACATTGAGGGTGGGGCTGGGAGAGACGTTTCAACCGAAGGAAGACACATGTCGAGTCAGAACGAGCCGTCCAGCATCCCCCAGTCACAGTCTCTGAGAATCGCTGCCCTTCCACCTTTTCACTGAGGTATTCATGCATCCCGTCTTCCCGCTCAACCGAGCACACCCCTTCACTCCATCTCTCTACTGTTCGCTTCCATCTTCTGGCATCCCATTGATTCCATCCGTCATGCATATTCTGTAACATATTCACCTCGCTGTCTACAGTTTAGGCTGCCATCCACACTCCTATCTCCCTGTCTCTTACATCTATTCATTCATCTACCCATCATCTAGGCAACCAAACTCATGTCTCTTGCTTATGAAGAGCCACATGTGCTAAGCCTGACCATATAAGCGGGCAGGTTCTCCAAAGTATGGCTGTAGCAGGACCATGACAGTTGAGCCTCTGCCTGGGACACCCTCCTCTATGCCTCTCACTGCCAGTGTCCCTCCCCAACATGCTTTGAGGAAGTCTTGTGTCTCCCCTCCTTTGTATGGCCAGTACCTCTGTCCATACCTTCAGCGCTCTTCCTCGGATCCATGGTCATGACTGATGACCTGGTGACCCTTCCAACAGCCTCTCTCAATCCAAGCACAAGTGTCGTTGTGGGTCACACCTCTCCTCAGAAGACTCCAGTGGCTCCCATGTCTGAGGAAGCAAGCCCAAAGCTTGGCCACCCTACCTGGTGCTCTCTGTGTTGGCTCTGTTTACCTGTTGGTGGCGGGGCTCTGGTTTCTACCCTGGGTGGGTCCTTCTTTGCTGCTTTCATGCTTTCAGCTTTGTACACATAAGGCCTCAGCCTAGAATTCCAGTACATGCACTCCTGTTCTACTGGGATCTACCCACTCTCAATGTCCCAGGCCCAGTGCCTCTGAGTATCACTCATGGGACCACTGTCTTCCTGGCATAGGCCATTCCTCCCTCTGAAAACCACTGTGTGTCTCTTGGCTTACTTTAGCGTCTGACTGCCTTAGGTGTGCGATGTTCTTGTTCACAGTGGACTGAAAGCTGGCCTGTGTCACCTGTACATGAGCCGCTGTACAATGCACGGCGTACGGGAGGTGTGATTTCTGAAGCAGACAGGCTTGTGTCTTCTATGTGTATCATTAGGGAGAAATCCTTGGAGTTTGACTGCATTAAAAGGCCAATTAGTCCGGTGAGGTTGTGAATGTCTTCAATCCTAGCACTTCTGTGATAGAGGCAGGTGGATTTATGTGAGTTTAAGGTCAGCTTTGTCTACATAGCAAGCTTTGGGCCAGCCTAAGCTATTGTTTCTGTTGGGGCACAGGGTTCAGGGCATATGATAGGTGTGGCTTGAATAGGTATGGCCCCCATAGACTCCTATGTTTGAGTCTTATAGGGAGTGGCACTATTAGGAGGTGTGGCATTGTTGAAGGAAGTGTGTCACTGTGGAGGTGGGCTTCAAAGTTTCATATGCTCAAACTATACCCAGTGTGACAGTCTCTCCTACTGATGCCTGTGAATCAAGATGTAGGACTCTCAGCTCTTTCTCCAGCACCATGTCTGCCTGCACACTTCCATGTCCCCCCATGATGATAATGGACTGAACCTCTGAACTGTAAGCCGTCCTCAATTAAATAAATAAATAAAAGAATAAAGGAGAGGCACACTCGCCATGCCTCGCTAATAGGTAGACAGGCTCAGCACCTTGTTGAGAAGCTCTAGCCTTGTTGGCTCCTTGGGTGAGGCCCCAGGGGGTCCGGCCCAGGGAGACTTACTGCCTGCCCACCTTCCCTGGATATCCTTCTGTCTGTCCACCCATTCTGGACATCCTTCTGATTGTCCACCATCCTGGATGTCCTGCCAGCCCATCCATCCTGGACGTCCTTCTGCTCTTGCCCATTAGCTTCAGGACAGCAAAGCTAGGTTCTGCCCTCCTTCCTTCTTCCTCTTGTGGGAATGGGGTAGAGGGTGTATGGATAGGAGGGCTCCTGATGACGTCATCATGTTCAGAGGAGAGGAGGAGAGCTTTCTGGTGAGGGAAGGTTGGGTCCTGTTAATCTCTGGACCCTGCTATCACTACTGTCCTCATAAAAGCTTCACAGCTGTCCAGTCCAACCCCCGCCCCTGCCCCGGAAACATCTATGATATTTATCCACCAATGTGCAAAACACTATATAAATGGAACCTGTATCAGAATTCAATTGAGTTGGTGGAGAAAGTTTGTGGGATATACTCACAATTTCCTGGCGAACTCTGTGGCAAACTATTTCATGTGTCATTGATAGGTTCCTCTGAAGCTAGCTTTTGACTCTCCATGGGCTAAAAAAAGGAAGGGAAAAGAGGGTGTTAAATCCACATTTGGACCTAAAGACAGCCTGGCTTGCTGGAACCGTGGACTCTGATATCCAGAGGTCTGTGAACATGGTGTAGTCACCTTGGTAAGAACTCCAAGTTCTTACCTGTAAAATAGACCAGGACTGAAGCTGGCACAGATTCCAAGCACACAGTGGGCCTACATCAGAGGGTACAGCGCCCGGTTACTTGTGCTCTATCCATCAGGGACCATAGTAGACGTTCTTTTAAAGGCGGACCTGCAGTGCATTTCAAGGTTTCTTTCTTCTTAGCTAACCTAGCTGTCAGGTTGTGGGAACAGGGCTCCACAGCTCAGGCCCACAGCAGAGCCAAAGCAGAGAGCCAAGCATCAGGCTGGTCCCGTGGCCTGCTCGCAAGTCCTGCTTTGCCACTCCGCAGCTCTGGAGTCCTTGGACAGCTGTCAAAGCCATGGCTATACCAGTTTCATCCCCAGAGAACGCCACGCCTGGAGTTGTTGCAGGGATTAGGGTGTGTCCAGGGTGGAAGTTCTTACAGTGGCTGTCTCACGATGCTCACCAGGTCTGCCCGCTTCTGAGATGCATTCCCTTGAAGCAGCGACCTATCAGGACTGTCAGCTGTCTTCCCCAGGTGTCTGCTGCTTGGGCTGGAGATACACATGCACGACTCCTCTGTGGCCACGGTTGTTCCCATTGTTGCGCATGTCTGCCTCAATGGGAAGTCAGAGGCCTCTGTGGCCACAGCTGCTGCAACAGTCCTGTCAATTCTGTCTTACGGCTGAGGAGCTGAGGCTCTTAAAGCGACAGGAGAGGTGAGATGGGCAGCGAGGAAGTCACAGGGCTAGAGTTTGTACCCAGGCCTCTGGTTCTCACAGCCGCCTCTTCTCTCTGCCACATCTCTTTCGGGAAAGCATGCCTTTTTCCTGCCCTTCTTGAACCATCTACTCCGGGCAGCCCACTTGCATTTCCAAAATCTAATGAGACTGTCCATGAACTTGGAGGGTCTATAGGGTGGCTTCCATAAGGGCTGTGTGCCCCTCAGTAACTCTTGTCCAGGAAATCTATGCAAAGCTCAGGTCCCCTGCTGGTGCTCCATAGGAGAGAGGAATGTAGTTTGGAAGCTGTTGTCATCTGGCAAGGAAAGATGGTCACCTGAGGAAAGGTGATGTGGACACTGGAGATGATAAGATAACCATTGCACAAGGGGTGCTCTGGGGGCTGGTGGGAGCCTCACCTCAATCCTTAAGGGCAGACAGCTTGTTCCAGACAGTGAGCATGGGGTTGGTAGTGAATCTGAGGTGGAAAGACCCTGTGACCAGTCGCATAAAACAGAAGAGAGAGCCGGGCAGTGTTGGCGCACCCTTTAATCCCAGCACTTAGGAAGCAGAGGCAGGCGGATCTCTGTGCGTTTGAGGTCAGCCTGGTCTACAGAGAGAGTTCCAGGATAGCTAGGGCTACACAGAGAAACCCTGTCTTGAAAATAAACAAAAAACAAAAGCAAGCAACAGAAAAAGGAAGGAAGAACGTGCCCTGTTGCCAAGGCTATCCCGTGTGGTTTGTGACAATAGATGGTCAGTACCCACACACCACAGATGCGCTGCCAGGACGGGGCTGGGGAAGAGGGGCGCTACAGCCCTGGGTGGATGCATCCATCTGCCTAAGCAAGGGCCATCAAGCATTTCTTTGTGCCTTGGTTTAGACTATTTCTGTACTAAATACTACTAGGTAGTAGAACAGCTGAAAGAAGTGAGAAGACAGACAGATGGACTACCAGGGGCCAAGTTCTCCCTCGGAAGAAGTGAAGGTGTCAGGCCTTATCTGAGTTGCAAGAGCCCACACTGCTGTAAATTGGTCCCAGAAACAAAAATAGTCTCCTTGGTTCCCCAAATGGGTGTCTCAGTCAAGGCTGCAGCAGCCCTGTCCTCCCCTGTCTTTAGCTTTGGCAAGCTTGTCTCCAGTCCTTGGAAAAAGTGGTCCTCCAGGTTCCTGTCTTGCTTGTTTGGCAACCCCAGAGACTGAAAAACTTTTAAATGCCAATGAAACCAGCAATCTCGTAGGGTCTGTTCTGTTTGGTCAGGCCTGATCACGTGTTTGTCTCTGGACCAATCATTTTTTTCCAGAGACATGGACCGGTTCCATTGGTCAGGTCTCCAAGAACCCTGGTTTTTCCGTGAGTTGGAGGACAGCTAGGTCTGTTACATAGAGAAACCCTGCCTTGAAAATCTAAAAAAACAAACACTGGGTTCATTCCACAGGAAAAGAAAGGTAAACATTGGCAGAGTTAAAGTCAGCTTCTAGAGGTGCAAAGGCCGCCTTTCCCTGGCGTGCCCATTTTATCGACTCTCCCTCTGTCAAATGATGTGGCTGTAGATGGCCACCGCTCAAGTCAGGATCCATGGGTTACAGGGTTCTTCTGAGCCAAGAAATGATGAATCCTCAGGGTCAGTGTACGACAGGTAGGGGCCTTCCTAAGGGCTCACACAGCTTATGTCCTTGAGCCTGGTCTAGATGCCCATTCTTTTTTTTCTTTTCTTTGTTTTTTTTGTTTGTTTATTTTGTTTTGTTCTTGAGACAGGGTTTCTCTGTAGCTTTAGAGCCTGTTCTGGAACTAGCTCTTGTAGACCAGGCTGACCTCGAACTCACAGAGATTCCCCTGCCTCTGCCTCCCGAGTGCTGGGATTAAAGGCGTGCACCACCACCGCCCAGCTGGATGCCCATTCCTTCTATGTCCTAAGGGCTCCAGTGCCTGTTCCTGCCTCCTGTTCCTCTATACTGGGGTGGAATCTCATCCGAGGCTGACCTGACCTGCAGGACAGAGTAGAGATGATGTGTGGCACTTGTATTCCAAGGTGCTGCTCCATTGCTGCTGCTACCTCTCCCTCTACCCCCACCCCGGGCACTACTGGCCACTGAGCCATTAGCATCCCTTCTCACTGCCCCTGCATCAGCACAGCGATCATTTTCAGATTTACAAGCATTAAATATTTTAATTTAATGCCTTGGCTCTCTTGTAATTCGTGCACTTAATTATATGATAATTACTCAAATGAAAGAGATTCAGCTGCTGACATATCAGCTCTGAAGGAAGGCTGGATTTTTGAGATGGACGGTTTGGGTAGGTGCTCTCCCTGCACCCCTTCAGTCTGTTTTTTCCAGGGGACTCTAGAGTCTGTAACGGCCCTTTCTTCCCCTCCTAGGGGAGGGGGCTAGGCCTTGGGACTGTCAGTGTACACCTGTCCACTCCAGGAACTGGATGTGGGAGTGGCCCTACTGGGCAGCCAGGGTCTTATAGGTGGTGTTCTAGAAACAGAAATGTAATGGCAGTGGGCAGGCAAGGAGGACAGCAGAGGAGCCCGGGAGTGCTGTGTGGGGACCTCACTGAGGTGGTGGAGCCCAGAAGCGTGTCCCCTTTTATAATGGAGGCCTGAGGGTGGTGCATAGTTCAGTCCTCTGAGTTTCCACATGAAAGTGCCCTGACCTGAGCCATGGAACTTGGTCTTACTTCCCATCACTGCCCACTCAGAAACCTGGGTGAGGGGTTGGGGGGGAACAGAGGGAAGATCAAAGGGGTGCTAAAGTTTACTTTTCTATAGCTGAGATAAAACACTCTGACCGAGTTCAACTTGGGGGAGAACAGGGTTAATTTGGCTTATACTTCTAGGTGACACTCTCTAGGGAAGTCAGGGCAGGCTCTCAAGGCAGTCAGACAGACATGATGGAGAACACTGCTTCCGGACTTACTTTCTGGCTTGCCCTGGCTAACTTGGAGCTGCCCACTATGGGCTGGACCCTCTTCCATAAGTTTCTCAAGACCATTCTTCACAGACATGTCCCCAGACTGACCTGATCAAGACAGCTACTCAGCTGATCTTTTCTGGTGATTCTAGGTGATGTCAAGTTGACAGTTAATGCTACCAGGACAGGGAAGGTGGAGGGGAGCTTGAGGGAGGATGAAGGGAAGGTTGGGGGCTTGGACTGAAGGCTGGGGGGTTGGAGGGAAGGATGGTACCTCTTGATGGTATACCTTCTTGCCCTCGGGATCTATTCATGTGCTTTTCCTGTTTATGTTTCTGCACTTTCCCTTTCAATGCCTAAACTTGTGTTCAGTGCCTGAAGGGTGCAGGCTGTTTTGTCAGAATGGTAACTATTAATATTTGGCAGAGATTCCAGCTCCAAACCTGCCCTACTGAGCCCATTTAAGTTTGCTGCTGCTCAGTGGTGGGGTAGAGACCTGAGCAGGAGAAGGGCATCAGAGGTTCTGAGAGCTTGGTGCTATTGCCTCGGACCATGCCCTCCAGTATGGGGGTGTTGGCAGTGGGGAGAGCATCCACAACTAGGGAGAGCCCCATGGAGAAAAGCCCCTCTTCTGCAGACTCAAAGGGAAGGGGCAGGAACTCCAGGTCACAGCCCTAGCTGAAGGGGTTCACGCTGCCCCACTGCAGCTTGGGAAGGAGTCTGTTAAAAGCTCCCATTGGTACCAGAAGTCTTGTCAGAAGGGTGACGTTTCTGTGTTAATGGCAGCTCAGGTTTCTGAGTGTGCTGATTTTTCAAGTGAGGACGTCCTGGTGTTTTTGAAAACCTTGGCCATCCTGGGACTTCCCACCTCCTAGGCACCAAGAACCAGGCAGGGTGTTGGGCTGAAGTGTGAGCCTGCGCAGAAAAGGGTTACAATTGTTCGCCCGTGTGCAGACAAATTTCAGCTAGCTTACAGCAGCTGTGGCGCCGTGCTGATAGATTAAAAGCGGCAACCAGCCCCAGAATGAAGTGCATTAGAACTCCTGCTGGGTCGAGCTGGGGAGAGGCCCACACAGCTGTCATCTAGGCCAAGTTTCCAACGGCAACTCAAGAACTGGATGGAACTCTGAGAAAAGTTAGTTTACCGTCAGTCAGGTGATGGAGGAAAAGGACGGGTACTGCTGGGGGTTCGAGGAGGGAGAGGAGACTTGTCGGGTTGCCTGCACCAAGACCAGGAATTTTTTTGCTTCACTGGGACTTTGGGGGCCAGAAAATAAAGCCATTGCCGCAGTGGGGCCTGACTGGGCACAGCACCCACCCTGTGCCTTGCTCCAGCTGCCTGGGAGTTGTTGGACTTGGGCCATTAGGGCTTCTATTTCCAAAGATCTTCAGTAGCTCAATGCACAACAATTGTGTCCAGGGGCCCCCGTCTAAATGTGACAGGTGCAGATTCGGGGAGTCACACCAGCTTCCCCTCGCCTAGGAGCAGTCTGTGCTGCTGTGGCCTGCTGACCCAAGCTCCTCCTGGCTGCAGGTAGAGCCCGAGTTCTTTGGAGTGCACTTCTGAAGGTGAGGGATGTTCTCTCTTGGCAAGAACTTGGCTCTCAGCATGTCTGACTCCAGGCAGGAGAAAAGCTGCTTTCCATCGCCAGAGATGCCACTCAAGGGCCCATCTACAGCACTTCCCTTCGTAGAAAGACTGAATGCTGAGGGAGAAATTCCTTTTTTTGGATATGCCCTGATTTTTGTATAAAGCAAACTCTTCCCAGTGGAAGGGCCAGATTGGGGAAAAAAAGAAGGAAAAAAATTCCACTAAACGACATTATGATTATAAATAGAACCGCCTTGGGTACACTCATCTCAGTGGTACAGTGATCTAGCCACACTGAACCTACCATGGTCCTCACGTGGGCAGACTAGGGTAGTGGGTAAGCTGTCCGCAAGTGAGAGAGCATGTGTGTTGTGTCAGGAGCTTCTTGGCCACACTTCCTCCGCTGCAACAGTCATACATGAGAACATTCCCGGACTCCAAAGGTGCTAACCATGGCCTCTGTCCCTCTAGTAGTGGGGATGACCTTGGCCCATTAGTGATGTGATTGGCGGCTCCTGAGCAGATGTGATTGGCGCTTTCTTCCTGTTGTGTAGCCATCTTTTAGGTGTTTCTTGGAGTTGTGAGCATCCCTGAGAGGGGTCTGGTGGATACTAGTTGAGAGCAAGAGCCAAATGGGCAGGGGCAAGGCAGCGATGCCGACATCATTAGCCATGTCAGGCATGGATAGGGGCAATGTTGCCAGGTTGCCAGGGCCTGCCTCCTGAAGACAGACTACTTTGTTTGAGTCCATGTTCCACCCCTGACTTTGAACAGACCGTTTAACCCCCATGTGCCCAGCTTTTCTTGTCTACGAAATGAGGTGAAGACCAGGGAGCAGTTCAGTGATAGATCATTTACCTAGTATACAAGAGGCAGTGGGTCCCATCCCTGGCACCTCCAATAGCAACAGTGTTAACAAGGGTGAGGGTAGTGCTAGCATCTCTCTCGAAGGGTTGTGAAGATTAACTGAAATAACACTATGCTTACGATAAGCACAGCAGTTTGGTCAAATTCTTCTTTATTAAAAATGGTTTAGCCAGGTGGTAATGGTGCATGCCTTTAATCTCAGCACTTGCAAAGCAGAGGCAAGCAGATCTCTGTGAGTTCAAGGCCAGCCTGGTCTACAGAGAGAGTGCCAGGACAGACTCCAAAGCTACACAAAGAAACCCTGTCTTGAAAAATCAAAACAAACAAGCAAAAAAAAAAAAATGGCTTGACAAGAGTCTCAGACCGTTCAGTCATCTGATCTGAACATGGAACTTATTAACTAGTCTCTCCCATAATCTCTAGCTTTTCTTAAGTGTTTCCCAAGATAGTGAGCTCACCCAAGGCTGCCATGGCAACCAATCATGGGCCCAGTTTAAACTTTATGCTTCTCTGGTGAGTCTCACTGGATATGAATACTTTGCTGGCCCCACTTCACCGTAGAGTCTCAAGACAGTCCGTGCTTGTATCCTGTGAGTGCAAATGGGGCGGACAGGATGACAGGCTCGGTACAGGCACTATCTGCCGTCCTCCTGTCTCCTGAGGGACAAGTGTAATTTTAACTTGGTTTCTCAGATGAGGAAACACAGGATCAGAAAGTTAGCTTGTCTAAGGGTCCATAATTCTAGATGGGCCATCTGGGACTGTGCTCAGGACTGTCTGACAACAAACCCCTCTTCTCAGAGCTATCTTCCTTTCCAAAAATCTCAGAACCCACCACTATCCTTTACTATTTTCCATGCATCTTCCCTCTCAACTGCAGGTAGCTCACTTCCCAGACAGCGTCTTCTGGTCCATGTATCGCCTGCGTGCAGGGATGGGGGGGGGCATGCACACATTATCTTTATCAAGGTGTTATCCCCCACCCCCACCCCTACACCCATTTCCACCAGCACTATCAAAAGGGCAGGGTGTTTCTATCTGCAGGAAACAGAGGCCACTGACCAATGTTGGATAGTCTCTGAAATTGAAAGAAGTAACAATCTGATGGACTGTTTATTGTCATTTATCCCCCTTAATGCAGGGCATGCATACGAATTGTCGTCAGCTAGCCGGTAATTATCAGAGGCATTGCAAGCAGGGCGGCTGCAATCCTGTGGTCTTCAAATTAGGAGAAATAATGAATGCATCCAGAACACATCCATTTCAGCAAAGTGCTTGCATGGATTATAAAATTTATTATCAATAAAACTATTCATTTGTGCCCTATACTGCACTTAATGCACCTGAAGTGAGAGATTAGAAGTGTGTTTAATTCTGGGGCTGCAGGGAAATATGAGTGCAGCAGATTTGCAGAAATGGGAGAAAGTTAATATCCAGGCAATGAAAAGAGGGATCAATTTAGCTATTACTTTTGTGTTTTGGAAGAACGGGCTGTTTTACCTTTCTTTTTACAGTAGAAGCATACAATTCACTTAGATCGTTGGTTCAAGTACTGCTTTTTATTTAAAGAGAAGCTATGAGTTAGGGAGAACATATAGACATCAATGATGTGTGCATGTGCTCTTGGGTAAGCTAGTATATGAACAGTGTGTGTGTGTGTGTGTGTGTGTGTGTGTGTGTGTGTGTGTGTGTGTGTGTGTGTGTTTGTATGTATGTGTGTGTGCCCATGCATGTGTGTGTACACGCATCTACAGACTTTTCCATATTTGTACATATACAAACAGTGATATGAGTTGCAGTGATATGGTGATGAAGTCATTAAATATTTAACAGCTACTTGTCTGAGAAAAATGAATTCTGATTTATAGTCTTTGCCAATTTCAGTCATGTAAAATGCTCCTGTTTACCCTCATAGTTTCCCTTTTTTGAAAGCAGCAATCCTAAGTTCCAAGCTACTACCAGAACACAGTTCTGATGTTGGGAGAATAAGCACACATTGGACTGTGGGGAGTAAGGAGGAGCTCACACACACACTCAGGCATACACCCATGCATGCAACATGCACACATATGCATGCTCTCACATTCACACATGTGCACATATACATGAGCACCTAGATATACCTACAGTATACTTTAAGAAAGAGAAATAAGATACCAAAATGCTCTCTCTCACTTTGCCCTGAGTGTCACCTGTGTATTTTTCCCAAGAGTCAGCTTTCTTTGGTGAATTTGCTCATCTGTTTTATTCAAGTAAAGAGCAGCCTGCATTCCCAGAAACGTGGTGACATCATTTTCATTAAGTTCCAAGAAGGAAGGGAGAGCGGGATTGGGGCTCGGCTTCCCCTCAGAGCAGCCACACAGGTCCACCTTCAGCGTGCTCTGCGGACCTGCCTCGGTTTTTATCCAGCCATTGTTCATTTCTCCACTGCGTTTGCACACTGTGGCGCGTCTGGGGAATTTCAGCAGTTGGAATATACATGAAAAGAGTTCCGCTCCACTTTCATAAGGTCCCTGGACGGCTTGGACGAGGCCTCCAGGCCCCATGGTGAAGCCGGCATCAATTCATATTCCTTCCCTCACCACACACACGGTAGCACGGAGCCCAGACCAATCGAAAACTTGACAGTAAGCCTTTTGATTTCGCGGGGAAACCTTCATCATGCTGCGAGAGGGAAGGGAATATAGCCCAAACTGGACTTCATACTGTGGCGAGCTTGAAATCCCAGCCCCACCGCAGAGCCGGCTGATTGGAATAGTTGGAAACTGTGTCCAGGAATTCGGCTGCAAGAACTTGGCTCACAGCGACTTCTGTCTTTTTGAAAGAAAAATTGTCAACTGGGAGAGCCACTTGGGGCCTGGGTTTAATCTGTCCAGGCAGCAAAGATTCACTGAAATGATTGGCCAAGTTTTCCTAAAATGTTTCAAGCTCCTGCCTACGTGGGGATTCTGGGGCCAGTGAGCCGAAAGCCAGCAAGTCCGGCTCCTGGCTATGGCTGTCATCGTTGCCACAGTTATGGCAGTTGTCACCTACATCTTCACTATTGTTATTTTGCTAATCGCCAACCTGCTCTTGTGAGAGAGCAGAGTTAGAGGTTCAGATAAAGCCACACGAACATATGTTCTGCTTGGCATCCCCAGTCTGGGCTGTTTGACCATGTGGTAGTTTTCTGGGTACGCCCTTTACCCTGAAGACCAAAAAATGCTAACATGGATATGGTAGGCAGAATCTTCCTTTTGTGGGGTGGTGCTGTGAGGGGACCTGGGGCCTTGTGCATGCTAGGCAAGTCAGTACTCCTGACCTACACCTGGACCCACTTAGCTCGTCTTTGTTTGGAGATGTTAGTGAAAAGGAAAACTCCGAAATTCAAGGATTTTGTTGACTTTATCCAGCAGTGTCCAATAGATGCTGCTACTCTTGGCTCACGCACAGAACCAGGGCTGTGGAGTAATAGCAGAGAACCTCCTCCAACATCACTGTCCTGATAGGCGTAAGTCCGGATGCTCCCAGGAACAGTCAAAGATACTAAAATAGAATGGGGCCCAGCTGCTCACTCCAGGCCAACGTATGATTGGAATCATTTCTTTGGGGCAGATAGGAGCTGCTACAAGTCATAGCTAGACTTCCTGGAGGATTAGGAGGACTAGGGGCCAACTGTCCCCAGACTGATGCTTATACTACCCCCAGAAAGTCTGTGGATTGGGGCTCCCTCCCATCCCACCTGGTTTTTCCAGGTAACTTCACAGAGCAGGAAGCAGAGGTCAGCTCTGCTTTGATCCTTTTGTATGACAAAGCCACAGATCAGTCACTAGACTTCTCTGGCCTCAGTTTCCCTGCCTGTGAGACGGTCAGTAGCCCCTGTTCCCGGTGTACAGCTTGCCTTGTAGTGTTGCTTAGGAGTCGGCTGGGTGGAGGAAAAGGGAAAGTAGATGTGGTTGGAGCTCGGGCATTGCCCAGAGGGACTGACCCGGCCCTTCCTGGGGTCAGCCTGTGCCAGGAGCAGGAGCTTAAGCCTGGGCCCTCCTGGATTTGGGGGAGTTAAGGATTTGTCCCTACCTTGGACTGCCCCTGCTGAGCCCTACATTCTCTGCAATCATGGAGTCATCCTGGGTCCTCTTCAGGTGGAGCCCGCTTTCCTCACTGCTAGACACACCTTGGTTCTTACTGATGCCAAGACTATTTGGGGAAGGACAGGAACCTAGTAATTTCTTAGCTGGAAGGCGTTGTAAAAATGCCTTCTGAAGGTTGAAAGGTTGTCAGCAACACACTGAGCCTAATTGAGTCCTCAGAATGTGCAGTTCCTGCTGCTTTCCACGGAAGATGTAGGTGTGGGATAGGGGTGTGTGTGTGTGTGTGTGTGTGTGTGTGTGTGTGTGTGTGTGTACGTACACACGTGTATGTGTGTGAGCATTCTGGGGACAAGTGGGCTGACTCTGGAGCTATGCAAGTGTGTGCACATGGAACCTATCACAGAGCCCACTGCTGATCAAAGGCCTCAGCCTGTTTCTGCATTTAGTCCCTTTGTCTTGGAACACCTTCAAGTTCGGAAGTGACCCAGGGCTGGGGCAGGGACCCTTGTCAGTCCAGCCACAGTGCAATTAACCTTTGTGTGCCTTAGAATGCCTTAGAACCTTCTCTATACCACCAGAGTGAGCATATCTCTCTCTCTCTCTCTCTCTCTCTCTCTCTCTCTCTCTCTCTC
>JAQHUG010000066.1:3240649-3352261 GCA_028555095.1 Dicrostonyx torquatus | reverse complement strand
AGAGAGAGAGAGAGAGAGAGAGAGAGAGAGAGAGAGAGAGAGAGAGAGAGAGACTGACTTCTGACTTCTTTAAGGGCATTTGTACCCAAGTACTGCGCTGTAAGCTTTGCCCACTACTGCAGGGGCACAGGCACAGGGTACAGTGACCATGTTGCAAACAGCTGCCCTAGAGATTTGACAAGTTTACTGTAGGGAGGATCGATACCAGAGACTCAGCCCTCGGGACAGCACCATGTGCCTGCCCTCAGTCCCTGTGGTCTGTGTGCCGTCTTTGGCCAGACACTCATCCCTTACCCTGGGACTGTTTCCTACTTTGGTTTTTGGCTCCTCCGCAGCCATATCTCTAGGACAGCGGTCCCTCCGCCCCATGCTGCGACCTTTAATGCAGTCCCTCATGTTGTGTTGACCCCCAACCATAAAATTATTTTTGTTGCTACTTAAGAACTGTCATTTCGCTACTGTAATGAGTCTGTAAGGTAAATATCTGATATGTGACCCCTGTGAAAGGGTCTTTGGACCCTCAAAGGGGTCACGAGGCACAGGTTAAGTAAGAGCCACTGCTCTAGTAGTTGGACTCCTGGGCCCACATTTGATCGCTGTCGTTCATCTGCGGGGAGACCATGTGGGATGGGCGTGGATTTGTGCACCTCACCGAACCATCCTACTTAGGGGTGGTTCCCATCCAAGCTGCCCAGGCACATGACCGTCTCTAGCTTCTCAAGCCGGAATTTGAGTAGTCGGTTCTCTCACTTGGGCTACCCTTCTCTTCTCTCATTCCATACCACTTTTTGCTCCTCAGGCACCTGTGCACCTCCTCCAGGCCATGAGGACAAAAGGTAGGAACCCTGTCTCAACATGCGTGCCCCCCAAGACCCCATGATATTCCTCCCTTCTTCAGCCAACCATCCTCACTACTGTGTCTGGGTTGTTTGTTCAGCCAAGACAGCAACCCAGGAGATGGGGGTGGGGGCTACAGAGTCTCGCCCAGTCCCCCTGCCAAGAGCTCATTTGTATGCAGAAGGGATTAGGCGGAATTTACTGTGGCCTCACCCTAGGGAGCTGCTCTAGCCCCAGGAATGCTCTCCCGACAGCGGTGTGCAGTGGGCAAGATTAGAACAGCCCCTTCTGCCGCCGCACCCCTTCTGCTGCCGCGCATGCCCTGGTCACTCTCCAGGCCGCCAACATTGAAATCATTTTCATTTATACCCTTTTTGATCATTGAGCCTCAAAGAGGGCCTGCCTTGTGTGACAGCGGGCACCAAAATGGCCCAATTATTTGGAAGAGGAGGGAGCAGCTAAAAAACAGTCAGATGCAAGAGACAGCACACTTGATCAGGGCTCATGGCTTTCTTCCTGCCTTCTCTCACCAATATTTTTACAGCTGTTGACATATATTGAGTTACATGTGCCTGGGCTAGATCCCAGCGGAACTGTTTCAAAGATCTGTTCACCATAAAGTGTGCTGTTCTCAAGTAAATGACTGACTTCAAGAAAGCACAGTAGTTTAAATGTTACTATAAATACAGGCGCTAAGACATTTTAATTATAATTTTTGAGTTATACAGTGTTCTGTAAGTACACCAGGCATTTGCAAAAGAATCTGTGCAGCTAGCCAAGACACTCTGCCCTCTTGTGGATGGAGAAGAAACTGCAAGAAGTGCGTTCTGCAGCTGGTGGTTCAGCTCTGGTTCACTTGTGACCGAGATGGGAGTCGTCTTGGTTTGGGACCCTAGAATCTATTCCACACATTTGTTGAGCCCCCCTCTTGCAGAGGGGCTGCGGGTGGGGCAGGATGTCCATGCTCACATTCTTGGAAGAATTCAATGAGAGTGGCTGAAATATAAGCAGAACCAAGTAGTTAATCTTCAATGTGAGAGTGAAGGTTGGGAGCAAGTGGCAGGGGCTGCATGGTGTCTATACCTGGTAGATTTCTTCTTAGTGCTCTTTGAGTCCTTCAGATCCTCCTGGCCATAGTTAGACTCTGACGGGAGGAGACCTGTGGCCTCATGGCCTCGGAAACAACCTCTGCTGGGTTGTTTGGAAGAAGACCCTTTATGGGATTCCGGTTATCTTGGGACTTTGTTTGTTTGGTTTTAGTTTTTGTTGTTTGCTTTTGCAGTGCTAGGGTTGCACACAGGGCCTGGCAAACACTAGGCAAATGTTCTGTCCCTGAATTGCATCCCTGGGTCTTTTGATGGGAACAGCTCTTGGTTATCGCCTGTGTGTACGCCAGTTATAAGGCGCTAGGTAGATCTGGCCCGACATGGATTTCTTATCTATCTGCAACCATCCTACCCATCTTTTTGTGTCCTCTTCCCCTCCCACCCACCAGTCAACTGTCCACTTAGCTCTTATCCTCCCATCTGTCCACCACACATTATCTAAGATCTTCCCATCCACCCGTCCTATCCTGTCCCTTCCTCCATCACCCAGAAACACATCTGTTCACCTATATATTTGTCTGTCTAGCTAGGTACCATCCATCCATCCGTTGTCCATCTATTTATTTCTATACTCCATAGGTCTTTAGAGTGTGGGGACTAAGACAGAGGCTCTGCAGTCAGATTCTTTTTTTTTTTTTTTTTTTGAATGGTTTTGAACTAGCTCTGCAGAACAGGCTTGCCTTGAACTTAGAGAGACCTACCTGACTCTGCTCCCCCTACCCCAGTGCTGGGATTAAAGGTATGTGCCACCACTGCCCTGCTGCCATCAGATTTCTTAAATTCAAAAATTCAAACCCTACTTACTACATCCTTAGGAAAGCTACTTAGCCCTTGTGGGAATCTCTTCCTTTATAAGATGGGGAAGATAGCAAAGGACAAGAAACAAGTTAAGATCAATTAATTAGATGAGATGTTAGCAGCAAAGTGCTTGGCACTATGTCAGCTCCACGGTGAGGGCTTGCTGGTTTTGGTGTGTGTGTTGAGAAGCTGGTTGCCGGGTGCCTCCTACCCAGCCTAACCAGAAGTGCTCAGTGCTCCAGGCCTGGGTATGCTGCTTGTTCCTGAACTGGCATGCGGGCCCTATTGATAAGATCCTAAAGACGCTGAAGGAATAGCTTATGAATTTTATTTTTATTGTTGTTTTGTGGAAATTTCCTGTCCTACATGTTTGCCCATACTGTTTCAAATATAGGCAATTTTTTTAAACATCTAGTTATTAAATGAGCCTATGGAACACCAAAGAAAATGACGGTTTTGGTAAAGTTCCGTAGCGACAAAGCCGTTTGTGTTGAAGTGCCGTTTTTACTCACTGGGCTCTCAGAAAGGCCACTTGTACCCAAATCCATTCACTCTGGACTGTTCTCCCAGACATTTCTTCAGCCTGTGTGTGTCGAGCACCAGCTGTGCACTAGGCACTGGGCCAGGCCCTTTTGTCCTCAAGATCTGTCTCATGGAGGAACCAGCAAGACGGTGCAGTGAGGAACGGCACTGGCACCCAGCCCCATGACCTGAGTTCGATGGAGAAGAGAACTGGTTCCCACAAGTTGTCCTCTGACCTTCACCTGTATGCCATGGCATGCACACACATACATACATAATTTTTAAACACTAAGAAAAGACCTCATGAAAGATGTCTCTCTTTGCAGAGAGGCGAACTCAGTGCCGACATGGGTCGTGAGTCAGGGCGAGTTGAGGTGACCTTCCAAGTTTCCTGTGATAATCACTTCGTGTCACATAAAGTGCTTTTATGTTACCAGAGACCTCACAACAAGCACTCTAGCCAGATGAGCACGCCTGACCTCGCAGAGTCGCTAGCAGGGAAGGAAACGACCACTTGCAGTGGCCACAGTAGGCTCATTATGTGAGGCTTCTGGGCTGACTACACTGGCACACCCCTGTAACCCCAGCAGTCCAGAGGCAGGTGCAAGAGGAGCAGATCAAACCAAAACAGGGCTGAGGAGATCGCTCAGTGGTTAGAGCACTTGCCATGATAACTGGAAAGTCGAGAGTTGGGGTCCCTAGCATCCGTGTAAATGCTGGGTGAGTACAGAGACTCTCCTGTAATCCCAGAGCTCTGGAAGGTAAAGATGCAGGATGCTTGAAGCACGCTGGATAGTTTGACTGGTTGAATTGGCCAATTCCTGGTTCAGTTCGGAGTCCTGACTGAGTAAGGAGAAAGCAATTGAAAAGTCACCTACACATGTGTGCTGACATGCATGTGAACATGTATTTGTACACTCAGGCGCATATGTATATGTATACATATACATATATGTGTGTGTGTTTACAAAGGAGACTGTATTGCTTTGAAAATGGGATTGGGCACAAACCAGCTTCTGCTGACCCCAGAGACCTCTTGGGTATCCTCCACCTTCTGCCTGCTTGGCTCTTGTACTTGAAGCATCTTATTTCAGTTTGAACAAAACTATTGAGGAGAGGGGGTTCAACCAGACAGTTGAGAGGTCACTGAGGCTTGGTTAGCTATGGCTTCATCATCCACGGGGGGATCTAGAGCATACAGGGTACTGAGGCAGCCATGGTGATGGCCTGGGTGCTGCCTCAGCCTTGGCACATGTGGCAGTAGCAGACTCAGGCCCAACACTTGTCCCTCCCGCTGCCATGGTCTGCTCGACCGCCTTATGGTCCACGTCGGGAAGGAGGGGAGTGAATGTTCAGCCTCCTGGTCCTTTTGCTCAGAAGCTGCAGTCAGATGTGATTTTGGCGACTTGAGATCTGGAAAGTCAGGAGCCGAGAGGAAGAAGCTTTTTGAGGCTCTTTCCAGGTGGGCATCTCTTCCTCGTCCCTTTGAGAGTCAGTGTTAAAAAGAGACCATTATTTTGGGGGCAGAAGGCATGTACCCAGCTAAGAAGGGGGTAGTCTGTGAAAGTTAAGGGTTCTCCCAGTCCAGGGGGTAGTCTGTGAAGTTTTTGGGTTCTCCCAGTCCAGGGAGTTAGTCTGTGAAGGTTTGGGGTTCTCCTAGTCCAGGGGGTAGTCTGTGAAGGTTTGGGGTTCTCCCAGTCCAGGGGTTAGTCTGTGAAGGTTTGGGGTTCTCCTAGTCCAGGGGGTAGTCTGTGAAGGTTTGGGGTTCTCCCAGACCAGGGGGTAGTCTGTGAAGGTTTGAAGTTCTCCCAGTCCAGGGGGTAGTCTGTGAAGGTTTGGGGTTCTCCCAGNAGGTTTGGGGTTCTCCCAGACCAGGGGGTAGTCTGTGAAGGTTTGAAGTTCTCCCAGTCCAGGGGGTAGTCTGTGAAGGTTTGGGGTTCTCCCAGTCCAGGGCAGGATGGCACTGATGCCCATGCACTCCTTGCTGTGGCTGTTAGACGTGTGTCTTCGTCTCATTCATATCCAGTTGGGAACTGCAGTTTCCCATCAAATGGAAAGACTCTGTCCCACTTCCTCACTCACAAGCCTCACTCCAGAAAAATGGGATTATTCAGGCGGACCTCTGTGAGTTGGAGGACAGCTTGGTCTACAGAGTGAGTTTCAGGACAGGCTCCAAAAGCTACAGAGAAACCCTGTCTTAAAATACCAATAAATAAATAAATAAATAAATAAATAAATAAATAAATAAATAAATAAATAAAAAGGGATTTTGTAAACTGGGGAGTCCTATATCAGAGAAAGACAATATTTCATATAATTACTCCAACTGCCAGCTAATCTAATTTTTAAAAAATGCACATAGAGAACCATGGTATACAGTTGGAATTCCAACGCTCTGGAGGCAGAGCTAGAAGCCTGGGCTATCTGTAAGACCCTGTTTCTAAAAAAATAGGAGGGGCAGGAGACTTGCATTTCTTTATATCTTTAGTAATGATCATAATATTAAAAGTTCTATAATTATTGGGAGGTGACACTGCCAGACACAGCAGATGCTTATGCCAACTCTTGTGATAGCCTTGAAGGTTAGAGGAGGTCACTGTTGCTGCTCTCAGTGACTCTGCTGAGTCTGGAACCAGCTCTGGCTGTCCCCAGAGCCTGGGGGTTTTCCGTGGATCTTCATCCTCCTATGGTACATTTGATCTGTCTAAAAACCCTGAGTTTTGGTCCTCACGGAACTCCGTAAGGCTGCTCTCCCTTTGCCCAGTTTGCAGCTAAGAATCCCTCCCATGGTGAACCAAGCTCCACATTTATTTTCTTGCTTCCTGGACAAGCTTGGTTTCCAGGGCAGTACAGTTTCCAGAAATAATTTGGGAAGACGGTTCTGCATCTGTCAGGGCAGAGAGCACCCCTGGCTTTGCTGCTGGCCTGGTAAGGCCCTGGTGTGGTCTCCGGTCCCACGAGCGTGCCCTGATGCCCATCCTCTGCCTGTGTGAATGACACGCTTGCACCTGTCCCTTCGATTTTGCGGAAAGCGAAAGCATGTCTCCTCCAATGCAGGCTGACGTGCTTCTTTATAAATGCTTGGGCATTACTATTGATTTTTGGCTGAGGAGTTTGAAATCCTATCTCTTGGACTCGTGAGATTTCCCTGCTGCAGCAAGAATGCATTGTCATTCTTAATATAGCCAATCTCTGACACAATATTCATATTAAGCTTCCAAGGAGTGGCATCAGCACAGCCTCGGGGACGGTGCCTGGGCTGGTGGGGGTGACTGACACAGCTGTGCCTCCCCTTCTCTCTCCCCACCACACTGTCTCTTCATTGAGAAACCCTCTCCTAGGCCATCCCCAGCTAAAGTGCTGGAGATGATGAGTAGGAGACAGTAAGCCTAAGAGGAGTTGATTTCCAGCCTTCGTTCTCGGATTTCTGTGACCCAGAGAGGGGCAAGAGCCTGCCCAAGTCACACAGTTTGTGGCAGGGGCACTGGAACCATGGTGTCCTTTATGTCAAGGATCTGGCCTCACAGCTGCAGGGCTGTTAACGTGTGTGAGACAATTTGGTACAAGAACAAGATTGCTGGGTCACGGTGGTCAGCAAGAACTCATGCCCTTGCCTTGGTATTCAGAAGACTGCATTTTGGAGAGTCCCAAGTTTGCAAAGATGAAGGGTTTTGTTTTTGTTTTTGTTTTTCTATTTATTTATTTTGGAGGCTGGGTTTCTCTGTGTAAGGTTCTGGCTGTCTTAGAACTCACTTTGTAGACTAGGCTGGCCTCAAACGCCTGTTTCTGTTTCTTGAGTGCTGGGACTAAAGGTGCGAGCCACCACTGTTTGGCTAAAAGGTTCAGATTCAACGGAAAATCTCATGACTTTTGAAATGTTGACGGCTAGTTCTGAAGCACATGTGGGTGTGCACACACCTAATGTGGCTTCTAGCAAGGCCACAGTCCCAGCTAGAGGCAACACTGCTGCCCCACCTGTCTCAGTGCCTTGACTTCTTTCTCACTTAGGGCTCTATAGATGCGAGAAAAAGCATGACCAAAAGCAACTTGGGGAGGAGAAGGTTTAATTCAGCTTCAGCTCTCAAGGCCCATTCCTTGATGGAGGGAAGTCCTGGCTGGAACTTGAGGCAGGAAGCAAAGCAGAGGCTGTGGAGGAACGCTGCTCATTGACTTTCTTTCCATGGCTTCCTCGGCCTGTTTTCTTATCCCATCCATGACCAGCTACCCCTGGGTGACCTTCAAGAAAATGCCCCATAGACTTGCCTACAGGTCAATCTTATGGAGCCATTTTCTTAATTAAAATTCTCTTCCCAAATATGTCGAGGTTTGTGTCAAGTTGATGTACCTTCCTTGCCATCCCCATTTGTCCTCAGTGGTGGTCTCAAGGGATTAGACCCTGGCATTTTGAGCTCCCCCCACCCCCATCTCCAGCTCCAGCTGTGTGGTCCTCCAGTGGCTTGGCTCTTCCTCGCCAGCCCTACTCTGAGTTCCAGTTTGCACACATCCCAGAGTGTACAGGGCTGACCCACACTCCTTGGGCTTTGCTGAGAAGACCGTCCTCAGAATCTGCAGGGTGTGTCACTGAATAGGTTCCCACTGAGGGGTCATGTCCTCAGAAATGCTAACGTGTATAAGCCAAGAGGAGTGGGGGTGGAGTTGTGACCACCCCCAGTCACCCTGGAAAAGCAATAAATGTAGGCTTCTGAGATTTTGCCTTGTCATTAGGTGTTTGGAAAGAATTAAGAAAATGATATTTCTTTCCCTCCCTCCCTCCCTCCATTTATCCCTCTCTCCCTGTTGTGTGATGTGTTACTCTTTTGGCCTTTCGGGGGGCCCACCACTCAGCTCCCAAATAAATCACATGGAGGCTTATACTTTCTTATGAATGCCTGGCCTTAGCTTGGCTTGTTTCTAGCCAACTTTTCTTAAATTATTCCATCTACCTTTTACCTCTGGGCCTTTTCCTTTTTTTACTTCTGCGTATCCTACTTTCACTTTTACTCCGTGGTTGGCTGTGTGTCTGGCCCCAGACACCCTCCTCCCCTTGATCTCTCACTGTTCTCTCTCCTCAGGTCTCCTTCTAGTTTATTCTCTGTCTGCCAGCCCCACCTGTCTTTGCTCCTGCCTCGCTATTGGCTGTTCAACTCTTTATTAGACCTTCAGGTGTTTTAGACAGGCAAAGAATCACAGCTTCACAGAGTTAAACAAATGCAGCATAAACAAAAGTCACACACCTTAAAATCATATTCCCCAATACCTCCTACCCTCCCTCCCTCCCTTCCTTTTCTTGAATCAGGTCTCATATTGTCCCAGATGGCATCAAACTTGCTCTGTAGCAAAGATTGGCTTTGAACTCCTAATCCTGTCTCTGCCTCCAAAGTACTATGTCTGTAGGCATGGCCCACCAGGCCCACTCTGAAAAGGCTGGGTTTTTTTTTCCATAATTATAAAATCATTTTGTTAAAACCATAGGAAGTTGTAGACAGAAGACCTTCAGAAGTCTCTTCTTCAGAGACCTAGGAAAGGCATGAGAGGACCTTCAGCTTGGGGATGTGGTAATTGGCAGAGTCCTGGGCTGGGAGAGTTTGTGAAAGCCCTCCCTGTAGCTCTTAGGTCTGACCTAAAGCATGCAGGCACCTGCACACCAACCACCATGGTCCCTGTTGTATCTAGCAGGTGAGCTCATTCTGAGGGAAGCCTGGAACCCATCAAGGTGCCACTCCCAGCCCTGAGGAGCAGCCCACAGAGACTATTGCCTCTACCGGACCCTCAGAACCTTCTATTAGACCCACCTTGAGAGCTCTGCTCCTGCCTCTTCCCTCTCCGTCCTCACTTGGTGCTCTCTTCTGCACCACACTACGGCCAGGAACTCAGTGTGCTCAGAAAAGGCCCTGAGGAGGCCCAGGAAGGACTCAGGGAGGAGGACATCAAGCCAGAGTTTGGGGGAAGCAGAGTAGAAGCCTGGGGCTGGGTTCTGGCTAAGGCACAGGCCCATGAGAGACCTCTGAGTCCCTGTTTTCCTTGCCAGAAATTGAGGAAGGAGCCCCATTAGCAAATCATGAGATTAATGCAGTCTTACCTCCACAGCAAAATGAGCAGAGAGCGAGTGAGCACAAGGGATAGTGTGGAATAGTGTGGCTGGGAAGCGCTGAGGAGAGGGAATACCACAGCATGTGTGCAGGTGGCTCCAGGGGCAGGGTAAAGGTGCCACACTCACAAGCGTGGATGTAGTTTGTAGAGCAGGTGTTTGGCCCCACATCCATGAGTCCTGGTGAGGGGCCATGTCACGGCATGTGTTTCTTGCTTCGGGTTGCAGTTTGAGATATGCTGGGCTGTAGTGGCACACGCCCTTAATCCCAGCTCTCAGGAGGCAGAGACAGGCAGATCTCTGAGTTCGAGGCCAGCCTGGTCTACAGAGCTAGTTCCAGGACAGCTAGGGCTACACAGAGAAACCTTGTCTCAAAATAGAAAGAGGGGAGGGGTTTGATGGCCTAGAATCAGTCTTCTAGTTTTTTGTTTTGTTTTGTTTTTGAGACAGGGTTTCTCTGTGTCACAATCCTGGTTGTCTTGGAACTCACTCTGTAGACCATACTGGCCTCAAACTCAAACAAAGATCCACCTGCCTCTGACTCCTGAGTGCTGAGATTAAATGTGTGTGCTATCACGGTCTGGCTGAAGCACTCTTCCTAGCTACATGGCACAAATGTATGGTTCCTGAGTTGAGTTGACATGAGCAAATTGTATAATATCTCCGGGACTCACTTTTCTTTCCTGAGCAATGGGCTCAAATCCACAGCCAGCATAGAAGGCTGGTAGGACTTGGGGCATGATGCCCTCAATGCCATCATCTCCATCAAGGAGTAGGGCATGTGCCTTCTAGTCAGTCTTCAGATGAAAGGAGAGAACACAGTGTCCCTTGTACCTCAGTTCTGAGTCTGACCTCCATCCAGGGAGCCTGGCTCTCTCCCTGTACTGCCATGCCCTCTGGGTTGGGGCCAGAATGAGACAGGATCTGGGCCATAGCCAAACCCTCCAGCTTCTGGGGAGTAGGGCCCAGAGCTCTTCTGCTTGTCCCTCCCGGGCCAAGCAGGGAGCCATTTGTGCCCTGGCTTGGGTGAAGTAGGTCTCATCTCATAAGTATTACTTTGCTCCCCTTCACTCCCTTGCTACTAAAAAACAACAATAAAAACAAAAATCTTCATAAACCTTGCAAACTAAGTCTGTGAAGTGTTAAAAAAAAACAGAAATGGGGGGGGGGAGCAGGGGAGAAGGACAGAAATGATCTGTGAAGGAACCTGCTTGCCCAGGTAGGCCCTGCTGAGTTGGGAGCTCTGAGGTTAGAAGAAGGGAGGAAGAGGAGAGGAGCAAGGCCACCTGCCTTCCTCAGGCTGAGTCCAGAGAAGCACAAGAGGAGCCAGAGGCAGCCCGGAAGTCCTGAGCTGGGGCAGTTGCAGGCTGGCAGGAAAGCAAGGGTCTTGGTTGGACGTTGGGGGCAGGCTTTGTGCTTGGGAAGGCTGAAGGCGATGCTGCTCCGCCCTGCCTCCCACTCCCTTCCCCCCTCCCGAGGTGCAGATGGCCACATTTGCAGGTTAACTGCAGCAGCTGGAGATGCATTATTAGTTTCCTGCTGCTCCTTCATATTTGCTTGGATTTTTTTTTTTTAACGGCAACATAATTTACAACTGGTCCACCAGCGTCAGAGCTGGCACGTTCTAAATCCGCATCAGATTTATGTAATGCCGTTGCTTATCAGTGAATGAAGTCATAATTATTGCTTTGTACCATTAAATAGCATAAATATATAAACTGTTATACAAATTGCAGCAAACGTTCCCTCTGGGGAGCTCTAGACCAAGTTTAATGTCGTGCATTTGTCTGGGATGGCAGTTTCCATGGTATATAATAATGTTGATAAATTTTACTGCAGCAAGTGACATTTTAAAGCATTAATTTTGATGCTCAAAAATTTCTGAAGAATATACAGGATGGTCAGACTGGTGCTGTAAGGATCACGGAATGAGGCTGAGTTGCTAGTTGAGGGGGATGCTTGAGAGAGCAATGGGTGGCGCGTGGCACCTCCCAGCTCTCCTCTCTAGTCAAGATCACCCCTTTCCTCTCTCAACTCCCCAAGGAAGGCAGCAAATACATTTTCTGTGGCAATGATGATAATTAATTTCAAAAAATTCAAATAGATTCATTTCTGCCTTAAATTTGAAGTGTGCAAAGGAAGGTGGAAGGAGGGGCATGGAAAATGCACAATTGGTGGGGATGGTCCTCGTAGTAACCTCCTTCCCAATTATGTAAATTCTGTGTGGGGTGAAAAAAATCCCCATCCTAATTAGAGATGCAACACCTGGCCTCAGACGATGCTTCAGATGCCAGGCGTGTGGCTGCATAGACTCCTAAAGCCATTATCGGCGAGAGAGCGACTTTTGCGAGAAGCCCCAGGACAGCGAATGGCATTTACCTGGTGTGCTCTTTGGAGAGCTGGTGGCCTGTGAAGGGTTGGAGAGAGGGCTCACCTTTTGCCTTCAGGAGAAGGCATGAGAGCTTCAGGGACCCTGCTGGGTCCCCTCACCACACTGGAGCTGACCCTGAGAAATGGAGAGTATGACTCAGTCTCCCTGCCCCTTCAAAACCTGGACCTTGGCCTGCTGGAACATTCTTGGAGAGGCTTGTCACCAGTTTTCAGCGTCTGCCCTGCATTCTCCTGACTTTTACTTTGAGAGTGGGAGAGTCCTCTGGCAAGCAACATAGCTCTTCTTGGTAACTGGGAGTCTTTAGTGTCCTCTTTTGGCATGAGGCTGTGTCACATCCCGGGGCCTTGAGGTTGGGGGCCTCTTGTAGCTAATTCTGCGTGTGGAAGTAGCCTAGGTCATCTGCAGATGAGAGCATTTATTCTGGGGGGCGGGGGGAGGTGGGCGGTGCTCTGTAATACGCTGATTGCCAGGGACAGCAACTGTCAGTGTCAGAGATGAAACTGTCACCAGTGCAGGTGCTCAAGCAATTCATGATCCGAGAGCCCTCTGCAATGGATATGATGGACAATAAGAAAACTTGTTGGCTATAGCCCTTGAAAGCTGGGGCCATTTGTTACCCAAGCTTATCCTAGCCCATCCTGACTATCCTGACTAATATACTTCTCCTGTGGTTAGCTCAGACTTAATGACTTACTTTCAGCAGTGTGCTGAGAATGCCAGCTGCCCCCACCCCCACCCCATTATTGGCAGTGAAGAAGTTAGATAACTTTCCTAAGGTTACACAGCATCCAGAAAACCAACACGTGTTTCTTAGTCACACTGGCCAAGCTCTGTCTTCCCTCTTGCTTTGCTTTAAAGAGTGAATTCTCCTCAGCCAGGCTGGGGACTTAGAGTACAGGCCACAGGGACTGGAGAGGATTGCAGACCATACTCTTCACAGCCGAGCAGCTGAGCTTTCTGCCGAGCCTGTGAACTTCCGCAATGCTTCCATGTCTGCTCATAGCAGCAAAGCTAGGCACACATTTTCTGTGTGAGCGGCTCATTCTGATGTCTTGAC
Organism: Dicrostonyx torquatus; assembly: GCA_028555095.1. Classification (NCBI taxonomy): domain Eukaryota; kingdom Metazoa; phylum Chordata; class Mammalia; order Rodentia; family Cricetidae; genus Dicrostonyx; species Dicrostonyx torquatus. Next base: position 3,339,461 of record JAQHUG010000066.1, on the reverse strand, counting down.
CTTGACTGTAAACCTTGAACTCTGTAATGAAATCCCACATTTATTCCTTTGTCTCCTGCCAGTGTGTGGAAAAGTCCTTCGGAGACCAGTATTTAATGTTCTGGGGCCTTGTCCCCTAGTGGCCAGGAGTGGTGGAGTCCCCCCCCCCTTCACGAAATGAGGACTGTGGGCTTAAAGAGGGGATTGGTGCACAAAGGACACTCACCACGGAACACTTCGTGCGTGGAGAGCTTTTCTTGGGAAATCGGGGAGGTAACGATCTAAGTGAATTATTAAAATGGCTTAAAGTGAAGTAGAGAATAGCTAGAAGGGAAAGAATGGGTCGCCCTTGTTTACAGAGTTGGAAAGCATTGATTGTGGGGCTACTGTATGCAGTGCGTGGTGGAGAGCCGTCCACTTGTCGTGCTGGACAGCCTGACGTCTCCTGGCAAGCGGCCTGACTACGAATCGTGTGACTTTACCAGCCCTGTTTTCAGTGTTGAACTGAATTGTCCTTATTCCACTACTAATGGAAACTCTGTGTGTGTGTGTGTCTCTCTCTCTTCCTCAGACAGGGTCTTTATGTAGCCCTGCCTGTCCTGGAACTCTCTATGTAGACTAACAGAGATCTCCTTGCCTCTGACACCCAAGTGCTGGATTAAAGGCATGCGCCTCCATAGCCAACTAGTGGAAGTTTTGGAAGTTTTATTTTTTTTGGTTTTTGTTTTTGTTTTTTTTTGTTTTGTTTTTTTTTTTGTTCAAGACAGGGTTTTTCTGTGTCTGTATAACAGTCCTGGCTGTCCTGGAACTCGCTTTGTAGACCAGGCTGACTTAGAACTTACTGAGAGCCGCCTGCCTCTGCCTGCCAAGTGCTGGGATTAAAGGTGTGTGCCACCACCGCCCGGCACTAATGGAAATTCTTAATGATCGCAATGAGAATCCTCTGGGGGTCCAGAGCTCGAGGTTTAGGCTGCATCATCTACTGTACTGGAACACTCACTCAGACTTTCCGGAAGAGGTATCCCTCGGTCATCCAGTGTCAAGAAGTCTTGGTTGGCATCTGTAGGCCCTGAGGAGTCCAGAGCGCCTGTGGTCACTAACTTTTGGGTCCAGTCTATCCTTCACAGACAAACCCGTTTACTCACATGACCTTTACAAAGTCATTTTGCACCCATACTTCAAAGTCATCAATGAAAGTAATTTCAGAGGATCATTGCAGTCTGCCCATGGCCGCTTTTCTTGCGCAACCTTGGGCATTGGGTGGGTAGAGCAGGTGGCCACCTAGACCAGCATGTAGATGTCAGGACTCGGCAAGATGCCACATAATTCACGGACTGCAAGCAGGGTGAACAGGATGGTAAGGGTGTGTGGTGGCCAGGGTCCAGTTTGCACCGGCTGTCATGTGCTGGGGTGCCCTCCTCAAGCCTGCCCTTCCCCTTCCGTGGCTTCCACCATCTTCACCTATACCCTGGAGCAGAGAAAGAGCTCTCTTCAAGAGCTGATCCCTGAGTGGCAACTTACACTGTTACTTTGGCCTTTTGCGAGTGGTGCTTAGAAGCTAGGTGTCGTCACATCTATAAAATAGGACTGGGGCTGGGTCAGTGGTTAAGGGCCCTTGCTGCTCTTGTAAAGGATCCAGGTCTAGTTCCCAATGTTCACATGGCAGCTCACAACCATCTGTAACTCCAGTTGCAGGGTATTTCATACCCTCTTCTGGCTCCCTCCGGTACCAGGCACACACATGGTACACACACATATGTGTAGTAAAAACATTCATGCACATGAAAGTAAGAATTGTTCTTTCCCCAGCGGACTTAGAAGGCTGCAAGAGACATAAAGGTGACCTGTTTCAGGGAGCCAGAAGACCATCATGAACTCCTTGGCCTGCTCCCGGATAACACTTAAGTTCAGAATTGAGTTTCTAGGACCCTAGATAAAACTCGGCACTTAACTTGTTTAAGCAGTGTCAGTTTGTCTGTCTGTGCTATGTGCTGCTGTGGGGAGCATCTGACTCACTAGGACCCTGCTTCTGTACAATTCAGCTGGACAGTTTCTGTGTAATAGAGACCGAGGAAGGTCAGAAGTGCTGTGCCCCATCCCTACTTGTTATCAGTGCCAGTGCTGCACCTATACCCGGTATCTGCAGGGTAGAAGATCTCCCCAGACTGTGTGCCCGGCAAGGTGGAGGCATACCAGCATCTCCCAGCTTCCCCCAAATCCTCCCAAAAGCATCCTCCTTGGGACCCTCTTCTCACTTCTGTACTCCAACATGTTCTTAGGCCCACCCACACGAGGTCATTCATTCGTCCGTCTGTCCATCCATCTGTCCGTCCATCCATCTGTCCGTCCATCCATCCACTGACTTGGTATTCCTGTATTTATTATGCAACAGACAGATTAGGGCATTTCTTCCTCTTGCAGTGGCCTCTGCCCATTATCTGCTCCCTTAGGGACCTGGCTCCTTCCTGCCTGCTTTATGCTTACCCCATGCCTGCTACCTCCCTCCTGCTTAGACAAGAGTGCAGACACCATCAAAAGCTACACCCTAAGAGTACAGCATGCAAAGGCCTCTGAAGCTGAACATGTGTAGAAAACAGACATGACACTCCTTGCCACACCCCACACTGCCTGTCTTTGCCTTCTTCCGCCTCCAGGGTAGCACCATCCTCACCTTGGGATACCTTTTGTTATTTGTCTGATGCACCTGTGTCTCCTGGTATGCCTAATATAGTATACCTTCTATTGGTTAAGTCAATGGATGGATGGTTCAGGTGTGGGGCCTGGGTAGGGAGGGGGGAAGAGATGGCTCTAAGTGTAGACAGATTTAAGGACCTGGTGACTCCACAAAGACTAATTGCAATTCTAACACAGATACGAATACAGCAGTGACTGATAGGCTGCTCTCCTCAATGCACATAGCTGCTTTTCCTGGTCCTGGCAGCCAGCCTGTGGCTCTGCTTTCCAGATCTGAGTGAGGTGTGGATAGGTCTGTGATTGCTCAAGGTCAGTTAGCCAGTAAGTGTCGGTCACTCTGACCTGAGCCTGTCTAGGCTGAGTCTGGAGCTGGCGCTCGGACCTCACTTCCTGCTGCTTTAAGCCCTGGGCAGTCTTTCTTCAGCTGGGCCAGCTGGACATAAGCTCAGCGGGCTGTAGAGCTGAGCTGTCCTTGGCGGGCACTGCCCCTGCCTAGCCACCCCCACCCACCTGCCAGGAGCACCAATCCTCCTGGGCATCGCAGAGCCTTCTGTGCTCCTCTCCAAAGGACAGGGCATATTTCTTCCCAACCCTCTTAAGACCCAGCCTGCACTGGAGGCTTCATCATCATGCAAATTAGCAGGATTGGATCCGCTCCTGCGGAGGACTCCGGGGGCGGCAGAAGGACGGAGGCCAGTGGAAGGGGGGGAGCGCAGAGGGCTGGTGCCAGCAACATGCCACCCTGGGGAGGCTGCTGGGGATGGGGGAGAAGGCTGAGGCTGGGCCAAGGCAGGCTCCCAGCACTGTTGCTGAAGATGGAACCAAGATGTTCTTCTCGGATTTACTCTTTGTGGATTGAGCCCTTTTATGATTCATCAGTAAGTAAATATCAGCTGAGGGGTGATTTGTTTCTAACAAGCTTATAAAATACTGGCGTCGTTTGTGGCTTGTTGGAGTGCTGATTATAAACACTCCCCCATGCCCACTCCTCCGTCAAATTAGCATTCAACGAACAAACATTGGATCTTTCTATTGCTTTCTGCTCTGTCTTCAGGCGCTGGAGGGATGAGTAGGCGACAGGAAGGCTTGGACCCCAGACTGAAATATTCAGCATCTACTTAAACTTTCAGGGGTGAAAGAGATGATCCCCTCACTGGGCCCTCCAAATGTGGGGAAACTGAGCCCTCTGAGTCCAGCTGGTCCTCTCCCATGTCTCACTGCCAAGTTTCCTTGTGACCCGGCTTCTCCCCGCCCCCAAGCCTGTCATCTTCAATCTCATGGAGACTGCAGATCTGGTCAGGCTACATCTGGCCCTCAGCACTTGGAGCGGCTGCCTGCCCCCAGGGGTCCCGCCTGTACCCAGCCAGAGGCCTTGCCTGGACCCAGTCAGAGGCCTCTGCCACTAAGAACATCTGAGCAGGTCATGGGGTTTGTCACATGCCAGCTCCTCACCCATGAGAGCTCACCCATCAGAACTGGCCTGCATTCTCCCTTCCTCCTGGCCTCCAGCTTAGTGGTCAGGAGTCATGTTAGTTGCATTTGGCTGTCCAGGACATGCGCCTACAGCACCTTATCCCCACCCCCCCAGCCTTACGTGTGGTACAGTTGATGCCTAACGTGAGAATGCGTGGCCACTTGTTCAAGCGTCATCGTTGTCATGCTGAGAAACTATGATTTGCCAAGTGCCCAGCAGGTGTCTGCCAAGCCATAGGAAGGCATGCCATCACTCAGCCAGCCAGAAACGGGCCTTTTTCCGTCACAGTGGCAGAGCCTGGATTTGAAAAGTGACCCAGCCCTCCTGAAAGGTCAGAGAACGCAGTCAAGGCAACAGGGAGCAGTCTGCCCCAACTTAGGTTTTTGCGGGCCTCCTGCAGTTAGAGCTGCCCAAGTGAAGGTAGCTACCACAGCTTATAGTCTCTTTTAATATCATATTTTATTAGTTCTTTGAGAATTTTATGCCTATGTACAAGGTATTTTGATCATATCTGCCCCCTCTTCCCAGATGCATACCCAAGATCCCCTCCCAACTCCATGCCTTTTTTTTTTTTTTTAAATAATAACATTGGGTCCAATTTGTGGTGCCCATATACTCATGGGTGTGGGGCCACTCACTGGAGCCTACCTGGTATCATATTCTTAATGAAAATAGGCTCGCCTTCCTCTAGCAGCTATCAGCTGTCAACAGCTCCTTAGCTAGAGGTGGGGGGGGCACTTGTGAACCCCTACTTCCTCCATGCGGACTGGTTTGATCCTGTGAAGGGCTAATGCAGGCCACCGCAGCTGCTCTCAGTTCATGCGTGCAGTGGTCCTGTCATTCAGAAGACAGTTTCTCCCAGGTCCTTCTTGACCCTTGGCTCTTCAAGTCTTTCTAATCCTCTTCCCTTCCGTGTGTTCCCTGAGCCTTGGAGAGAAGTGGGTATCTCCTTTATGGTTGAGCATTTCATCAACACTTATCCTCTGTGCCTTGACCAGTCTGCCTTATCCAGGGACCTCCAGGGCAGAGGTCAAGTAGGTCTAGGAGAGATCTATGTTACAGAGTGGGTACACTGTCAACAACACCACTGTCTCAGTCATTATTCACTGGGTTCTAATTTTTATTTTTAATTATTTTATCAATTTTTTTCAAGACAGGGACTCACTCTATGTCTCTGGCTTTCCTGGAACTCACTCTATAGACCAGACCAGGCTGGATTTGAACTCACAGATTGCCTGCCTCTGCCTTCCAAGTGCTGGGGTTGAAGGCATGTGCCGCTAAACTCAGCCTGAGTTCAATTTTTTAAATTAAAAAGCTTTAATTCTAGTTTATTACAAAAGCTATTTGTTCTCATTACAGAAAAGCTAGACAGTGCAGCCAGGCAGTGCTAAGTGTTCTGCTGTTTGAAAGTGATCCCTTGGTTTCTTCCTGTGATCCCAGCAGCTTTCTCTCCCTACCCCAAACCCAGTTAGTACTGGAGGGAGGGCATGTTTGCGGCACCTGCTGGAGGCACTGCTGTTTCGAGAGGGGCAGGAGCATGGGCAGGTACTAAATACTGTTTACCGTGGACACACACACAACACACACACACACACATCACCATCTCCCCCACCCCAAGCTCTGTTCTCTGATTGAGTGCCGCTTGTGCTGACAAGAGAAGAGAGTGTAGTCCAGTCAGTCTTACCTCTGTGTGTGCCCTGGTGCAGAGTGGCATCTTGGTTCCCAGCCCATGCATGGCTGAGGACAGGAAGTATTCCTAGGAGGAAGTGTGGAAGCCCAGCTCCTCAGACATCTTTCAGATGGCCGCAAGGGCTTGTATGCTGGGCTAAAGGCCACTTGGACTTCTGTTTTATTCTGGACTCTGGTCTTGTGCGTTTATGCCTAGTCTCTATAGGGCTTACAGGATCTCTGCTCTTTTGAGCCTTGGGCAGGGAAGAAAGCTTTCTTCCAGAGTTTCACTCGAGACTCACACACTAGAGGCACAGTCTGGGTTTTGGGACTTTCCTGGGACCTGGCTTGAGGCGTTCCAAGGCTTTGCTAAGGCCCATCCCTTATATGAGCAGAGCGGTTAAAGCACACGGTAGAGGCAGGGAAGTCAGCTTTGAGTCTTCTTTCCCTAGCAACCTGAGGCTACCACAAAGGGATGGGGAGCTGTATGTAGGGAGAGATGCTGTAGAGGAGTTTACTTTGCCAGACTTCAAAATGGCTCCGCAAATGTGCTGTCAAGTGCACGCCCATGAGTGTGTGTGTGTGTGTGTGTGTGCATGTGTGTGTGTGCACGTGTGTGTGTGCGTGAGCGTGTGCATGTGTGTGTGTCTGTGTGTGTGTGTGATGTCTAGTGGGAAGGGAGGTACCATCTTTCTATCAAGCAAGCCTTAGACAGTCCCAGGACTCTGGTTCATCATGCTCAGCCTCTACCATTCCACCTGCCCTCAGAGTGTCCGTGGGCTCCCTGCCCTGAGTCTCAAGACTGAATGTTGCGTATAGGCTGGTGTGGGCCTAGCTGGGCCAGCCTAGGCCTCTGCATTTCTGAGAACCTTGGTTTAGGATTCTCTGCCCCCTCCCCCCACGAGAGTTTTGCATATGTTCTTTGGCTTGGCCTTTCAGGCTTTTCTTTCTCAGCAAGCTTGCTATGGGAAAGAGGGTCTCATTCGATTCTGTCACACACACACACACACACACACACACACACACACACACACATCGTGTGTTCTGCACATCTGCCATAGTCAGTGGTTATGTGATAATGTTGATGATAACAACACTTGCTATAACCGACAAGGGCACACAGTAGCCTTGTGAGGCAGGGAGGGCACTGGTCTCTGGGTGCTGCACCAGCCAGCAGCTTGTGGGTGGTAGTTGGCTCTTGAGCTGTGAATGCTGCGCTTGCCTGGGAAGTGTCAGCTGAATGTAACGAGTAGGCAGAAGACAGCCAGGACCAGCTAAGAGCAGTACACTGGCTGGGGCATGATTCATGGAAAGACTTAGCCTTACTAGCCATTATATGTGGTGCCTAGGGAGCCTTGCTGTAGCAAGGCCAGCACCTAGGCATGGTGAGTGGCATCTCTAATGGTGTGGGGTGCCACCATGACCCATGTGCTGTAGGACTGATCCATCAACAGAGCCATGAGATACGGGAAGCGTGAGTCAGCAGCTAATCAACACAGCCTGGCCTTTATTGAACATCTGCATATCTACCTGGGGCGTCTAAAGACTTGAGTTTAGCTGGGAGGTGGAGGCAGGGGGATCTCTGTGAGTTCAAGGTCAGCCTGGCCTACAAGAGCTAGTTTCAGGACAGGCACCAAAGCTACAGAGAAACCCTGTCTCAAAAAATAAAATAAAATAAAAAACCCTTGAGTTTATTGGCTAGGGTTGTTTAGGTTGCAAGCAATAGAAAGTTAAGTAAACATAAGCAGAGAATGCTCTCATTTGCTGTAACAGGTCAGCTCACTTTGTGTACAGTAGGCATCTCTTAGACACATGTTGCCAGGAGGACAGAGGTATAGGTAAGAGAGAACTGCCTGAGTGAGGGCCTCACATCTGAGTGAGGAAGGCGGGGCCAGGTGGGCCTGTGGTGGGTAGGTGAGGCCTGGGCAGAAGGGAGTAGCTCCAGGTTCTCCAGAGTATGCAGTTGAGCTGGGAAGTTTGTCTAGTTGGCCTGTGCTACACGGACGGCTGTGGGGGAGCCTGGGCAGTTGTGGGGGAGCCTGGGCAGTTGTGGAGGAGTCTGGGCAACTGTGGGGGAGCCTGGGCAGCTGTGAGCTGGGCAACTGTGGGGGAGCCTGGAGCAGCTGTGGGGGAGCCTGGGCAACTGGGGAAGCCTGGAGCAGCTGTGGGGGAGCCTGGGCAACTGTGGGGAAGCCTGGAGCAGCTGTGGGGGAGCCTGGGGCAACTGTGGGGGAGCCTGGGCAGTTGTGGAGGAGCCTGGGCGGCTGTGGGGGAGCCTAGGCAGCTGTGGAGGAGTCTGGGCAACTGTGGGGGAGCCTGGGCAGCTGTGAGCTGGGCAACTGTGGGGGAGCCTGGGCAGCTGTGGGGGAGCCTGGGCAACTGTGGGGAAGCCTGGAGCAGCTGTGGGGGAGCCTGGGCAACTGGGGAAGTCTGGAGCAGCTGTGGGGGAGCCTGGGCAACTGTGGGGAGCCTGGGGGCAACTATGGGGGAGCCTGGGCAACTGTGCGGGAGCCTGGGCAGCTGTGGGGGAGCCTGGGCAACTGTGGGGGAGCCTGGGCAGCTGTAGGGGGATGAGCCAGGTGGATAGAACTAAGATGCAGAGTCATGTTGGAGGTGCTATTTTGTTCTCTCCGGGTTTTTTTCCTTCCCTCTCTCCCTGTTTTTTGTTTTTGTTTTTTGTTTGTTTCTATTTGTTCTCTGTGTGGCCCTGGCTGTCCTGGAACTCATTCTGTAGACTAGACTGGCCTCCAACTCATAGAGATCTACCTGCCTCTGCCTCCCGAGTGCTAGGATTAAAGGCAGTTGCCACTACGCCTGGCTTTTTTTTTTTTTTTTTTTAAAAAGGAATCTAGAAAAATACCCTTTCTGGAAAGGAAAGACACCATGGAAACCAGAGCTATATGGGGCTGGAGGTCGGCTGTACATCTTACCAGAGTGTGAGACCTGATGTCCACATATCCTCCCAGCCTGTTGAGCTTGCCTGAGCAGCGGAGGTTGCCTGTATGTTTTCTGCCTTGATCTCTAGCGACTCAGCAGGAAGCCTGCTTCTCTCCTTCTAGTACACACTGACACCTGTCCCCTGCCCTTCTGGGCGAGGGGCTGTTAGGGCTTGTTGCTCTGAACTGCCTCATCCTGGTCAATGGGATGATCAAAGACCCTCGCCCACCTCACCTGCAGGGCAGATGGCAGCACAGCCAGAGGCCAGCAGCAACACTGCAGGGCTCTGAAATGTCCAGGTGCTGCCACCAAAGCATCCTGAGGAAGTGTCTGGAATCTCCCAGCTCCAGAGCTGAACAAATCAGCACTAATATGACCTGGAGCTAACTAATGAGGCTCTCTCTTACCGCCGTCCTGTGCCTACTAGAGGAAGATGTTCAGGGATGGCATTAGGCTCGGCCTGGAAATGAGGACACATAGACAAGAAGTGGGGATCAGTGGACAAAAGAGGATGGTCCTAAGAATCCCACAGAAGCCTGCTCACCTTGCGCCACTGTGCCTTGCTGTGTGTGTGGCTTTCCCACTAAACTGAAGGCAAAAGAACGCATCCTCCATCCCCCTTTGGACACATGTGACTGCTTGTAGGAAGTATCGGCCATATGAGTGTGCTTGTTCATTTATTTCATGTTGCCTTCAAATTTCTAGTATGGGCTTTTCTTCTCACAGAACTCAGGTCCTAGCAAAACAAACAGAAAACCTACTTCTTTGAGACTGAGGTTTCACCAACAGCAATAGGGAGCTCCATGGAGCCCTACAGTCAGGCTCGGAAACATGTGTATGATGCCTTCCTTGGCTGACTTAAAAGGCGGACTCCTCGGGTTGCTTCCTTTCTTTCGGCTTTGACATTCAGCAGGTATCTCCTGGTTGCTGACCTTCCTGCTGACCTGTGGAGATGCTGTGGCCAGGGCAGGATACAGACAGGTTCCATGGTGGAGTGGCTTGTGGGCTTCTAGAACAGCTGTATGTTTTGGATTCATCATATACTGTCTTGTCAGGCTCTGGATCCACCCGTCAGAGACACCCCATTCTCCTTGAATGTTCCCACATTCACCAGACTCTTACCTGTCTGGAGCAGAATGGCCATGCAGTTAAGAAGGTAGAGTGATGTTGAGGGTCAGGGCCGCTCCCGTGTAAGCAGGTCCCGTGTAAGGCAACGACAATGTCAATGACAAGCAATGACAGCAAGCCATAGGGTGGGTCTTCGTTCTTGTGGAAAGCCTGACTCCTAGTCACCCTGGTTACGGCTTTCAGATCTGCGGTGGTGTACAGCCATGTGGATTCATTGGAAATCTTACCTGGGATTGTGAGTTTTCTTTTCCTGGCTAGACACACCTGATAGGAAACCATTTGGAGATGCTGGGCGGCCACATATAGTCATGGCGGCAAATAACAGGGACCCTGTTGGGCAGTGTTGCCCAGCTGAGGTGTACCCATTATCTTTGGAGCCCACGCTCCACGGATGGAGGATTTAGCTGACTGTGGCCCCACTCACTCTGAGTTGAGGTGCGCTGTGCTTTGACACACGAGTTCCGGCATTCCTCATCATGCCGCATCCTGTCCCTGCACTATCCCGAGGAACCCTCTGCAGGGATACACTGTTCTAACTGGTGGCCGGCAGCCCCACTGAGTCCTTAAGACCTGACCGAGGAACTGAGTTTTCATTTTAACTGTAATTAATTCAAATTTGAATGGCCAAGGGTGACCAGGAACCACCACTAGTATAGATCTAGAAGTTGCCTTTTTTTTTCTTTGAAGGAAAAGAATTTCCAAGAGATATTAACCATCACTTTCTGTCCTCTGCTTTTTCTACTGAGGTTGGGATGCTCCATGTCCAGTTAAAGGCTAAAGAGAAGTCAGAAAACAGTGGACTGTAGGCTCCAAGCTGTCTGAGCACCGATGTTTCTTACTCTAGGTCCTACTGAGTGCAAGGTCTAATTTGCCTCTGACCTTGGGAAGATCAGTGAAGGTGTGGCTCCTTCTCCTGCCACCAAGTGCTGTGTCTCTGAATCCATGTATGTAAGCCACTGCCTGGCTTTTATTTTTTTTTCTTCTATGCTGTCGCTCATTTCAAGTGATGATTTTTGGTAGGGACAAAAAGTGAAGCCGGCGGTAGAGAAAACCCTTGAAGCAGGGGTAATTCGTCTGTCCTCGGCAGGGTCGGTGACAATGAGGGCTTTGGAGCCTGCCTGTCACGTTAATTGTATATTATTAGAGGCCATTAATCTGAGGATTATTAACAAGATGGAGTCTTAGGCAGTTGCCTTGCTGTGGAAACTAATCTAAGATCAGCGATGTGCTAAAGGAGGCGAAGTTACTTGCGCCCAGGCGGCCGAGGCAGCTGAGCAGGGAGTGTGGAATCCTCACTTTCTGGGACGTCAGTTTTCAGTGTGGCAGACAGAAAGAAGAAGGGTATGGTTGTGAGGAGGGCTGGGGACCAGCTCCTTTTCAATGTATTTCAAATCCTATCAAGTTCCAGAGGGTGGGAGGTAAAGAGAGTTTCTTTTAAATCGAGTTTTCTTGTGGTGCTAGGAATTGAACCGAAGATCTTGCATGCGCTAGGCAAGGACTCTGCCACTGAGTTATGCGCCAGCCTCCTAGAAGTCTCCGTGGCTTAGAACAATGGTGTGCCTCATTGTTGAAGACATTACCTTTTCCTGTCTGAGTGCAGCTGCTGAGGGTTCCTCCACTCTTCCTCTTTCTACTCAGAAGGTACCGGAGAAGGTACCTCCTATCCCTTGGTGACATTTCTTTTACCCAGGCAACCTGTCACCATGTCCTGGAGGTTACACTCTATGCAGAGTTCTTCTGTCATTGTCCCCAGTGGGGATGCTACAAGATTCCTCAGCAGTGTCCCACCCAAACCATTCCAGCATTGACTGTTCTTTTGAGGCTTTCCAAGTTAGCGAGCCGCTTACACTGGCCCAGCTGCAGAGATGCTGGCTAGGGCCAAGGCACCAGGGCACACACGGACCTGAGCCAGACTCTACTTCCATACTTCTTTGATCTCCAAGGAAGGAAGTCCCACTGGGTTTTGAGAGAGAACAAGGGCTGGGAGATGGCGCAGCAGGTAAATGTGCTTACTGCACAATCCTGGTTGACTTCAGCTTGATGTCTGGAACAGTTACTTTTTTTTTTTTTTTAAGTCAGATGTGGGGCTGGGGAGATGGCTCAGCAGTTAAGAGCATTGGCAGTTCTTTCAGAGGTCCTGAGTTCAATTCCCAGCAGCCATATGGTGGCTCACAGCCATCTTTAATGGGATCTGATGCCCTCTTCTGGCATGCAGGTGAACATGCAGATAGAATGCCATGTACACAATGATAATAAATCCTATGGAAAAAAAAGCCAGATGTGGGGAGGTACTGATATATCTCTTACTGCAAAGTGGCAGCCTGGAGCACCCAACACTGTGACAGAAGCAAGCAGACCCTGGTTTAACAGGATGGAGGGAGAGACCCAACCCCTGAAAAGCTGTCTTGACCTCTCTGTGTGTACACACAGCCACACACAACATAAACATGGATTTAAGAAAGAGCAACAGGGGGAACCGCAGAGAAACAAGAGAGTCTGGTCTCAGGTGCCTCAGCAGGAGAGGTGCAGGGAATGCCCATTCCTGCTGCCACAGGAAGCTACTGCACGTCTCCAGCCATGACTGTCAGTTGGGTGAAAGGGCTCGGGATCTGCACAGGTCACCACATATATGGGAGCAGTATGGAGATAGATGGAGGGTGGCGACGAAGCTGACGTGAACCCTTTAAAGGAATGGCAGAAGTCTGATGCAACCCACCTACCTACTGCGATGTGAGGTGGTTTAAACATGTCTTGGGTGGTGCTGACAGGAAAGCACAGGAGGCACAGGCCATGCATTCTGGAAGGTGAGCAGGGCACTATTGTTCTGATTTTGCCCACCAGGGTTTGGACACAGTGGTCACCGGTTTCTGAGTACAGAGTAGCCTCGCCTGTGGCCTTTCCGTCTCCCCTCAACTCTCACTCTCCTGCAGCCCAGGGAAGCAAACTGCATGTTCTGAAAGTGTTTGGTACTGGGCTGTGATGGCACACACCTTTTATCCCAGCACTTGGAAGGCAAAGGCAGGCTGATCTCTGAGTTTGAGGCCAGTCTGCTCTACAAAGCAAGTTCCCAGGCAGTCAGAGCTGTTCAGAGAAACCCTGTCTTGGACTCCCCGCCCTTCCAAAAATAAGGGGGGGAAGTACATGTTCTGTGGTAGAGCCAGGACTGCCTTCGTGCTGGACAGCCCCACACTCGTTCCCTTACTTGTTTGAAGAGTCATGGGCCAGGTGGCGTGATAGACTGTCACTTTGGCTATGATAAGAATTCTCCAGTGATGCCTACCCGGAATCACTCTGGCTTTGCTGACCTCTGGCTGAGATCTGACCCCCTGACGTGGCTCTCAGGAACACTCAGTCAGTGGAACCATCTAGAGTCTTTGGATTTCAGTTTTGGAGGAGGTGAAAGCCAAGTACTTGTAACTTAGGAGAGCAACATCCTGGAGGACCGGATTGGTCATATGGTTGATCTTGCCTTGGAATCCCAGGTAAGAGTGTGGGTAGCGAAGTCGGCCTATTTAGTCTTTCCCGAGGTGTGAGACTGCCCGTCACCCATCTAGCTCCAGTGTTCGCCTCAGTTATTATGGAGAAGCATGAACACCTGCCCCGCGCCTCTGAGTGGCACAGGGGAGAGTCAGGAGGGGACCCTCCCAAGCTCCCATGGTGCTCCCACACAGCAGACAATAGAGGCCCCTGCAAAGTCCACCTGTTTAGTGGACTTGACTAGACATCGAGAGGCAGGAAGGCCCAGGGTAGTCTGGGAGAAAGCAAAGGACTGTGGGGAGAAGCTGATAGTTCCTCCCATGTACATGGGGCCTGTCCATGACAATGGCCACATTCTGTGGAGGAAGAGTCATGCTTCCTTCTTCCTAACATCCCATATCCTCCGTGTGTACTGGTGCACTGTCACCGGATCATCATGGCCTCAGCCTCCCCATCTGAGGAGGTGGGGTGTGTGTGAGGGGTACCTGGGTAAATAAGTATAAATAGTTTTCCTTCTGATATGTGACCGGATTATTTTCCAGTTGATTTCAAGCCTTGGCCCCAAGTGGCCCACAGATCAAAAAAAGATAAGGGTCAGTTACAAGGTTGAGCTCATTCTCCGTTGCCATAGCAACTGACCTCAGGCAACCCTCCAAGGACTACACCCAGCTCCCCAGGTGATATTTTTACTGTCCACGCCATCAATCCCAAGCCTTTCAAAACTCAGACTGCCTAATTGTCAGGGCTCTGTTTTGAAGAGGCTTTGGGTCCCTGTGGGGCCCCAGTTCAGGCTGCCAGAGCTCATTTATAGGCCTTCCTGAAACATCGGGGGACTGTGATGATGGGTCCCTCCTGGCCAGACAGACCTAGAAAAGTACCCCTGGGGAAATGAGGGGTATAGCCCATCCTCCAGGATTAATTAGGAAACTGTGAACCCAAGGTGGGGGTAGCAGTGGCAGTGACAGTGGGGCCTTCAAGTAGCCACTGAGCCTTCCTGACTTACGGTATGGAGTGCCAAGGGGCACATAGCACCAAGCACTGGGGCAGGGTATTGGTGATGCCTGAAGGCTGCGGGGAGCCATGGTCACTAGTTCATGGGGTTTCTGGTATCTCTTTCTATAGCAAATGGTTTCCTACATTAGCTGGTGTGGGCAAAATGCAACTTTAGATAACCTGCCTTTTAGAGAGCTGGGTGCGCTGTGCTCTGGCCAGCAGTCTCTGGGCCACATGGGTGGGTATCCAATTTCAGTACAAGCCCACACACCAGAGCACTCTGAAAAGCCATCTTCTCTTTGGTCTGAAACTGAGCTTGAGATTCTCCTCCCAGGGTCTAGTGGTTTAGGGTGCAAGATCTGGAGGATACTCTGGGAGATACATAGGGGCTGCCAGGGTCCAGGGTCATCTCAGCGTGCCCTCTGGCATTTTTCCGTTGACCCTTCTCAACATTCACCCATTGGCACCGTCTCTCACCACATCCTCCCACCCCAGGCTCAGACTCACCTGCCCAGCGACTTTTGTTCCTGGCTAGCAGCAAAGGACTGACTCCCAGGAGCCACTCTCTATTTCCTGTTCCAGTCTACAGGCTTTCATTTAGCGGGAGGTGTGGGAGAGGGTGCTCTCTCCTGGGTCTCCCCACCACACATACTTCCTGCCTCCTCAATTGCTTAGAGAACTGAAACACACTTCTTGCTTTTCCCTGTGGGTGGAGGTTTGGGGGTGTGTCTGGGCCTGGCCTGTGGACCTCAGGACCTTCTTTCTACCCGCTGTTTGGGCCAGGCTGTGGGCTCAGGCCACGGGCTCAGGCCTGCCACTGTGGAGTAAGCCCATAGGGCTCTTCTTTGGTGGCTAACTGATGGCTTTAAGGACCACAGTCCCTTGCATTTCCTCTACTTGCAGCCTAGCTAACCCAAGGATGATGCCACAACAGAGTACCATCCTACTTTGCCACTCTTTTTCCCCAGCTTAGAAAAGTCTCCAGCTCTCTTGCCAGCCCTGAGTTAGTGCTAGCAAGGGGCCCAACCAACTCAAACATGGAAAGTGGGGACTTTGTTTTCACCCTTTTGCCTGCACCACATCTGCAAAAACCAGGGTGAGTGAGGGTCAAGGCCATGCTGAGTTCACTTGAAATGGGCCCCTCCTCCAGTTAGAATTCTGGGGATACAGCTTGTTGCAGTGATCCCTGATTCACTGTTTATCCCGGTGGCAGGACACCTCGTTGGCTATCCCAGGCACCAGAGGGCAGGTGTTTGGTTTTCAGCCTCTTTTTGTCCTGGGTTCTGAGTGTCACTGTCAGCTTGCCACCAAAAAAAAAAAAAAAAAGAAAGAAAGAAAGAAAAAGAAAAAAAGTGATTAAGGAGCATGGTGGCTTGGTCATCAAGTCTACTGCCTTTTCTTACCTTTTCTAAGACTAGTGTGGACTTTGAAAGGAGGAAGAATGGATGTCCTGTGTAGTCCTTGCAGAGGATCATTTCTCTCGAGGTCTCCTCTTGGGTCAGTTGAGGGAGCCAAGAAACAGCTGTGCTTCTGAGAGGATCCAAAGATTAAATATGAGATCACTGTGGTTGGGAGTGCCCACAGGCATGTGACAGCATTTCCCAGCACCTTCTCGGAGTCTTCCAGGCATTGCACGCCTTGTTTCTTGCTGACCTGTGCAGCCTTGGGGCTGTCAGGAACTCCACCCACCCAACCCTGTGGCCCAGCAGCCTTGTAGGGGTTATAAAGACGGGGGGGGGGGGGGGGGGGGAGTGCCAGAAGAGATGCAGAGTGCCTGTGGTTTAGTGAGAAGTGTCCCCTGAGGCCTTTTCAAGGAGGTCTACCTGAGTGCAAGGAGAAGTGGAGGTTATGGACATTTGGGAAGAGTTTCAATGAGGGCAGAAGTTCTGTGGTAGAAGCAGTCTGCTTGCCTGCCTGCCTTGTGGAAACCCTGTGATTATTCTCCCCAATTTCTAGCAGAAACATAAGCACAAAGAGGTTATGAGAATCACGCAAATATGCATAGTAAATGTTAGCGGCGCTGGGGCTCAAACCCAAGTGTTTCTAGTGACTTGCCTGTCCCTTATTACCACTTCCTGAATGTAAGTGACTAGTTGTGCCTCCTCCCAACAACCCCCTTCCTAAAGAGGGACACACATTAATGATAATGGCACCTTTTCCAATGCAGTCTCTGCCAACAGATCAAGCAATATGTCTGGAGCGGGTCTGCTCAGCTTCGTGGAGTCCAAGAACAATGCCCTGTCCACTCCCTCCACAGCCTGCTGCTTCTCCCTCCCAGGCAGCAAATTATGGCCTCTGAGTGTGTGCTTGGCCTGCCTTTGACATCAGCGGGACCCACTGGCGTCTCACCTTCAGGGTTCTGATAATCGGCTCTCTCTCCTCCTGGCTTCCTCCAAGACCCGTATGGAAATAAGTGTGTGTCTGCCACGGATCAAATGCTTCTGGAGACAAAAGTCGGGGCTGAGGACATTACAGGGAGCCATCATCTCTGCACGATGCTCTTCCACAAAGCCCTCAGCTCCCCTTTTGGGTGACACAGTTTCAGCCTGAAAGGTTCCAGTGAGCTGACTTGGTTTTAAGCAAACGCACATCCTATTATTTTTTTGAGAAATGAAGTGTAAAATTAACACTTATTATTCCCGAGCAGAGGAGGAAAAAAAGAAAAACAGGGGCTCTGGAAGCTTCATGCTTGGTGGCTTATTTGTCTGGCACATTGTGACTTTTATTTGTTTGTTTGTTTGTTTATCTAGTTGTCTTAGAGACAGGCTCTTGCTAACTCTAACTCAATCTGTAGCCCAGGGTGGCCTTGACCTCACAGCAGGTCCTTCTGAATGCTGGGATTCAGGTGTGTACCACCATGCTCGACTTATTTTCACTTTAAAAAAAAATTAGACAAAATCAATAGATTCTCTGTGCCAGCGTGACTCCCAGGGAGCAGGAGGCAGATCTGAATTTCAGGACGAGATCTGCATTTCACTTTACGAACGAGCAGGGCTGTGTAGCTCACTAGAGGTGTACAGGTCTCTCTTATGGATGCCTGTCATGCCTTATTAAAAAAAAAAAGGAATAGGGAGGATGGAAGTGATTGTGAGTCTTAACTCACAAAGTCCCCCAGCTCCCACACTGGGGCGGAGAGGCCCGAGAGCTCCCAGAGAGCTTTGTCATTCTGCTCCGAGGTGTGGCAAGCTCTGTGCAATCTTATATAATTCAGAAAAGTGATTCTCGGAGGGTACTGGGAGGGTACTGCGGTCTTGGGACAGAAGGAGAGGCTGTTGGAGCCTGGGGGTGAGAGTGATGGTGGCGGGCAGGCGGGGTTTGCTGGCAGTGGGACATATGCACCCCGCTTGCCAGCCAGCAGCGTTTGTCACACTAACTAGGACAGTCCCTCACTGCCTCCTGGCCCTCCCCCATTTCCGGGCTGGCTTTCTAGGCAGAGGTACGGTACACTTGATGGGCACCCCAGGGAGTGCAGCCCACCCTGCCATAGGGAGGAGTCCGGCCTGTGAAGACTAGCAAATCAAAGGCCAAGCAGAGGGAAAGACATTCCTAGGTCTGCGGGAACCCCCAGGCTCTTTGTTGTCCCTCACCCTTGGACTTTCTGTGCGTTATTCACCCCCCTTCCCTAGGTCTGACTCTTTTAAGCACTTGGGGGAGACAGAGGAAAGGGTCCCAGACAGGCAGTTGTCTGTCTGCTGGGCTTTTGATCTAATTAGCCCAGAACCTCACTTTGACACAGGTTCGGGCTGTGATTTGTCAGCCGTTTAGGCCCCCGCAAGCGGCTGGCGGCTCAGGGCCGCCTGACTGTGCACATATTTATGAACGCGGGTGCTGGGCGGAGCTGCCTCTGTGAATCAGAGGGGAGCAGCTGATGAATTGCTCGGTGCTCATGAAACGGAAAGTGACTGTCAGACATGATTTCTCTGATTTACAAGTTGCAGGAGCCTTCTTTGTCCTCACAGTGTTTGTGTATGAGACAGCCCCAGCCCTGTTCACCGCCAAGTGGTGAAAGGCTCGCCCTGGAGTCAGAGCAGTCAGCCATCGCTCAGCCCTGCTGCAGAGCCAGCTCTAGCCAGCTGGGCGCCTCTCCTCAGGACCGCTTCCTGAGCCCGCTCTAGGTGGCTTGTGCGTTGGGAGCTGCAGACAGCAAGGCAGCATCCTTGCCCACAGGTGCTGGTACTGGGAAGTCTTGGATTCCGGAGCAGTGAGAGGCTGCTGCTTGGGGGGGGGGGGCGGAGTGGGGCACGCACATGTGATCAGCTTTGTATGCTGCACAGAGCAACACCCCAATCTTAGCAAGTGACCTCATTCTCTGAACCTGTTTCTTCTTCCTGGAAATCCCATTTCCTAGTCAGCAGTACTGCTTCTGAGACTGCTGGTGTAAAGGTCTGTAGAATCCTCTCGCTGCTGCCCCCACACTCCTGCCTCGGTCATGAACACAGCCGTCCACATTGCCAGAGGAAAGCCACACAGAGGGGTGGTTCTCATCCATGCTTGTATGCACTCATTCATCCGTGCACCGGGCTCTGAGAAGCATTGTTGGTGTAGTGGGGAGGAATGCAGGGCATGTTGGGGGGTCTTTAGAGGCAGCCCCCCACACTGGAAGTCATCTCTAATTACAATGAGTGTCTCCCATGGGAACTGGAGGAGGTGCGTGGGGCCTTTGTGGCAAGCGTGCGGAGCCTGCCCCATGTCCCCAAACTTGTCAATGATTCTCTTTTCCACTAGTGTAAAGGGAGGATCTGCTCGCATTTCTGCCCGGTGCACGTGGCCTAGTTGCTGGGGCTCTAGGGACATGACAAAAACCCAGCAGATTCCAGCCACTGGGCTATGTGGGGCAGACCCACCTGCACATATGAGTGTGCAGTTCAGCTGTGGGGGTGCCCCGGGTGTGGGGGATGAGCCGGGCCAGGGGAATGAAGGCCTGCTGTCCCAGCATTCCTGCCAGGGCCTGGGGACCCAGGGACTCGCCAGGAGGCTCAGCCCATCTGTGTCTGTGGCTTGCCACCAGCAGAGCCCCTCTGCTACCTAATTCTTGCCTTTGAGGGCAAATCAGAGCACCTGGCACCTTTGGTGAGCCCAGTTCCCCCGGGGAGCCAAGGGAGGGCAGTGTCCTTGGCTGTCCCAGATTGCATTTTTGCCAAAACGGCCATGCCCAGCAGTACACACCGACTGATCACAGGCTATGTGCTGTATGCTGTTTTATATGAATTAACTCGTTAATTCACACCTTGACTAGAAGAGGAAGGATGGTCCTGAGTGCTTCTAAGAGAAGACACTGAGGCATAGCGAGGTGCAGAAGCCCATGTCTCCTCTGGCTGGCCTGATACTCAAGTAAGGGAGCCCACGCCTCCTCTGACCACTGGGCTAAAAGCATGGATCTCAGCTCAAGTTCAGCAAGTGAGCAAGTCTGGCATGGCCCCTTGACTCATTCCACTCTCTGGGCACCATGGAGTGAAGGCTTAGGTGTTGAAGCAGTTCCCGGGTGGGAGCATTTGTTCTGGTAGGAAGCAAATGGAGGAGTTTACCCGTTCGAACCCACAGCATAGGCAACTGTTTCCACAAGAGACACTTGCTTGTTGCCAGTTCTTCTAGGGTCGCACAAAGCTCCCTCACCCACTTTCTCCTACTCTGTGACCTCTCTGACCCTGCACTTCCAGAGTAACCTTCACACCAGCTTAGCAGCCCCCTCCCATGGCCCCCATCCCCACTGGAATGAGGGAAAGACATCTATTTCATTCTCCACCTCTAGCCAGTTCCTGGCACATCACACACACCCGATGAATTTGCAGTTGGATTTTTAAAGACCTGGTTACTCCCTTCACCATCGAGTACCCAGTATGCCCCTCTTTCCACCGGATCTCAGAACTCAAGCTGTTGAACATGGCTTGTGACCAGAGTAAACATGACTAACATTTCAGATACCTACATCTAAGCCCAAACCCTGGCTACTGCAAGAATCAGGACTGGGCCATCCAAAGCAGAGATGTGACTTTGTCTGTGGTCCTTACACAGCTTCAATTCCAGGGATCAGAGATGCCCTCATGCAGGACTGGTGTGGGGTATCGTGGGACATCATGGGACATCATGGGGGCTGGTGCAGGGTGTTGTCCCAGGACCGGTGCAGGGTGTCTTGGCAGTGTCCTGGGGCTGGTGTGGGATGTCCTGGGACTGGTGAAGTATCTTGGTGCCGGTTGCTCCTGTGTGAGCGTCACTGAAGTTGCCACTTTCTCTTGCAGAGGAAGGCATTAACCACGAGTGTAAGCTGTGCAACCAGATGTTTGACTCCCCAGCCAAGCTCCTCTGCCACCTCATCGAGCACAGCTTCGAGGGCATGGGTGGTACTTTCAAGTGCCCCGTGTGCTTCACAGGTATGGTACCCACATGGGCATGATAAGAATGCATGAGAACAGGGAGGAGCTTACCCTGCATCATGACTGGAGCCTATCCTCTCAGTCCCCCTCTCTTTTGAGCCCCGGTTTCCCTGCATACAGAGCTGACCCATAACCCACCTGCACCTTCCTCTTGGGCAGCTTGGGTGACACCTTTCCTGTCCCTCCTCCTGTTGCAGCTGAGTGTTCACCGCAGCCTCAGCGTCTCTGTTGCAGTTGGCCAGCCCTTTCTGGGTCCTTCCATGCTCTGTGGAGCCATGATCTCCACCCAGCATCAGTGGAGCCGCTCTGTATACTCTCCACTTCCAGCCTTTGGGCCCCCTGTCCCAGCCAGGCTTCAGCCAAGCAGCTTGAGGGCAGCTTTGTTGGCCACGTCTCCAGCCCCCAGGCTGGCTGCCAGCCCCAGCAAGTGAGCGGCTGTACTGGCCTGAGGCACACCTCGGGGGCTTTACTGGCCCCCTCCTGCTGCCCAGATGGCAGCCGGTGTGCACAGGGAGCTGGGCTCTCCCGGCCTCCCTGACATCTGTTGTCTACCACTGCGGGAAGCCCACCCAAGGGGGGTGCCTGGCAGGAGGTTATCTCTGAAGTGCTTTCGTCCCAGACACACAGCTGCTTTGGATGACCTCCTGGGTGTGCCCAGGGCTGGGCTGCCATGGGGACTCTTGCCACTGGGAAGTGAAGAAGCCACTGCTATGACCTGCTTATGACACGCATGTGTATGCACATGCCTGTGGGGTCCCATTGCCCTGGGACACCCTGGTCCTTCCCTCCCTCCCGCAACTCAGGATCCCCTGCCCATCTGTTAACATCACATGCAAGGAGGCAGACAGTAACCCTGACAACAGGAACGGTGATTTGTGGGGCTGCCTAACTGCTTGGTACCAGGCACTGTACTTTGCTGACCTAATTCCAATCTTTTCTCAGCAACCTGCTTGCAGTTGGACCTTGGGCAAGTCATTTAATATTCCTGGAGTCTTGGTTTTCTTATCTGTCAGATGGGATAACAACAATGACTGCCTTGCAGTGCGAAGGCATTTGGCTGATAGAGAGGGTACATCCACCATCCGTAACCATGAGCCACTTCATTCTTTTAGACACCTCACCCACATTTGCCCGTATGATCCTCCCAGAATATCCAGTGAGGTGTTTACTACAGCTAACTACAGTGTTTAAAGTCCAGAGCCCAGAGAGCTTGATGTTTTCCCCCAAGGCTGCACAGCTACTAAGTGGCAAACTTAGTTTATCTGCGTCAAAGTCCTCTGATGGGTACTAATGCTCCCAGAAGTAGTCTTGGCTAACCCTGGCTGTGCCTGGGTGATCCTGCTTGGGAGAGGTGGTGGGACTGAGGCTGAAGCTGGCCCCTGACTGTCGTGTCTGTGTGTGCAGTCTTCGTCCAGGCCAACAAGCTGCAGCAGCATATCTTTGCCGTGCACGGACAGGAAGACAAAATCTACGACTGCTCGCAGTGCCCACAGAAGTTTTTCTTCCAGACAGAGTTGCAGGTGAGTGTGTTAGCCTCTGTGCGCCAGCGGCTGCGCTCCTGACTAGCTGGCATAGTGTGTGCCAGCCTGTGTGTTCTTGGGGGAGCCTACAGAAGGAGGCTGAGCCCGGAGCAGGAGACTCCAGCTCCTACCCATCATGTTCTCCTCTCAGATCATCTGGTAGGATTTATCTGGGTTTGACTTTGTGACTGGTGGTCTGTGTGGCTCATGCAGACTGAATTCAGCTCTGCCCAGGCAATTGGAATATAAGAAATAGTGGATGTTTATTGGCTCCAGCTCAGAGGGAGGGCAATAAATACTAAGGCCAGTGTGACCCTCATGTGGCCACAAGGGTTTCCATCAGCTTCCTTGATCCTCCAGAGTCTACTATAACCAAGGGATCTTCATGCAGGGCACCACTGGGTGGGTGGACACCTGCAGTCCTGCCCCTGAGTCCCATGGGCCTTCTTCTCTTCTTACTTGGTACTGATTTTCTGGATCTGGGCCCAGAACTTTCTGTCCCACTGGTTTCTCCAGGAAATTCTTATTAACATGAAAGAGCTCATGTGCCCACTAGAAACATCATTCATGCTCACACAAAAGTCACGCCTCGTGATAGCATCGCTATGACAGTTCCTCCTGCCCATGTGCCGCCATCAACACGGACAGTGTATACACCGAGGGGTGGCAGATTCATACAGCTTAGCACTGCAGGCCCAGAAACCATACACCTATCCCCTGGAACCAAGCCACATGGATGCTCAGAAACACTGCCCACTGGGGAGTCACTGCTATCAGTAGCAATGGGGAGATCAGCTTGCAGCAGCAGCATCCTTGAGATTACTGTAGCCTGGAACAAAGACTTGCTTACTTGTCATTTGTGTGGCAGATCCAGACAGAGTTCATGATATTTGGTGACCTGTGCCCACAGAGGGTCCATGTCCATCTATGTTTCCATAGTCACAATGCAGGGAAGAGAAAGAGGGAGGGAGGGAGAGGTAATAAGAGCACCAGCTCTTCCAGCTTCCACTGGGAAGTGAAGCAATCAGCCTCTCCACACAAGTCACACCGTCACTCTGTGCTTGGCTTCTTGAGGGTGGAAAGGAGCATCACTGTCTGAATACATAGGTCAGGAAGCTGAGGCTGCCGAGGAAGCAGAAGGGAGCTGGCATGTGACAAGATCCCTAAAGATGCGCTTTGCGTTCACAGGTGCATCAGCCTGCAAGGCAACACTTACCTCATACCTATGCACCCAGGGACCTTCACCCACCCAGAGCAAGAGGCTGACAGTCACCCAACACTTTTCTGGTCATAGCAGTACCTGGTGCAGGGCAGGCTGGGCCTTCTCAAGGCTTCAGCTCACCCCATCTGTATATAGTTGTTGAAAACAGGCCCAGGAAGGGTGGAGAGGGGGCTTTGTCATTGGCTGGCTGAGTCCTGATTGAGCTCAGCTCTAGCTGAGTAACCAGACCTTGGAGAGTGCTGGGTTCTTTTCTTTTTGGCAAGCCCAATGCATCTATACATTCTTCTGTTGTTCACGTGGCCTTCAGTTTCTCCCCAGTGTGGATGAGTTAGACATCCCGTTAAGCAGAGCAGGCCGGGGAAGGACTCCACTTCCAGGAGACCATCATGAGTGGATGGATGCTCAGGTCTTTCTTGCTGTCCAATCCCTGAGCCTCTGTGCTGAGGAGACTGAGGAGCCAGGACCCAGGACCAGGGCTAGCAATCAACTCACGTTGGGCAGTCTGGGAAGCTGCCTTGCCACAGCTTTCACAAGCCCGTCCTACCCTATCTGCCTTACTGGTGTGGCCCGTCTATCAGAGTAGGCCGGGATCCCCTGAGGGAATGAAGCTTTCTATAACCCAGCAGGACAGGCCTCTGTCCTTAGTGCATAAAGTCAGGATCGCTTTGCACTCTGCCTTTCTCACTCCCAGCTTTGTTCTCTGGTGTTGTTCCGGATACCATGAGGGGAACAACTGGTCTCTTCTTGTTGGCTTTAAGATTTCTCTCTGAGGGTCTGGGAGATGTGGTTCAGTGGGTAAAGTACTAGCTGCATATGTGTGACACTCTGACTTGACAATTCCCCAAGGGCTTGTAAAGCCAGGTACTTAGCACACACCTATAATTCGGTTGCTTCAACCGTGAGATGGGAGGTGGGGATGGAAGAATCCCTGGAAGCTCACGAGAGAGCTAGCCTGGTGTATGCTCACGAGAGAGCTAGCCTGGTGTATGCAGCAGCGCACAACAAAGAGACCCCGTCTCAATGTGTTAGATGAGGATAGACACCCAACTTTGTTCTCTGGCCTTTATGTATGCACCACGACATGCATGTTCTCTCTCTCTCTCTCTCTCTCTCTCTCTCTCTGGCCTTTATATATGCACCACGACATGCATGTTCTCTCTCTCTCTCTCTCTCTCTCTCTCTCTCTCTCTCTCTCTCACACACACACACACACACACACACACACACAAGTGTATGTGAATGAGGGTAGGGAAGGAGAGAGATATATAATAAAAAAGTAAATAGACAAATTTCCCCCTGAAAGAGGAGGCTTCTTGTTCCTGTTTCTCTGCCACGTCAGTGGCACCGTGGGTACTAGCTTGACTTCCTGAATGTACAGGTATTTGGAAACTAGAGTAATATACTGCACCTCACTTTGCCTCTGCCTAACCTTGGGCAAATAACCAAGCCTGTAATTCTGGCTGTTCAGGAGGCTGAAACAGGAAGATTAAAAGGCTCAAGGCCAGCCTGGGTAACTTTGACCCTGCTTAAAATAAAAAGAATTATGTAGTTCAGTGGTAGAGTACTTTCCAGCCTACGGAGGCCCTGAGACCCATCTCTAGCACTACCAAAAGAGAAAAGCGGTCCCTAGAAGCCGCTGCTTCCCTGGTCACCCCTATAACCTTTGAGTGGGATCCTCAAGTACAAGAACCTCACTAAATTATAGCCTTAACAACTCACTATTTTCTGCAATTAATTATTTTAATTACAGACCGTTTAAGCGGGAAGTGTAACAACACTAAATCTATGCAAATAATGGCTTTCATTAAGTAACTTGAGTAGCAATTTTCTGGGTTTGAGGAGGGTGTTCAGGCCCCACGGTTTCATTGCCATTAACTGGAACTGGTCTGGATTGTGTGAAGACAGCAAGGCTGAGGTGTCCCCTGGGTGCCATGTAAGGGTTCATGGGGCAACAGGCGGTGAGGCCAGCCAAGATGCCTGCATTGCTGGGTCTCAACCATGTGCCGAATGATGCTGAATCAGGAGGCTCTGTGTAGCTGGAGTTGGTGGGCGCAGGGACAGTGGGCTAAGAGCGCACGAGGAGATGATGCACAGTCTAGGACTGAGCTTACCCAGGACTGGAATGTTCTGCTGTGGGGCTAGAAGGGTGCCCGTGCTGGACACCTACAGGCTTGTTCTTTCTGTGTCTGCCCCTGAAGAGTGGGTACATTCACGGGACACAGTTGCCAGAATGAGGGAGGTGCAGGCCTTATTTACACCTGAGTTCAGCTTGCTCTGCTGAGATTCATTCAGAAGAATTTGGATAAACTGTGCTTATGCATGGCTAGGAGCGTGAGAGGGGACTAAGCTCATCTACGTGGTGCTTGCATACGGAGGGTACCGGTTCTAGGGCCGAAGCTTCTGTGGCAGAGAGCCTTGTGTGCAGAGGGCCTGTGACCGGCGTGAGAGAGGTGTCCAGCTAGGGCAAGAGCAGGCAGAGCACAGCTGAAGTAAAGAGCAGGGCCTCGTGGGCAGGGAGAAGCAGATGGAACACAGATCACGGCAACGTGTGGAGGATCATGGAGATTCAACTCTACTTCCATTGTGGTAGGAGCCCAAGCAGGAGAGAAGACTGATGGACATCCTACATCTAGATTTTGGACTGTGCTTTGGGAAGTCACAGGCAGGGGAAGAGGTCCTTGCCCATCACATGTCTGCTAAAGATTTGAGCAAACGTGTAATGAACTCTAAAATTCAATTAAATGAGCGAAACCTTTTGACAGGCAGACCTCCCAGAGAAGATGAACGTCATGTAGAGAAAGCCACAGTATGATTCTGTCCACGGCACCAGAGTGGCTAAAGCCAGGCAAATAAAGAAAGCTGGGAACTGGTCTGGGGCCTGGGTACTGGAGCCGGGAACTCTGGCACCCTGCTGAGGGAATTTAACATGGTAGAGCCATTGGACAAAAAGAAAGTTATGCCTACAGTGGCCATTCCTCAGAATCAACCCAGGACATTTGTCCAAAAAGAGGGAAGCTGAGACCTCCCCCGATCCCCCGCACACACACACACACCCTACAGTGGTAACTGAAACAGCTATGCTGGCAGTGGTCTCACAGTGGAAGCTCCCAGCACTGTTGGCACTTCCCAAACAGTGTCTACGGATGTTGAAATAACCTGGAGGGATTTCCCACGCCAAGCAGGAGAGGTCAGACTCAAAAGGACCTGCCGTGTGCATTCTGACATGACATTTTGGGAAAAGCAAAAATGTTTCAGTACAGAAAGCAGGCCAGTGTCAGTGCCTGCGGGTGGCCCAACAACAGGAGGGAACGCGGACTTCCTTAACCACCCCCAGGCACACACAGCACACCTGTGCACTCAGGTCACATGCTGGGCATGGGGACCCAAGCTGACCTCGGAGTTTCCAGGAAACCTATTGTCCCTAAGTGTTCTGCAACTCTGGAGAGAAGAGGCTTCCCAGCATGCTCTGGGACCCCAAGCTTTGGGAAAAGGCGTGATGTTTGATCATAGCTACTCCTGATTTGCTCCTCTGGAGAGAGCTAAAACCTCAAAATGAATGAAACTGTAGTGATATAGGTGGCTTCTGCAAGCCAAGAGTAGGAGATGGCATTGGGTTCTTGGGGTCCTGTCTGCAGAAGCCCACTGTCATTTAAGCCACGGGGCTCCACCTGCCTTGTCTTTTCCTTGTGTTCTTACCCAGTGGCCTGTGGCTGTTGGCTTCCTTATCTGTACACTGGGGAGTGCAGCCCTTCCTCACAGAAATGCTGGAAAGGCCCCTGGCACATGATGGGCACAGGAAGAAGCATGTGGTCCGTGATCTGACCATTGTCTTCTGCAGTTGCCTTTTAGGCAATTTGAGGATCGCATGGGTTTGTTAGGCCCCTTTCCCTTTGGAGTTTTATTTTCTGAGCTGGAACAAAGCAGGACTCTGAGAACTTCCATCTGAGGCAGCCATGGTGGCCTGGATGCCGTGTGCAGCAGACAGCCATGCTGGGGCTTGGAGAGAAGCATTGCGACGGAAGGGGGAGGACATGGTCCTAGGCCCCCCTGCCTCTGTTTCCTGTAACCCTGGCCTTTTCTCTGCCTCAGAAGGGCAGGATGGAGATTGGTTAGGGAATAAGACACTTGGAAAATGCCAGGGCTGTTGGTCTTGTGTTTTCAGCCGCAGGCCTCAGCAGATGAAGGCCTGGGGCCCTATCGGCCCCTTGCCAGGGTAAGCCGACCTAAAGGAAGGGGCGGCAGACTCTGCCTGCCCAACCCAGCTGTCTCCACATCCTCTTGGGCACCTCTGTGCCCTCTAATGAACGGATAGCATGGCCTTCCTCCTCTTCCAGGTTTCTCTGCCTTCTGCCCTTCACCGGGATGCCTGGGCCAGTGCACTACTACCTAGCCTACCAGGCTGGGCTCTGATGGTGGGCATGTCCCTGAAATGGGGTGAGCAACAGTAGTGACAACCTCTTGCTTCGTTTCTGCCGTGACCCAACCCTATTGCTAGCCATTGCGATAGCCTGTCTCAGCACAGCCTTGAGAGAGTTACTCCATCTCTGTGTACAGAAGTGGAAACTGAGGCTCTGAGAGGTTTGGGGGTTTTGTCTGAGGTCACAGTAAGTGGCAGGGCCCCGCCCCCCACAGAACCAAATTGTCTTTGCCAGGGAGGCAAACAGAAACCCTCCAAAGTTTAAATAAATTGCCATTTATATGAGCTAATAGATTTAAATGAGGCCTGCAGTGCTGAACTATAAAAAGCCTTGTTGTCAGGGGACCCAGAAACTATTTTAGTAGTTGGGCCAAGCAGGTAGCACGAGTGGCAGTAACAAGGGATGAAAAAGAAAGTGCTCCTGGGTGAGCCAGGTGGGAAAGCTGTGGGTGGGGCTGCCCTGCCGGGAGCTGCGGTGGGGGGGTAGGTTCTGTTGAGGCGGGGCTGCAGAGAAGAGGGGGTGACTCTGGCCATGGTGGGTCCAGTGCCGGAGACCTCCTGCCTCCTAGTGCTGCTTTTCCAGCTTGTTATCGTGTCCAGGGACTTAGGCGGTGCTGTCACAGTGTGGGTGGAGCCCTACAGCTGTAACTTCTTTTTATTCTAAAGTCATGCTCTGGCATTTCTGAGCCAGTGGGGACAGCCTGCCTGGGCACTTGCAAATTCATGACATATGTGTGCACCCCTCCATACACATGTGTTCACACAGATATTCACACACACACACATCTCTCTCCTTGGTGGGCTGGGCAGGGGGAAGGAACTGTGGGCCTGCTCCATGACCTGGCCTCTTGAAGCCCTCCGTGACAAAGCCAGGGGCTGTAGGAAGTGATTCGGAGCTGGCCCGCGGCGGCCAAGCGGCCAGCACAGCGCCGAGAGGGCCTGTTTAAAGGATTAGCTCACGCTGTTTGCTTGTGTGTGCCTAATCATGCCGCTTCCAGCGAAATGATTACAATTGATTAAAAGCAGAGCTGGTGCTCTAACAAGCAACCCGGAGCAGTCTGATGGCGAGAGCCCGGTCCTGCCAGGCTGGATCCTGGTGCCCAGCCAGGGGGAGGCGTCTGTGAGCTAGGGGTGTGGTCTGAGTTCGGCAGGGACCCTTCTTGCCCAGTCCATTTCCATTATTCATTTATCACACACTCATGACCTGGTGACAGTTCAGTGGCCTCAGATGAAGCTGGGACACAGACAGGGACCTCATCCACACAGGTAACATTCTGTGGGAGATACAGTAAGCCAGTAAATTCATGAATTGTGTTGTGATGGAGGTAGTACAGAGGTGTGTGTGTGTGCGCGCACACATGTGTGCATGCACATGCATGTGCAGGGAAAGTTAAGGCTGAATAATTGGATTATGGTCAAGAAAGGCTAGCATTTCATCCAAGACCTGAAGTTGAGAAAGCCAATGTGAGGCATCTGCCCATCTTCCTAACAGAACATCCTTCCTTTCTTCTGCTTCAGCCCTGCCTAGGTGGCCTATCTCTGGGATGCTCTCATCTTCCCTCTGACTTTTTCAGTCCTTGGTTTAGCTCTAGATTCTTTTACCAATATGAGTTAGAAATAACATGTATATTCCTGATTTCTCATGCAAATGTGAGATTTTGGAGGATGAAGACTTCTGCCATCCACCACTCACCCATCCAACCACCCACCCTCCCTCCATCCCTCTCTCTCCCTCCATCCACCTACCCATACACTTATCTACCCACTACACACCCACCTATCCATTCATTCGTTGAGACATCCATCCATCTATCCACCCAGCCACCTACCTATCCATCTCCTCTACATCCGTGCATCAACTCATCTTACCCACCTACCACATACTCATTTATTCACCTACTGTCCACCCACCCATTCACTAACCTGTCTACCCTCCCACCACATATTTACTCACTCCTCACCCATCCATCCATAAATCCTTCCTTCTGTCCATCCATCCACCCACTGGGCCACTCATTCATCTATACACCCCCATCCACCTGCACAACCATCCATCATCTTCTCATCCATCCCTTCCTTTCCCCCCATATATTTTGCTATAGGTTTTGAACACTTGGAAAGTAGGAAGGAAAACACAAGCAGAAAAAGAACAAACAAACAAAAAGAAAAGAAAAAAGAAAGGAAGGCCATAGCCTGCAGAGGCTGAGCCCACTCTCAGAGCCCCTGGTCTTGATAAGATGGGTAACGGAGAAGCTGCTTTCCTTGCTTTTTTGTGCTGCTGCTGTCAGATCCAGCCAGATAATTATAACTAATAATAATTAAAAAGTAGAAGTGCTGTAGGCATGTGCTTAGCATTTGACTCGTTAGCTGCACTTTCTCTGACTAGCGTGCCTTCTTCTGTTCTGCTTTAAAAATGGCCTGGCCCGGGGCACCTCACCACTGGAGGGAGAGCAGAGCTTGGCCTTGGGGGACTGGGATGGGGACACCCTAGTGACCCCTGGGAGTTTGAATCTGTTGCTAGCCCTGGAGTTGGTCACTCAGGAGGCCAGGAGGCCCGGAGCCTGAGGGCCAAGCTGGCTGCTGGGCTCGAGGCTTCACAGGAATTTCACTGCCCTGGGTACAGTCACCACCTCTGGCCAAAGGGGCTCGTCCTTCTGCCTGGGTTGTTGTTCTCAGGGGTAGAGGTTTTTGAAAGCCAGGACTCTTGTGATTAGACTTGCCAAGGAGGTTGCTGTGTTCCCATTAGGGTAGCAAGAACCCAGCACAGCTCATATCTGCCCACTCTTGTAGCCCAGGCTATCTTTGAATCCCAGCCCTGCTACCAAACAACTGCGCGATCCCAGAGCCTCAGGAGTCCAGAGATTAGAGTTTCTTCCCCATGGAGTTGGATGGTCTGAAGGTATGGGTACCTCTAGCACCAAGTCCACAGGCATTGGCCAGTGTTACCACTGTCACCATTGTCCCAACCATGGTCTGGGTGTTGAGAACTTCTTAATTCAGGTAGTCAGTGGTACACACATGTGCTCAGTGTGACCGCACTGTTTGATGAGCATCTACTATGTGCCACATGTGTGTGCGCAGGCAACAGAGACGCACAAAGGCCCATAGTTGTACACTTGCTGCATGGAGGACACAGTGCACTAGCAGGACCGGGCCTTTCTTGCATGCTTGCTGAGTGAAGAATGATCGATCATACAGAATTGCCCCACTGCCTCAGCCCCATCGGACAAAACTGCTTAGCTCTAATCTAAAAATACGAAATCTAAAATTTCGTATTACTTTTGTGATTACTCTAAAATTTTTGTGAGCTGACATGATGTCACAAGTAAAAAATTCCACACCATGATACCATGTTTTTTGGCAGAAAATTACTTTAAATTTAGATAAAATTTCCTTCGATATATATGTGTGTGTGTGTGTGTGTATATCCACAAAAAAAATAGAAATAAATTTTGTGTGTAGACTTGAGTCCTATCTACGAGGTATATATTATACATATGCAGCTACTACAAATTAAAAAACTCCCAAAAGTGAAATGTTTCTTGTGTCAAGCATTTTGAATAAAAGATCTCCAAAAGCCCAAAACAAATTGATCAATTAGTCAATCAATAATCAAACAATTGAAGTCTCAGAGGACTCTCCAGGACACCTTGGGCCTAGACCCTGTCTCTGTATATTGTAGGTTTACTATTTGCTTTGCTTAGCCAGTGTCTGATATCCGTGGGTACAAGGCCTCTCTGTCCTCATCATTGACCACAGTTACCATCACTGGGCGTCAGCTATATGTCCTGAGGAACTATGTGTGGCAATGTTGGGGTCTATATGCAGAGGAACCCAAAAGGAACACCAATCCCATCTTTAAGGACCCTGGGGCATGGGTCTATGTCTGTAACCTAGTAGAGTGTATATTGGCTGGTATTTTAAGGCTAGCCTCTTCCAAGGGCCAGGGTTGCTCTTCCCAGGGTTGCTCTCTGGGCCTCCTTGTCAGAGAGTTCACTCTAAGGCTGTGTGAAGGGAGGTAGAGCCCTCAGGATGCTGGGATAGATGGCAGCCTTGTTTCTCATAGAGGTCTGTTATAAGGGTGAGGCCAGAACCAAGGATAGTCACTGGGGCATGAGACTACAGCTGCTCCAGCAGTCCTGGGTGTGTAAGGACTTGTGACAGTCACAGAGAGGGAGTGAAAGAGTAGTTGGAGCCTGGGACCGGCTCTGCTTAGATGTCTTCTGGGCCCCAGGATTTGGTCCAGCTGAACAATGAACCATGCTGAGGCCCATGTGAGGACTGGGGCCTCCCCAGAGGCCCAGCTTTGAGCTGAGATGGCATTTAGAGTGGGTCTTGGGCTGCCTGTGGAGCCTGCCATTCATGCCCGGGGGCTGGGGCCAACCAACTTTCTGGGGGCACCATGCCATCGTGACAGATGGGCATGGGGGACTGCCAGGAGCCTTGAGCCTGGAACCATTGTGTAAGCTTCGAGCCTAGCCCCTTGACGGCGCCGTTTTAGGCAGAACCAAATGCCTTCAGTTTCTTAGTAACAGTGACAATACCAGTGGCAGTGGGTGACATGTCGCTTCAGTGCTCGCAGAGAGTTGCACACTACAAAGCCTTGCCTCACGTGGATAGAGACAGGGTATTTAGTATACAGGAAGGACACAGGCAGGACACAGTTGTGAGGCTTTGACGCTTCTGGTCACTGGGACCTGGGGTACTGAGATCCAGATCCCAGGGGGACATGATAAAGGGGGCATTACTGGGGAGAGGATTGGTGGTTAGTGTTGCCATCTCACTTTCTCTCTGTTGAGATAGGCTGCTGCCATGTAGCCAAGGTACCCTACAAACCTTTGTCTTCCCTCCTCGGCCTCCTGAGTGCTGGGCTCCCTACTTTTGATGGGTCATAATCAAGGACACCAGTGAAGTGATGCCATGGCATACCCTTGTCAGTGGCAGAGTTGAGCTCGCAGTCCTGGTGGTATGAGAAATAGTAAGGATATCAGAAACACCGGAGTCAAGCTCAGTGGAGACCCTTCGGCCACCCTCTTCCCACAGCACCGTCTTAGTGGACAGTGGAAGGCTGAGACGTGGGTGAGCAGCGGTGGAGACAGAAACCTAGGCAGCCCGGCTCCTAGGCTGGTGTTCATTGCTTACCCTGGATAGACTTCGTGTGCTTGGGCCGCTCCTGCTCAAACCACCTCTTCTTGAAAGTGAGGCTGGCCACTTCCTGCTAGGAGACTGGGCTCTGGTGTGGTAGGGGCCCTGGCCCCCATTGATGAGTCTTCTGGAGACCGGGGTGGCTCTTGGTGGAAGCTTAGATTGTACTCTTTGGTGCAGCAGGAACAATTACTAATGACATTTAGAAAGAAATTAATGATGAGAAATGCAAGTTGGCATTTCAGTAGCAGCAGTCAGCAGCCCCATGAACACTCGACGGAGTGGAGGGCGGGGGTGGGGGGAACAAGAAATTAATTTTGCTGTGTCAATAGTGAGCCGGCTGTACTCACTCTGCCACTGAAGTTTACACAGAATCAAGCGGGCTGGCCAGGGTGGGTCCAGGCCTGTGCTGGGTGACAGTTTCCTTTTGGTGTGGCTTTTAGGTGGCACCCCGGGGATGACAGGATGAGGGCACAGTGAGAGAGAAGGGTCACCTCTGACCAGCAGAAAGACTGAGGGAAAGCCTCAGTTTCTTCATCAGAGAAAATGGAGAAGTTGGAAAAGTGATGTCGATGTGTGAAGAGCAGCTCAGGGGCTCATATGTGATAGCCGGGACACAGACGTGTTCAAGGATGTGGAGCTGGGTCGCGTTTGAGTTCGCTGTGATAAATCTTAGAACAGATAAAGCACGGAACTGGTGGGGACTGTGGTGGAGGCAGAGGAGGAAGTAGGTGCTAAGTTGATCTGGGACAGGGTGTGGAGTTCCTGGTGGGGTAGAGGGAGCATGCCTTATCCAGAAACCCCCTCCAGTCTCCACTCACGTAGGAGTAAGCCGTTGTCACTGTGACTGTAACAGCAAACACCACACAGAGCAGAAGGTAAACCTCCTGGCCTGGAGGTTGTGGAAACTAAATAATGATTTCTGCCTTTCAAACAGGATGGTTTCTCGTAGTTAGCATCCCAATGTTATTTTGTGTTTATCAAGTGCCAGACATGGTCCTCAGCACTTTTGAACATTAAATGCCTAGTCCTCATGATGCCTCTATTAAGATAAGGAAATCAAGACACACAGATTGGTTCACTGTCCCAAGGCCACAGAGCTGGTCAGTGCTAGCCCCAGGCCACCACCCAAGACCCTATTTTCTTCACCACACCAAACACAAAAGCTTAGTTTCTTGGCTATTTATTTATTTATTTGCTTCAGTATTTGATTTTAACAATGTTCTAGTCCTCCCTGGCAGCAGCAGTCAGTTACCCCATGTGACACATGGCGTTCTGTGTGCTGTTTCAGGGTTTGTGTGTAATGGGGCTTCTAATGGGGCTGTGAGGTAGATGTGGTTAGCCCCGCCCCCTTTCAGTTGTGTGAGGACTTAAAAGAAATGAAGTCTTCCTAGAGCCTAGGATCCTAGAAGTAGTGAGTGACCAAAGCCAGGCTTGAACTCCAAAGCCACCTCCAACCTGTTCATTCATCCAGGCACTCTCTGACTCCTGCCATCCAGGCTTTCACAACCCACCCTCCCCATCACCTGCCTACCCCTCTACCCACGAGATGTCTGTCCATCCAGCAACTACACACGTATCTACCCACCTATCAATAATGAGGTATATATGCTAACTTTTATTTACGATTTATTTTTAATTATGTGATGTATGTCTGTATCTCCGCGTGGGTAGAGGCACAGATGCAGGTGCCCAAAGCTAGAGGGGTCAGATTCTCCTGGAGCTGAAGTTATAGGTGATTTATGACCTGCCCAGCACAGGTGCTGGGAACTGAACCTGGGTCCTCTGCAAGAGCAGTGAGTGTTTTTTACAACGGAGCTACCTCTCCGGTTCCCACGTATACAGCTTTTAGAGTGTCTTTCTTTTATGCTCTTTTTAAAAAAAATTATAAAATAAAAGATGAATTTATTTTAATTTTATGTGTATATTTTTTCTCCATGTGTGGTACATTCAGTGCCAGAGGAAGCTGGAAGAGGGTGTCAGTCAGATCCCCTGGAGTAGATGGTTGTGAGCCACCACCTGGGTACTGGGAGCGGACCTAGGTCTCCTGCAAGAGCAGCAAATGCTCATAACCACTGCACCATCTCTCCAGCCCCCTCCTTGCCTCATATGCTCTTAATGTCACACTCCACTTTGAAACTGCCTGTACGCGTGCACACGTACTGCTTTGGTTCACCGAGTGGGACGGAATAGACCAGAAGTGTGGGTGACTGTAGGTTTGCCTCATGGAACCAGTCAGTTCTGCCACGTAGAAAGGAAGCTTCGGGCAGACCCACTTGGTGTAGGTAGGGCAGGTATGTGGGCGGAGACGCTATTGCCAGCTGAGCCACAGTCTTTGGAAGCAACACCCCAGAAATAGGGAGATCACCCTGTGCCCTTCGATTTGTGGTGTGTGACTCCCTCGGGATTGGCACGGGTACACACCTACGTGTTTCATGAGGACTGTGGCGATCGTTAGCTGTAATGGGTCTCAGCTGCAGTGTGGATCAGTGGTGCATGCCACGATTCATCACAGTAAATTAGGTCCATCTTTGAGACTTCTGCCCCTGCAGCCTGGGGGGCTGTGGGCGAGGGGCAGAGCCGTGTGGTCGCCAGAAGCCATTTGTGGATACTGGGCGTGAGGGCAGCCACCCTCAGAATATCTGCTGGAACAGTTCTTTGTTGGCAGGGATAATTTTCCAGAATATTGGAAGATGCAGTAAAGTCTTCTTTTTAGCGGGAATTTGGAAGAAACAGATCTGGATCAAAGTTTTCATGTATCATTTACAAAACCTAAAAGCACCAGTGCAGTTCAGGGACCTGAACATACGTGTTCAGTATAATTAGTGACCGTGTGACCTAGATTTTCCAGGACAGCCCTAATTTTCAGATCTTACATCCCACTACTGGCTAGTTGCCCTGGTTTTTGGTTTGTGGGGAAGGATGATTCTGTATGGACATAGTAAAAACCTGCCAAGGGTGGGAAATGGGCCAAGAGGAAACGGCCCTCCCTCTCCAGGTCGTTCCATCTTTTTTAAAGTTTCCTTTCGAGGGCCAGGAAAATGCAGACACCTCCTTCAGCAGCAGGCCCATGTCCCCTGGAATAGGACTTTAGTCAGTGGGCCTTGGATCTCTCTGGGTTCTGTGCCCATGAACTCCTTCCTGGCTCAGAGCCACGCCACTGATAAGGTCAGTTCTGCTGTTGCGGAGGAAAGCCTTCTGCTGCATGGTCATGGAGATTCCTTTCAGGCAATGCCGGCAACTGCTGACAGGGGGCGTGGTGTCCCTGGATGCTGCAGCTTCAGTCCACAGCCCAGGGTGTCACAGGCTACTCTAGTCCTTCATCCTCTGATGCAGATAGGAGATGGCCACACAGGAATGGTCTTGAGTTTCCGCCCTTGGTGAAGACTACACACCTGTCCCTTGCTTGTCCTACCTGCTTGGTTTTCAGGTGTGGTAAATTCATGCAACATGAAGCTCCATTCTGGTGTACAGCTCAGTGGCATTGAGAGACACACACTACCATGCAAACTTTACCGTCTCCATCCCCAGAACTCTTTTGTCTTCCCAGCCTGAAACTCTGCCCTTCTTCTCAGTCCCTGGCAGCCTCCATGTGCTGTTATGTGAGTTGGGCTAACTCAGGACCCCAAAGAAGAAGATTCCAGCAGTATGCATTTTTCTGTGACTAGCTGATTTTGCCTAGTGTAATGTCCCCAAACGATCCTGGCCACTTTTAAGACCACTGCCCAGTGTGTTCTGGATGGGGGAGTTGCCACTTCCACATGTTAGCTGCCAACACTCTGCTGCATGGCTTGCAGGCTGACCTCACAACAGCCATGGAGGCAGCACCAGGCAGCGCCAGTGAGCAGTTGAAACCAGTCCTAACTTCTGGAGCGTACAGCAGGGTGTCCTCACGACTGGGCTCTCCATCTCCTTCTTCAGAGCCTTGCCATGCCAAGTTGCACACCCCTCCATAGCGCTGGAACCATCTGCCACGGAAGAGCATTGCCCCGAACAGC
Organism: Dicrostonyx torquatus; assembly: GCA_028555095.1. NCBI lineage: Eukaryota > Metazoa > Chordata > Mammalia > Rodentia > Cricetidae > Dicrostonyx > Dicrostonyx torquatus. The sequence goes on along the minus strand of JAQHUG010000066.1, from coordinate 3,302,438 downwards.
CCTGCCTTAGGAGCCCTGGCTCAGTTATTATGCTGGAAGACTCCAGAGCCTCGGGTCAGACTCAGCTGAGACATGTGGGTGGCCTACGTCATGCTGCTTTCAACATCGAGGAAACTTAGAGTTAAAAAACAAAAAACAACTCATTTCCAAATTTCTGACAAAGCCTGCAGATGTGGCCTTACTAGCCCAGGTATCCCCACAGTGGCCTCACGTGGGGCTGAGCTATGCATCTTTCTTGCCAAGCATGAGCTCTTGAGGCTGACACAGACCCACTGGCCCCATTGCTTTGCACTGCCCTGGACCCCACTCATTCTTATCACCACACTCCTTGTGTTGGGGTCCTAATGCAGAGCCCAGTCAGTGTGACTGGAACATCTAGGATTATCCCCTTTCTGTACTAGCATCAGCACTTCCTGAGTTTAGTCCCCCCAACTACCTCTAGGTGACTGAGACTGTGCCTGTGTACCCCATGTATGTGTATGCCCCATGGCACATGTACACTTTGACTCCAGTTAGTGGCAGGTTAGCCTCCGGCTTACTCTTGGTCCTCACATCTCCTGCAGGGTATATTGTTCCTGTTTAGGGCTCCTATTAACTTACAAGGTATATTGTTCTTGTTTTTTGGGCTTAGACTCTTCAGCACAATCAGTGGCAGGTCTGGTCTGAGAAGCCCCTGGCTCACTCTTGGTCTCCACATTTTTCCTGGACATAGCACTTTTTCCCTGGCTTGACTTTGTAATAGACAGGCTGCCCTGAGGAATCAGCTTTTAGGAATCAGATCTGGGCCTTCGGAGGGAAGGGACCCAAGGCCCAATTCATATCTGAGAGCTGTCAGAGTCAAAGCAGGCTGGTGCGCTCAGAGTGAGCCAGTGCGGCAGCCTGCTCAAGAGGGACGAGTGTGCACACACACAAGTGAATCTGCTACAAATGCCCATCTTTGGAGAAGCAGTTGCTAAGTTTCTTCAAGGCTTGGGTCTGATGTGCAACTTATTACCTCACAGGAACAGATCTGTAAGCAGTCCTGGAAGTATTACACACACACACACACAAACACACACACACACACACACACACACACACACACACACACACACACTGTGACAGCAGCCATAAAACTACTGGTTTCCCTTGCTTGGCTGTCATGGTTCTCACCCTCCACACCAAGCACATAGACCAACTGAACTGGGCTCTTTCACTTGTGAGGTGTGTTCCCCTGAGGCTGAGGGTCCCCAAGCAGGTAAACAGTTGTCACCTATGGAACTGGTTAGAGAGTAGGCTACCTGCCTTGTGTGTCCTGGGAACAGGCGAGGGGTTGGAGGAGAAGGAGTGTACAGGAACTAAAACTTGACCAGCCCCTGGGAGAATGTCCTAGCCAGATAAGTCTGGATCAGAGAGCTTCCTCCTGATCTCAAGGTATTTCTTGGGTCCCTGAATCTGCTCTGTCTCTTGAATGTCCCCCAAGGCTACATCTTGTTCCCTGAAAGCTGGGCTCTTAACTCCAGACCTGTCACAGGCTGAGCTTAGTTTCACAGCTCACTTGCTGCTGCTCTGGAGGGCAGATGCCAGGCTCCTCCTTGTTGCTGACTGGGCAGCAGGAACAATCAAAGTGTCCCTGTGTATGGAGGGTCTCCCACGCTTTCTCTACCTTAGGTCACTCTGGGGCTTTGTCCCAGGCCATTTGGACCACCAGCCTCCCTCAGATGCCAAAGGTGAATGTCACTTGCACTGCAGCAAACGTCTCTGGCCTGGGGATGAATGGGTGACAAGGGGGCTCCTGGGAGAAGTAGGGTACAAGTATAACAAGGCCTGCTCCACTCCCCAGGGAGCAGCGCGTCACCGGCAGGCATTTATGGGGAGCCCCAGCCATCACTCACTCCTAATTTTAATGACGTGCATTAGCTAAATTGTGTTGTGAGTAGTCATTCGGTGCTGTTTATGGGGTGCTCTCGAGTGTGCGTACCGTTTGTCAGAAGTGCAAACTAGCGAACATACGAGCCTTTAAGACAGGCCATCTGTTCATCTTAGACCCTTGGACGATTGTCAAGCACTGCTAAAAATTAGTGCTCACAAGCAGAGAGGGGCTGCCCAGGTGATGCACAGCAGAGAGGGGAGCAGAGCTGCCTGTGTCTACACCCTCCCCAAAGAGAAAGACAAGTGACACTGTGTGCTGGGAAAGCCAAGAGAGGGGCGCGGAGGGACATGAGCCTCTGCTGAGACACCTTTTGGGTGGAGGCATGAGCTTTCCCTCTGCCTTGCGTCATGTAACTCCACAGCTCAGATACTTTCGATAGCTCCCAGTGGCCCAGATTTAAGGGCAAGCTGCCTCGTCTGGCATCACGGAGCCTCATCAATAAGGCCCCTGCCTTCCTTTGGAGGCTCGTCTCCATAGCACATACCCTGTGCTTCTGCCAAGCTGAATTATTCATTGTTCCCCCAGCATATGCTGCACTCTTCACATTTCACAGGCAGAGCGGTGCCACGGCAGAGGGGGTTACACAGACACTGGGTGGGTGCACATCCTGCACTGGCATTGTCAACCCTGGGATCCAAAGCACCCTGCACCTCATGTCCTGCTCGGCAGGGATAAAGGTAGTCCTCGCTTCGTGGGGCTGCCGAGGGCTCAGATGTTACAGAAGTGTGTGAGGTCTGACTGGCAGCGCCAGGCACTGAGCCTCGGTCATTGTGAGTCACCGTCTTTATCAGTGTTACACCTACACGATGCTTCTGTGTTTATCCTGGTTGGCAAAGTGCTCCTTCATTCTCTGTCTTGCTCTGTGTCTCTGTCTGTCTGTCTATCTGTCTGTCTGTCTCTCTCTCTCTACACACACACACACACACACACACACACACACACACACACACACATCTGCAAGCCCTAACTCAAGCCGTCCTTCAAGGGCAGCTGAAAGGCTTCTCCTGAGTGGGTCTCCATCAGAAGCCCTGCCTCCCTGCTGCTTTCCATGCGGTTCTGCAGCTGGAAACTTGGCAGAGGCTGGCTTGTGGTCCCTCTCCTTCTCCCCTGTCCACTGCCCAAGGCCAGGCTCCTTGACTGTGAAATGGGCACATAATGAATGGTGCCCTACAGCAGCCCTGCTCAGCCAAGCCGGCTAAGGCATCTGTCTTCCTCTGAAAATGGAGTCTTGCCGGGCGGTGGTGGCGCACGCCTTTAATCCCAGAACTCGGGAGGCAGAGGCAGGCGGATCTTCGTGAGTTCGAGACCAGCCTGGTCTACAAGAGCTAGTTCCAGCGCAGGCTCCAAAGCCACAGAGAAACCCTGTCTCAAAAAACAAACAAAAAAAAAAAAGAAAGAAAGAAAGAAAAGAAAAGAAAATGGAGTCTTTCAGGCTAAGGTCCATCCTAGCCCTTGGTCCCTGATCTTGTGGGCGGGGTGTGTGTGTGTGTGTGTGTGTGTGTGTGTGTGTGTGTGTAAAGCCACTGTAAAACTAGGTCCACAAGGGCTTCTCCTACAGCCAGCCAGGGATGGCATGGGGACAGGATGGAGAAATAGCGTCCTCTGGACTGGGAACCTAAGGAAATGAAGTGGCTTTGAGAAGAAGTTCCTGCATGTAGGGCAGGAAGAGTGAGTGGTGGGGCTGGTTTGAGTGGAGAGTAAGTGTGTCTCTGCAACAGCTTGGCTGGGTCTTCGGGAATGAATCCTTTTTTTCCCTGCCTCCTTAGGGTCTTTGATGTTTATGAGTCCAGATTCTCTATTCCAACTACAGGAGTGTTCTCACAAAGGAGGGCGCAAGGTATCTCCATCTGTACATGCTCAGTACACAGCCTGGCACCTCACAGTCAGGGCCTCAGTGAATGTCTGTGAAATGGATGGATGGATGGATGGATGGATGGATGGATGGATGGATGGATGGATGGATGCTGGTATGTACCTCTTCCTCTACCATAGCATCCTCTAGGGCTCTCCTTGGTACCAGATCACCCACTTCACTGCAGAAATGGGGAAGCAAGTATTCAACCAGGTCTGATGAAGAGGGACCAATGACACCTGCTGTCCTGAGGGCAGGGCCATGCAAGGCATTCCTGAGAGCTGTTAGCTCGTAGCTCCAGCTGTTACTGGTTGAGGAGGGGTCCTAGCAGGGAGCCATCAGTCCTTCTGCCCCAGGCACTTGTCTGTAGGTAGATTCATGAGCATCATCATTTTTTGAGTCATCCTGGTATCGCAGAAAGAGGCAGCTCACAAACCTTGAGGTGAAAGAATTTGCTACAATGTCACATGGTTGGAAAGTGACCACTAACACTGAACACAGTAGCTCTTATAGTCACTAAGGTACCTAACAGGTCATTAAAGCTGCCTGTCTGTCTTGTGGTCACCTGGGAGGGTCACTAGTGTCAGTGGGGCATTTGGGACGAGCCAGGCAAGGTGCTAGGACTTGGTAGGTAGGTGGCGGCTATCAAAGCAGCCAGCACACAAGTAGGGTGGCTTATTGGGACACCAAGAGTGGTGTACAGGACTGAGGGGTCTCTTCAGCCCACATCTGGGCCTCCAGGGCAGGAGGAATCACATTGTTTCATACAGTCAAACAACTGAATACTCGTCCCCTCAAGCATGATGCTGGTGGGCAGGCCAGTGAACAGAACCTGAAACCCAGACCTAGAGCTGTGACCTGTGGATCCAGACCACAAAATCATGGGCTGAGGAGGTGGGTGGAGCTCTGCCTCCGTGCCCAGAGTTGGACTTCATGTGACCTTCTAGCACATTCCATGTGCTTTGGGGTGTGAGAACATCCCTTCCACCTGGCTTCACGCACAACTCATTGCTCCTGTGCCTAGCGTGTACCCAACACAAACCCAGTAAGGAGTTAGTGATTGCCACTCAAGGATAGTCTCTTCAGCTAGGGCCAACCAGATACCAGTGGTGTGCATCGGGAGGAGGCCCTGAGTCAGGGTATCCCAGAAACCCCATCCGTGAGTGCAGGAGCATTGCCCAGTGGATGGCGGGCGGCCGAGCGCCTTCCCTGTGCCTCCGCTTTATTTTCCTCACCTGCTTTTCTGCCCCACACCTGTGTCTCCCTGGCAGGCAATGAGGCCTGCAGGTGCCAGGCATCCTGGCCAGGCTCATCTCAGCCTTTGGCCAGCCCACTGCCAGCCTTTATGATTCTGGGAAGTGCTTAACTGTAAGATCGGAAGCGTCTTTTAAAAACTGGTTGTTTTGTTGTTTGTTTTCCTTCTCTAAGGAGACTTAGTGTGGCATAAGCCTAACTAGAGAAAGAGACTGGAGCTAGAAGGGTCTCAGAAGAGCCATGAGGTTGGAGGAGGCCATCAGAAGCGTCGAAGCAGTGGCTGTTCTGGGAAAAGATATGCCCTTTAAGGTGTTTGGGGGATCTTAGTGATGGATCTTGGACACCCTTCTGCCTTCTCAGGGACTGACCTTGGATGAAACCCTCCTTGGATGAGCAGTCAACTCCATGAACAGGCTCTCTAAAGTGTACGCGCGTGCATACGCGCGCACTCGCGTGCGTGCGTGCGCGCGCACACACACACACACACACACAAACACACACACGGTGTGACCTTGACCCTCTCCTGGACTACTGTTTGGCACCATTAACTCTGTGTTTGTCACTCCTGCATTAGACCCTATTATGGATGGGGCTAACTGGAGTCTTCCCTGCCATTAGCCGTCACTGTTCCCAGCCCAGAGCAGGACATCTAGCAGGTACTTAATGACACAAGCTGAATACACTCTGGTGCCGGTCACCTTCGGAGCATTGAGTCTGACATTTCCTTCCGCTGTGACATCCTGGACTTTTGTTGGGAATGTAAAACTTTAGGAAGGTATTTTTTACTAGTCTGCCTTTTGGAGGAAGTTCCTTTATGAGCCTAAAAAACGCATGCACTATTGCTCCTAAAGGGAGAAGGCTCTAAGAAGTGCTCTTTATTCTCAGTTTCCTAGCCAGTGGTCCAAGACAAGGCTTTCTACCTCTAGAGATTGCCAGTGTGTCATGTGGCCTTGTTCTGGCATCCTTACAAGAGGCTTCTCCCAAGATGGAGGTGAGCTGCCCTCCAGGGTCTTTCCTGGCTTCCTGCTGTCTTTGGCAATGCTTCACATACAGGAGAACTCACTGCTTGCTCTCCAGTCCACATTCACACCATCTCTCCACCCGGGTGTTGGTTAGCACCCTCGGCCTGTGTTAGTTGTTGTTCCCAGGCAGCTGTGCCTACCACGCTTCCACTGGGCATTGGGGAACCCAGCATGTGTCCAGCCCATGGCCAGGTGCTATTGTCCTGCCCATGGCTCAGTGGAGACAACCAGGCCTAAGTACAAGAAGTGCACAGACCCTTGTGGGTGCTGGGCAGGAGGTGTATAACCCAGGGATATACAGCGTGGGCTGGTGAAGCAATCTGAACGACCAGAGCACTGGAGGAAAGCCTGCTTCGGAGGACAACTGAAGGAAGTGTTAAGGCCACCAAGGTTCAAAGTTACAAGGAACCAGATCTGTGCATAGGATGTTTTCAGTTCCACATGGTTGGTTGCTTTCACAGGGCTGGAGGATGGGGTTCCCATGGAAACCACCTGGACCCCATCTTCGGCTCAAACAATCTGCCTTGGACCTTGGACCATTTGAGGTGCGAGGTCATGCTGGCTGTCTGGGCTTTAGTCTGCAGCAGGGTGCTGGGGCAAGCTGTGGATGATCAGGTGGTTGATTTACCTACTGGCTGCAGGTCACTAGATTCTAGTGGCCTGGATCAGCCCCTCCTGGATCCTAGAAGGTTGAAATGGACTGGTATTTTATCTACTTGAGAATCGAAAGCAATGTGTCTGTGTCAGTTTGTGGCGTGAGCGCCTACCAAAGGACCTATCCTGGAGAGTAGCTGTGGCCCCATCTCCATCCTAGGTTCTCAGATCCCTAGAAAAAAAAAATCTGTGGTTGTCCTCTGGTCTTTCTGGAAGCCAGACCTGGAGTCCAGGAAAAAGTCGCGGCGTCTCTCCTGCCCCCTTGTGGTTAGTGGTAGAAATGCAGGCCGCTGCTTTGAGCTGGCGACTGGTTGCCGCCTGGCTCTCCTTGTAAGGCTGGGAGGCCGAGGCATACTAAAATGCCTGCAATGGGGATCGGCTGTAGCCTTGCGGGTCTGTCCCTAGAGGATGTTGCTTCCCATCTTCAAATGCCTTGAGGTGGACTGCTGCCTGAAGCTGGGACGATAATAGTCTGAATTGGCACTACCCGTGGCAGAAAATAAATAAAAAGATCAGGTTTCAGAAGCCAAAATCCAGCCCCAGGCAGCTGGCCGTGGTGGAAACAGACCCCACACTGCCCGCCCTGTCCGCCCCGTCCGCCCCGGCTGGAGGAAGGATGTGCGTGGGCTGCGGAGAGAAGGAAGTGTTTGGCCACAAGGTCCCCCACCTGGGCCCTGGCTTCCCATGCCCAAGCGGCCAAAGCGCACCATTTCTCACGTGACCATACTGGCAGGGCCCTGGGAGCTCAGCTTCTGGCTCTTCCCAGCACCCTTCCTGCTGGGTGACCTGTCCCCTGCCTGGGCCACGGGCGTCGCCCACCCACTGCCTTGGCGCGTCTGCGCTCGCTCGGGTGCCTTTGGGCGGCCGCACTGCTCTGCACATCTGCGGTTTCCTCCTGCGTGGCTCAGAACAGTGAGCAAGGAACCGAGATGGGATGTGGGGGGGCAGCCTGCAGGCCGTCTGAGTTTCCTCCTCGCCATTGGAGGGAAAGAGAAGTGGTGCTCATTATTGCCACCTCCCCGGCTGTTCGTCTCCTTCATGTTTCCCTTCACGTAGTCCACCTCCTAGGTACGACCCGAATGGTCATAGATAGATAGATAGATAGATAGATAGATAGATAGATAGATAGATAGATAGATAGATAGATAGATAGATAGATGATAGATAGATAGATAGATAGATAGATAGATAGATAGATAGATAAAAACGATTTACAGGGAACCCAGGTTGGCAGCAACAGGAACCGATCCCCAAGCTCGGATCTACGTGGCGCCTTGGCAGCTGCGTCCCCCGAGCACTTTTTTGCTTTCGCATTTTGTTTTGTAACGATCGAGCCGCTTTCTGCAGCTCTCGGCCTCCATGCCCCGGGTGGGAGGGGACAGGCATGCTCGCCATTCTTTCGCCCTCATGCGTGTCTCCTTTCTTCGCCTTTGCAGAACCACACGATGAGCCAGCACGCACAGTGAGGGACCTCGCGACAGGACACCTCTCCGCAGAAGGCTTGCCGGAGACGCCGTGGGGAGGGCCATTTGAACATTACATCCAATCAAAGTGTCATTTGCAACCCAGATGTAAAACTCTAATGATTTGGCCATGAGGCGCTGCTATTATAAGCAGCTGGAAATGAATATTAATGGCAGAGATTAAAAGTATTCCATGCTCAGTGTTTTTTATTGTCCTGCTACAGCTAGTGTGCTTTTAGAGTCTTCGCCGCAGAGTACATTTCTAGTGTTAGAGAAACCTGCCTTTTGAGGCTATTGTCCTTTGTTCCTTCATGTATTATATTGATAGTTTTTTTTTTAAAAAAAGGATTAGTGTGATTTCTTTCTTTGCTTCTTTTTTTTTCTTTCTTGTTTTTCTTTCTCCCCCTTCAGTTAACTACTTTTTAATTGCAATTCTAGGTAATTGTGCATCGTGATGTGATTGCTTGGCTATTGTCTGAATATTTCCTTTTAATTTTTTAATTAAAGACTAATGCTTTGATTGGATTTGCCAGTTCACCGGACAGTGATTAAAACTCTGTAATGAATATAATCGGTTTCCGTGCAACTGGATGGTCTGCTTTTAAATGTGACTTGATCTGACTGCAGTAACTAGTTCAGCTCAATAAAGGGAATCCATGCGATCAGCAACACTGCCTGCTTCTCTCCTCTTCAACCCCAGGCCAAAGGGGCTGGCAGGAGGTGTGTCTCTGGGAAGTTCCCATGGGCTCACACAGACCCCTGGGGACTCCATACAATAGACTCACAGAAAGAAGCGCCATAGACTAACTCTTGAAGGCCGGATGAACTGCAGGGGTCACTGAAAGAAAGGATCCACAGATCAAGTATTCTGCTCCTGTCATTTCTGGATCAGGAAACTGAGGCTCAGGAGCCATGGGGGACATTTCATTGCCTCTGCCACATGTCAATGACGGACTCTCATCCATTGCTGCTGTTTTACCGGGATAGGGGCAGGCTGGTGGTTAGCCCTCACGGTACCAGGGCAGCAGAAAACACCTGGGTTCTACTTTGGGCCAAGGCATAGGATGTGAGGGGAGGGAACAGCAGCTTGGAGGTCCAGGGTTGGTGGCTCCAGTGTGGAACAAGGTGGAAATAGCAGGTTCCCAAATGAGACCCGTGACCCGGCAAGGAAGTGCTCCAGTTGCAGAATTCCAGAAGAAAGTGTTCAAGGGCTACCCGCGCACGTAAGCCCGGAGAAGGTGGTGCAAGCCCCTAGCTTCTCACAGGCCTAATGATCCAGGCTCTGCCGCTGCCGCAGGGCTCGCCCCGAATTTCTGGACGCCCCTCCCCTCGGCTCCACACTACTTCACTTCCACAGATCGCAGAGCTCGTCTGACTCTCCCGTCTGAGGCTGGACCCTACACTGGGAACCCTTCCTGGTTCGGGTTTCACCTGGGGCAAGGAGAGCGGAAGTGAAGCAGACAGATTGCACATAATTATAATGTGATAGCGAGTCAGCGGAATTAGGAGCAATTAGGCTCCTCATCTTCTAGGGGGTTCCTAGCAAGGGGTTTCCCGTGACCTGTAGGAGGTTCTTCCTCTTCTTCCTACCTCGATTTAGGGGCTGGCGCTTCCCAGGTTACGAAGCGAACTTTGACCCGAGAGTTCACTCAGTGAACTGCCCCTTCCCACAGAATGGGAATGTCATCCTTGAATGCAGGTGGTCTCAAGGTGGGAAGCTGCAATATTCAGTCCCTGGGGATGCGGAGGGAGGGTGGCCGTTTTTGGAGAGATCTCAAAAGTTGGATTGGCGCGAAGCTTCTCAAGGCGGCCCTCACGACCGGGTTGGGCCAGGATGCTTTGCCATCTGCAGGCAGTGTGGAGGCTGTCCAGTCAGGTCCCCAAGCTTACTACCTTGCTTCCTCGAGCGCTCTCCAGCTCCGGATTTATCCGAGCCCCTTGCAGCCCAGGTGAGCCCTCAGTAAGTACCAACAGAAGATGTGATTTGACGGTTGGTGGCGTAGGGCTAAATTAGTCACTGCCCCCATTAAAAATACAGCGGGGGGTTTAAGAGCTTTTCACGCCGAGTGGGAATCAGCGGCGAAGCCGGCTGCTGCCTTGGGTAAGGAGAGAGGCGGCCTGGGGGATGGCGAGGTAATGAGGTTTATGGCGGTGACAAGGCTGCCAGGGAACCCCGCCGACTCCCCTCGCCCAACCCCATTGTTCTCTGCTGGCTGTGCCCCCATCGCGGCAGCTGAGCGCCCCTCTCCACTTCCTGCGGGATGGGGGCTGGGACTCGCCTTCATCGCTGTCAAGCGGCGTTGGGGTGGGGAGTGGGGCACGGCTATAAATCAGTGACTTAGAGCTGAGTGAGCGGGTTCACCGCGCAGCCCAGGCATGTGTGTGATGGTGCTTGCGGCTTGGCTGTGAGCAAAGTGAGGCCAGGCCTTCTCTCCAGGCCACCTTTAGCCTGGAGGGTGCAGGGAACCAGCCTTGTCATTTGCATTTTGCTAGAGGGGTGGGTGTCCAGAAACCCACTTTCCCGATAGGTGCATCTAGATGAGCAGACCATTTTACTTGGCTCAGTCTTTGGGCAGAGGGATTTTGCCCAGGCTTGGAAATGACCCAGGAATCCTAGGATGCATGACCCTGTTCTCCATACCCTCCCAGAGCTTCTGGAATCAGGACTGTTAAGAGTTTTGGTCACCGGGGAAGCTGCCCTAGGAAGAAGGTCTTTAGTGTGACCCTCCCCCAACCATATAGTGGTCCTTCTGACTCCCAGTGTGATAATGTGGAATTCCTCCCTCCTAGTCTGAGGCTGAGTTCTTTGGCGTGGGTTGATGAGGACTCAACTTTGACCTAGTTACCTATTCACTCATCCATCCATCCTTCAGCAGACAGGGGCCACAGATGAGGAGGTCCATGTGTCCCTTCCCCTCCTGCAGCTCGAGAGTCATTTGACAGCTACCTTCTAAATAAGCAAGCCAATGGATACCCAGCAACACACAACTACAGTGCTGTGATGGCGAAATGCCTTTGTTGCAGGTGCAGGGTTGTGTCAAAGAGGCCTTGCCAAGGAAGTGACCTGCACGGAGACCTGTAGAATAAAAGGAGACGAGGACACAAAGAGGAGGAAGAGGGCTCAGTCTGAGCAGAGCTCTGAGCCAGAAGCAAGCTAGGGGTTGCCTTAGGAGGTCTCCACCTCTGCCTTTCTACTTTAGATAGTCTGATAGCAGTCCAGAGAAGTTCATAATTTGTCCAAGGTCACACACTAGATAGAACTGCAACTGTACCTTGACTCTCCTTCTACCTTAGATGTCTGGCTCCCAGCAATAGTTTTATTCAAACATAATGATGATGATAATCAATCAGGTGACACAGAAAGACTGCTGGCTCCCCTTTTCCTTGATAATGAAAGAATTGATTTCAGGCTCTCCACCTGGATATATATATATCCATCTCCTAGAAGTTAAGTGTGTTCTCAGTCTATCAAGGCAACATCCACAAAGAATATGAAAATTATAGGAGCTGCCTTTAAGGAGAAAAAAAATGAGTTTATTACTCTTCCGGATGGTTGGACTGTGGATACAACAGCTGGAGAGCTGGGTACCACCTTGAATGATTAGTTAGGTAGGTACCTTGATTATAGCACTAAACACTCAGTTCCTAGTTCTTTCCCATTGTCTGTTATGTGTTGTTGGTGTAGGTTGGAATTACTTTTGGAGAAGAGACACTGAAATGATTTGCCTCCCAAATGCTTGCTGCCTGTCAAAGCAACAAGCGCAGGATCACTGTTCTACAGCTTACACTTGATTTTGGTTCTCTTGGGAGAGAAGGATCAAGAACGCCACACCCTGCAGGTGTGCTCCATGCTAGGGAACAGGAGAGACTCAGCTACCAAACACCAAAAGGTTACAGTTTTCTTGCTGGGTCTCTATCCAGCTAACTGCACAGGCTTGGTGTCCTCTCCCTCCTTCCTCCAGCGCATCATCTCCTGTGCTCTGGTGGAATTTTATTCCCTTCTGGTTCAGGGTGAGCTCTTGCTGGGGGGGGGCGGTCACGGAAATGCTCAGCTCAAGAACATTGTTGAAGAGGAAAACAAAAAACCCAATCTGGTAGGTGGCAGCTTCTTTTGTAAAATAGATTTTTAAATACCCAATGTGGTGATTAGGAGCACACAGAATCAAATCTGTGTTTGTTTCATAATTGGTTATTTTGTTCAGGGGTTTTATTTGTTTTCTGTTAATTCTGATTTTCAGAAATATCCTATGAAAATGGTCTGCTTTCTTGCTTGCTGATTTGCATTTACTTTGTAGCTTAAGTAGGTGCCTGCCTCATTCATATGATTACCCCCAAGCATCCGACTCCTGAAGCTGGCAAGGTGCTGCAAAGACCAGAATTCTGATAAGACCTCATGCTCAGCCCATCTCTGGGTGTGCACACACTTTATACCTGTCTGTCCACTGGGACATGTGTCAGTCAGGACAGGCTACATTATGACATGGAACAAAAGGGTCCACATTTTCAGCAGCTGACACAACAAAGATTTACTGCACACTCATGCTCTATGACCATCCTGAATTGAATCCCCAGGGACCTTTCTTCATCAGAGTTATTTAGAAGTCTGGCACAGAGAGCAGCCAATACTTTAAATGTAGTCACTAATTTAGGCAGGGGACAGGAGGGTCCCAATGGCAATTCAGTGCTCTTGACTGGGGAGTTTCTGTACTCCCTCACTCCCACCCTCATCACACACGCAGCCCCTACAACACGTAACCCCACTGCCTCACAGGGGGGCCTGATGGGGCTCGGGTGTGTGTGTGTGTGTGTGTGTGTGTGTGTGTGTGTGTGTGTGCGCGCGCGCGCCTGCCTGGCACCTAGAAGAGACGCTGAGCAACTATCAGATTGAAGGGTCTGACTCAAAAAGTTGGATATCGCCATGCGGGCACACACTCCCACAGCAGTGTTTATTTACCTGATGCAGAAAGTGAGCGTGACAGCCTGGTCTACAAGAGCTAGATCCAGCGCAGGCTCCAAAGCCACAGAGAAACCCTGTCTCGAAAAAAAAAAAAAAGTGAGCGTGAAGGTGAATGAAGGACAAGAAGGATGGCCCAGGGCAAGAGGAGAGGGCTCAAAGACAGCTCGGAGCTCCAATTGCTGAGGAAGTCGACCAAGTTGGATACGATCCCTTCCGCCACTCTGTCTGCTCAAGCCAGGCGGCAACGGTCCGCGGCAAACAGAATACTCAGAGCTAAGCTCGCAAAGTTATAAATCTGAGTAAGGTCGGAACTACGTCCTACGCTCTCAGGCCCGGGCACCGAGCTAAGCACAGCGTGGATCTCCTTTAACCACCGTGTGCCCCTCTCGCCAATCAGAAGACGTGCACACCACGGCCCGGGTCCTGAGGCTCCCGGCTCCGCCTGCAGGAGCACCCTGCTGAGCTAGCTCAGTCCGGAGGCCTGCTCTCTGCTTCCGGAGTCCTGATTGGTCCGACCGGGGCGGTCCCGCCTACCGCTAGCCCCTCCCACCCGTGTGAGGCCGCTGCAGCAAACTGAGCGTAGGCTGCGCGGTGTGAACTTATTTGTGGAGTTATTAATTACTGAAGGGCACAAGCCGTGCTTCTGTGCATAAAAATATGTTTGAGCAGTTTCTACTTAAACTTTAAAGAGAACGTTAATCAATTTTATTTTAACAAAATGACCTTAAGCAGGGGAAAAATTGGTGTTATTTGCCCAAACAGGCAAATTAATTTCTCTCTCTTGAGAAATCTGAGAAGCTTCTAGAAATAGCTATGCATAATTTACACCTGCCGTGGCCGCTCCTAGTTTTAACGCCAAGCCCAGTTACGGTCCCACCTAGTCCAATAACAACACAAAGGAATTCTTGGGAAGGCTTTGCTAGGTCCAGTTGTATCAACTCTGGTGACCCTGGAGAAAGAATGCTAAGGAAAAAGGGTCACGGAAGTCTGTTTCTGCTAGCTGCGTCAAGACCCCTGGAAAGATGAAGGCGGCTGTCAGGCACATCCTAGCCGCTGTGTCTCCTTGCCAGACGCCACTCCCCAGAGGACCTGCTGGTTGTGTTTTGGATTGGTTGACCTCTGCCTCATGGCCCACCAAGGCTGAGACTGAGAGGCCAGGAGCCCAGACTGGTGGAGCTGTGTTGTTTCCACTTCTTTGTAGTATGGTTAGCCGTGACAATGACAGCCTCGGGTCTGATGGAAAAACCCCTCCACCCCCAACCTCCTAACCCCCCATGGCGTCTTTGCTGTGAGATTTCAACAGACGCAGTTCCAAAGGGCACAGTGTGGTCTTTTATCTCTGCTGGATGCCTAGTACCTAGAATGGTGCCAGGTCATAGTTAGTGCTCAGAAAATGCTTGCTGAATGGATAAGATGTGTAGAATGGAGCAGCTGTCCCTTCCTTAGCACTAGTGCTACAGCAGTGGATTAGGAGACCCCAAGGGGGGAAAAACTGCATTTGCTCGGTGTCTTAGTTAGGGTTAATATTGCTGGATGAAACACAATGACTGAAAGCAAGTTGGAAGGAAAGGGTTTATTTGACTTACATTTTCCATCATAGTCCATCAATGAAGGAAGGCAGCAAGGAGCTCAAACTGGGAAGGATCCTGGAGACAGTAGCTGATGCAGAAGCCATGGAGGAGTGTTGCTGATTGTCTTGCTCCCTGTGGCTTGCTCAGCCTGCTTTCTTATAGAAAGTTTCTTACAGAACCCAGGACCACCAGTCCAGAGATGGCCCCACCCACAGTTGTCTGAACCTGCCCCCATCAATCATTAATTAAGAAAATGCCTGGGGGCTGGAGAAATGCCTGCTCTTCCAAAGGTCCTGAGTTCAATTCCCGGCAACCACATGGTGGGTCACAACCATCTGTAATGAGGTCTGGTGCCCTCTTCTGGCCTGCAGGCATATACACAGATAAAATATTGTATACATAATAAATAAATATTTTTAAAAAGCCCTACAAGCTTGACTATAGCCTGATCTTAGGGAGGCATTTTCTTAATTGAGGCTCCCTCCTCTTTGAGGATAACTTGTAACAAGTTGACATAGAACTAGCTCTGTCACTACCCTGTCACCTTCCTTAGCTCATCCATTGAGAGGACTGTTCTCCCTGTGAAACCACCCTCACCCAGTAGGTGTTCAGTGAGTGGCTGTTGAATGATGGTTTACAGTCAGAGCCCCAACCGGAGGCTGACTGGAGCAGGCTTCAGGCTGAGGAGGGAAGTGGGTTGAGGGGAGGGAAGTGAGTGCCTCCTGCCTGGCAGCCCCAGTGCCTTTAGCCCCATAGGAATGCAAACCCAAGTCGCTGGACAGTCCAGTAGAGAGAAAGAAATACAGAATTTCTTGCGAAACATCCACAGCCGCATCATTAGTACTACTTATACCAGAGTCTAATTAAAAAATAAGCAAAACAACAAAAAGAAAGTCCCTTGTGTGCTTAAGAAAAACATTCCAAGGGTCACCAATTTGAGTCCTCTGTGGTAAGAGGTTCAAACCTCGGGTGCCTGAGGAGACTCAGGTGAGTGAGTGACAATCACCAGATTGAGCAGCCGCAGGGGAAGCTGGGTCTGCTGGTGGGAAGCAGTCTTCCAGCCCTCCAAGTGGTCAGAGTTAGATCTTGACTGTCTCAATGCCTCTGTTTCCCCACCCGGAAAGCAAGGGAAAACGTCAAGTTTTCCACAGATGTGAGCATTTGACAGGGTGATGTCACAAGCACTTAGTGTGGCGAAGGTGGCCACCCATTCCTGCATTTGGCTGAGGGTTCCAGAGGCATCAAGAAGCAGCAGGTAGCAAGCCACTCGGAAAGCAGCTTCTGTCCCCGAGTGTCTGAGGATTCCGCACTACTGCTTTGTGCTAGACACACAAAGAAATAGTGAGGACATTTCAGGATTGTGTGCTCTAATACACGAGTCTCTTGTAGCAGCAACAAGGCCTTGCTCTGCTTCTCATGGAGAAAGACAAGTGTTGGGATGGGGTTTGTTTCTCTCACCATCTGCTCATGGGACTTTGGGCACTTTGTTAGTCAGCTTTCTGTCACTATAACAGGATACCTAAAAGACTCTGCTTACAATGAGAAAGGTCTATTTTGGATCACAGTCTCCAAGGTTCGAGGCCTTGGCTACTTGCTTCTGTAGCTTTGGGGCCTGTGACAATGCAGAGCATGGTAGGTGTTGTGTGTGTGGTGGATCAAAGCTGCTCATTTCACCACAGCCAGCAAAATCAGGAAAGATTGGGATTCCAATGTCCCCTTTACAGGGATGCCCCCATATCCTATGATCCTTTCACTAGATCCTGCCTCCAGGGTTCAGCCACCTCCCAATAGCACCCAGGACCAACTCTTTAAAACATAGTTTGGGAAACTCAAGTAAGGTTCAAACTATCACAGGTCTGTTCCTTCCCTGCCTCAGTTTCCCCACCTATAAGTCCATCTCTTACCTTTAAAGATCTGGATGTGTCTGGGACTTCCTGGGGAGGCCTGGGGACTAGGATAGGGCTTATGACTGGTCTTAAATTTATAAATGGAGGAAGGATGCCTGCACCACAGACTGGAGAGAAGGTGGGCACTGCAGCACCTGGTGACATGCTGAGCACCCAAGGGACAGTTCTATTATCTAGTTACTGACAAAGTCCCATAAGAGTCCAAGAGAGAGAGAGAGCTGGCAAGGTGGCTCAGTGTGCAGACACATGCCATCAAGCCTGATCACCCAGTTCAGTCTCCAGAACTCTACAGTGGTAGGACAGAACTGACTCCCTTCACGAGGCTGTCCTCCAGAGTATCTGAAGGATTCATGGTGGCATGTGTGCAACACATACATACATATATACACATGGCAAATAAATAAATGCATATAAACAGCCTTTGAAAAAAGAAATGCAAGGGGGGAAATGAGCCCTGTGAGTATGACAAGGAAACTGTCACCTTAGCAAAGTTGAAGTTGGACTTGACCTCTTGCGGGATCACTCCAGGGTGGGCTCTTGCCTCCACTCCCACCGCCCCCAGTTACCCTGCTTCCCAGAACTGTGGGTTAGCCCTGCCCCCCGGCATGTCTATGTCACATTTCCCTTCTCCTGAGCCCAAAGGGTTCCTATTCTTCCTTCCAGGCTTAGCTCAAGGGCAGCCACCTCTGAGAACTCTTCCTGCCTCTCTCAAGTAAGTTCTAGGTTTGGTCCATCTGCTTTAATCCTGGCATATGAGTCACACCGGAACCACTGCTACTCACTCACAGGGATTTTCCTTCATTTGCAGCAGGGAATGCCAATGCCACCATGAGAATGGGGATATTTATTTCTATATGCATTCCTTCCAAAAATAATCTGTGCACACGAACACATACATTCACATTTATGTCTTTTCTCAATTCGACACGTTATTTTACAACTTCCTCTTCATGTTAGCATATTGCAAGGAGGGTCACCATTTCAACTTCCTTAGTGAATATAGGTTATGTATGGCTATTTTAAGCAATCCATTTCACATTGAGTACGAACTGTTCATAGCATTCCCTTATTCCTATTTTGACGCCCATAGTGTCTGTAGTGATGACCCATTTCATCCCCAGTAGTGTACTTTATGTCTTCTCTCTGTCAGTCTTGTTAGAGGCTCTTCATTTTTATTGATCTCTTCAAAGACTCAAATCTTTGTTTGAACAAATGTTGCTTTCAATATCATTGATTTCTCCTATTGTTTTCTTCTTGTTTGTTTTGGATTTATTTTGCTCTTGTTTTTTATATTTTTGCTCATTCATTTGTTTCTGGTTTTTTGAGATAGGTTTTCTCTGTATAGCCCTGGCTGTCCTGGCACTCTTGCAGACCAGGCTGGTCTGGATCTCACAGAGATCTTCCTGCCTCTGCCTGCTGAGTGCTGGAATTAAAAGTGTGTGCTACCTTTTCTGGCTTTTCTTTATTTTTCTCTTTCAAGTTTCGCTTTTAAAGATATATTTTTGTTTTTATTGATGTGTGTGCCTGTGTTGTGGTTTTGGCACATGGTTTACAGGTGTTTGTAAACCTCCCAACACTAGTGCTGGAAGTGAACTGATCATTTTGCTGTGAAGTCTATGTAACTGGATGCTAATGTAGCCACTTGCATTTTCTTTTGATTAATGTTTGAATAATATGTCTTCCCATCTTGCATTTTCAGTATGCTTCTATCATACTTGACACAGATTTCATGCAGTCTGCTGATAGTTGTATACTTAGCCAATTGCTCTTTTGATTGTTATTTTTAACATATGCTTTTTCCAGTCTTATTAAGCATTTTTAAAGAATTTTAATTGGGGTGGGGACTGGAGAGATGACTTAGTAGAAAGAGCACTTGTTCCTCTTCCAGAGGACCTGAGTTTGGCTCCTAGCACCCACATTGGGTAACTCACAACTGTTTACAACTCCATTTCCAGGGGCTACACACACACACACACACCCCGACAAAATAAGAAAAATAAATCTTAAACAAAGAATTTAACCTGGACTTACTGATAGTGTTTTTAGTGGTTTTCCCTCTGTTGCCTTTTAGCAGCCGCTCTCAGATTCACACTGCATACACATAGCTTATTAAAATCTGCTAATGTGCCGAGTGGTGGTGACACACGCCTCTAATCCCAGCACTTGGGAGGCAGAGGCAGGCAGATTTCTGTGAGTTCGAGGCCAGCCTGGTCTACAGAGCAAGTTTCAGAACAGGTTCCAAAGCTGCTAATGTGGGCCATTGAGTTTAATCCTTGGGACCCAGTATAGAAGGAGAAAACTGACTCCTCAGAGTTTTTACCTCTGACCTCCACACATAAGTTGTGGCATGCCCATGCCCCCTCGCATAAATAATTGTGATAAAATAAATGTAAATCTACTGGTGACACTACTGTGCTGGCTCAGGGAGGCATGAAACATTACCTTGCCTTACAGTTCTTTATACTCCACTATTTATAATTTAATTGTCTTAAATATTCTATATAAGTTTATATCAGATATTTTATTTTATTTTTATATCAGATATTTTAAATAATTTGCTTCAGCCATTGAATATAATTTAGAAAACCCAAAAGATGCTTTCATGTTCCGAAAATGTCCTCTCTTCTTTCTGGGTAGCCAGCTGGCTATGGTTGCTCATCGCTTTCCTTCACCCACGCACATTTTCATCCCTTTTATTCCTGAAGGACGTTTGTCACTGGGTACAACTCGGGCTTGGCAACTCCTTTCCTCCATCCTTGAACCTTGTGCCATCCCCTTCTGGCCTGATTTCCTATAAGAAACACACTTTCATTTGACTTGTTCCCCCACACCTTACCCTGTTGCCGTTTTAAGAGTTTTTTTTTTCTTTTGGTCAGTTTTAGGAATTTGTCTATGCCTGTCTTACTGAGTTTCTCTGTGGGTAGTTTGAAGTTTCTTCAGAATTCCTTTGTTTCATGAGTTTATAATAAATTAGGATTTTTCTTTAACCTAAATTCCTTCAAGTATTATTATTATTTGTTGTAAATGAGGGAGAGGTGTGGGTTATGTTCCCAGCACCTGGCTCCCAGCCCCCAGCCACTGGCCTGCTCAGCCGCTGGTTGCTTGCTTATGCCCGAAATAACCACATGAAAATTATATTCATTTCAACTCTGCCTGGCCCATTATCTCCAGCCTTTTCTTGGCTAGCCCTCACATCTAAACTAACCCATTATAAAAATCTGTGTGTTACCACGAGGTGGGTGACTTACCGGAAAGGTCTAACTTGCATCCATCTGTGACGGGAGCCTCATGGTGACTGACTCACTTCCTTTCTTCTCCTCAGAACTTCCATTCTGTCTACTCCGTCCACCTAAGGGCTGACCTAGCTTATAAGCCAGGCAGCTTCTTTATTCAACCAATAAGAGTAATACAAAATACAGGATAACACTCCCACATCAATTACTTTATTATTTGCCTACGCTTGTTCCAGTATTCCTGGGACACTAGTGTTGCTTTTTCACTATAAACCCACAGACACCGACAGCTCTGTTTTGCTTTCGCTCCTATTGGACAATTTCTATTGCTCTCTCCTCCAGCTCACTGACTTCTCCCTGTCCCCTCTGTTCTGCTGCCGAGCTCAGCAGTTAATGTGCTTATTCATTACCATTATTTTTTTTCCCATTCAGAATTTTCTTCAAGTCCTCATGACATGTGTTTCTTGGCTGAGCCTTTCAGGTTTGTAGTTGATCATTTTTATGATCGCTGCCTAAGTAGTTCTAGCGTGCCTGTCAGCTCAATTCTGCCTTGCCTTGTCCCTTTTCATTCTATCTGACATCCTCCCGGTTTATTGAAACATTTGCATTTTGTATGTTGTCAAATTCTGTATCACATTTCAACCATACAGTCCCAGCAGGGGAAGATGGGGTGGGGGTTCTCTGCTTTCCTGATGCCGGTTGCCAGTAGTATCCTCTGTCTCCTACTCTGCTCCCATTGACTAGAGGTGGGGCGTCTCATGACAGCTGGGTAGGTTGGGGAAGGTAGGAAGGCTGAGTTATTGCTTCCCACGGTGCCTGGCTTCTCTAACCAACCTCTGATACCTCTCAAATGAGGAAAGGAGGGCCCCTCACCTGGAAGTGGATGTTCAGGGTCTTCTGTCTCCATGGAAGGGCCTTGTGGCTGCATAGCAAGGGTGAGCATCCTGTATTCCTATTGGGCCTCCTCTGCTACCCGCTTGGTGAAGCAGGGTACCATTGCAGACTACCGTGAGGACAGGTATCACGGTCTCCAAATGGGAATGGAGTCACTGTTTTTATTTGTGGCATTTGCCTGTATTTAATTCTTAATCTCCAAAGTCTTCTGCCTCAGTTTGAGGCTGTTTGAGGAGAGAGAGGGATAGCAGGCTCTTTTATTCTATGTATGTATGTATGTATGTATGTATGTATTTATACATACATACTGTGCTGCTGGCATTTTGGGGTTGCTGGTTTTTAAACCCCGAGTATGGGATCTATGGTCTATGATGCAAAAAGCAAAGTTGGAGTACACATCATTATGCTGTCCTCAAGGTTATGAGCCAATCTGTCCTCTTTCAAACCCTTCCCCCACCTCATCCCCCCTTCTCTGTAATATGCAATGTTCTGGGTGTTCACTGTACTTAACGGGGGAAATAGGAAAAGCAAGTCCGTCCCACCTTGCTGGATTCCCTGCAGACCACTCTTTACAGCCATCACAGCGCACTCACTGCATAAACAAACTGTAATTGGTGGGAAACGTGCATGGTTCCCAGCCTTTGTGTCATAAACAACACCACCGGGGACGTCTTTGTACTTACATCTTTATTCCCTGGGTGAGTGCGCGACAATTCTAGACTTTGTTGGCTGAGCAGATTGGACTCCAGTTGGTTCTTGACGCGAGCACTTTTGGTGGAGAGAAAAATAGGGGTGTATAGAGAGTTGCACATGAGTGACTGTCTTAGTTAGGGTTTCTTTTGGTGTGAAGAGACACCATGGCCATGGGGAAAACTCTTTGGAAGAAAGCACTTCACCGGAGATGGCTCACAGTTCAGAGGGTCAGTCCATTATCCTCATAGTGGGAAGCATGGCAGCATGCAGGCAGACATGGTGCTGGAGAAGAAGCTGAGAGCTTACATCTTGACCCACAGGCAACAGGAAGTGGTCTGACACACTGGGCGTGGCTTGAGTATATGTGAGACCTCCAAACCTACCTCCACAATAACATACTTCCTCCAACAAGGCCACACACTCTCCAACGAAACCACATCTACTGATAATGCCTCTCCTTTTGGGACCTATTTTCTGTCAAACTACCACAGCATGTTCTGGGCCAAACAACATGTAAACTGCCTCAGTTTACCCATCAAGGTATTGCCACGTTCTCTTGGAAATTCTCAGTTAGTCCTGACTAAGCTTGGTCCTGCTGTCTATAGACCATCAGCCCTCTAGGCCTCCCTGGGAGAACATGTACATCCCTCCAGCAGCTAATCCCACTTCCTGCAGCCATATCCTTGGTAAGGCTCTAGTGACCACCACAGACCCCATCCTTTCCTCTCTAAAGACAGGCTTCTCACAGTGACATGCCTTGACTGCACCGTCTACTGCGGGGTGCCCTATGAACACACCATCTCCTTTGGGATGCCCTGTATGGAAGGCAGGCTATATGAAACACAGATCTAGAATACGCTGCTGTTCTGGAGTCTAATGTTAAAAGAGGAGGTCCTAGTCACAGTAACTTTCTAGAAAACGTTATATAGGTACATATAGAGGGAGGGCCACCAGGGTCTATGCCTAATTAAGGGAGACATTCTGAAGGGAGAAAGGTTAGGAGAGGAGAGATGTTGCTTATCCCTGTTTTCCTTCAAGGTCTTCTAAGGAATGTGGTGCTGGAGGTGTCCATATCCTCCCCTCTCCAGGGTTGGGCTCTAGAGCAGTGTAAACCCTGGGAGAGTTTTTGGCCAGGATGCTTTTTACTGGGGGCCTCCAAATATCTATTGCAAGATTGATTCTAAGAGTCACGACAAAGTCAGGGACACAGTGACGCTTGCCATACCTAAACAGTCTCACAAAGCACAATCCAGACATACACATACATTTGCTCAGAGCTTCAGACAGCTACACCCTATAGCCACACAGACAATACAGAGGAACATACATATAGCAGTTGGGCACACAGGCACACAGGAAGATGGGCTCTCCAGATACACACGTACACCCCCACGTAGCCACATATGGAGAAAACCTGCCTCGTCCAGGCTTCCAGGAGGCTCAGCAGGAGGCGAACTGCACATCTGACTTGCCTTGTGTTGTTAGATGCTCAGTGTAATTAAACGTTACATTGACAAACCCAACACGGCTCAGTGAGGCAGAGGAGCTGCAGGGGCCGATGGGTTCGCACTCCATCCCATACCCTCCTGCCCCAAACCCCAGCCACTCCCACTGTGAAGACTCTGGACAGGGTAGATGAGGAGGGACCCTTGACCACCGGGGTCACCAAGAACAGAGAACTCTTCAGAGCCACCCTTCTCTCAGTCAGGTGAGAAGCTTTGTCCCCAGGTGGAGCCTGGCTGTCCTTGGTCTCAGCTTTGGCTCGTCTCCTACTCTTGCCAGACTGAAGTTCCCAACCTGGCCCTCAGGATCCAGGAAAGTTCCAGGGCACTGTGGGGTGGCTCCTTTCCATCTCTGCTAGGAAGAAAAGGCAAGGGCTACTTCCATCTTCCCCATGTTTCTGCTCTCCCAGGAGCAGTAGCCCCTCAGCAGCCAGGAGGACAAGAGCACAGTCTTTTGCCTCTGTGAACCAAGTAGCATCTGGGTTAAGATAGGGTATGGCTAATGCTGATCGATTTTACAGGGTCTAGACAGAAGAAATGAGTCCTTCCATTCAGTGCCTAGTTGACAGCCACTAGCCTTTTCCCAGCCCAGTATACTAGAACAACGTGCACTCATCAGTCCAAGGGAGAGGTTTTGAAGTCAGGGCCGTCCGGGTATATTCTGTGTTCCCCTGTCCCTCTCACTCCTTCATCTGTGGGTGGGTTGGGAAGTCACTCTGGCTTGCCATGGTGGCACAGGTGGGCTGGGCCACCACAGGGCACAGTCTCTGATGTCCAGCAATCATTTGGCCTCTGTTTCAGCCCTCCTTACCCCCATCTTGTTTCAGGAAACATTAAGTACAGCTTACAGCTGTCTGTCACCGGCACCCAGGGCTATGCAGGTCCCCTGACAGCCCGGGGTCACTTCCCAGGGATCAGCTTTATTCTGTCATAAGTTTCTAAGTGAGTACCAGTCCCCAAATGACAACTGGAGGTAGTTACCCCAAGAGAAGCTTCCAGGGAGGTAGCCTGGCTTCTACCTGCTTCTACCTGGCTACCTAAGGGAGAGTGCTTGGGACAGAACCCTTATTCCAAATACTCAGCAGACAGATGGCTCTGGAGGAGAGACCCCAGGCTAGGGGCAGGTTTGCTTTGTGTCCACCCACTGGTCACACTCACACCTCCCTGACTGCAGATGTCAGCAATGGTTGATACAAGTGGTGTCAGTTCCTGGGGTAACCCTTGCCAAGTCAAGTCAAAGCACACTCATGCTATGGAGACCAGGATACTCTGGCCTCATGACACTAAGCCACACTTCTTGGACTAGAGAGGGATTCGCATGTGTGCCAAGTACAAGAGACATGTAGAGTGCTGCGCTTTCCAAAGACACGCCACTATCTCTTGTCCCATCGCACCCTGTCATCTCTGTCGTATGAGGACCACAGAGCCCACACAATTCCCACACACCCTGGCTGGTGACCCCCAGGCCAGTGCCACCCGCAGTTTCTTGCGAGGTGAATAGAGAGGCTGAGCTGTGGGAATGGCTGCAGACAGGCAACTCAGACGAAACTATGACTTTTGGAGGATGTTTTAAACATGGAGTGTGCCCTCGCTGCCTCTTGATCCCCCAGGACCCAGAGCTATGCAAAGCCAGCTTGTGAATATTCAGGACCCTGTGGACATCTTCTCTCCCTCATCTTTCCCCGCTCCTCATTTTGTGCTGAGTCTTAAGTGAAATAGATCTTTTACAATTTTGGAAAAAGAAATCTGTCCTTTGTTCCCCTGTACCGGTTTGAGGGGCATGTCTCAGAACCAATCGCTGCCTGGCACAACTCCCTGGACACTGGGCTTGGGCTCCATGCCATGCGACCAGATGGCTGTGATTGCTGGCAACCCGAGACCCTGCAGGAGAGTCGCGAATGGGTGTTTACAGCATCCTGGGCCCACGGAGAGCATCAAAATGGCAGGCTGAGTGGTGGCCAGTTAGAGCACATTCCTGAAAAAGGAGAAGTGCCTACTCGGAGAGTCCAGTCCAGGGCCGGAGCCCATTGCTCAGTACCAGGCACCATATCACACACAGGGAAAAGCAATCCAGCAATTTAAGGGTGCCACCCTCCCTGTCTCCGTCATCTCCTCTGCCTTTGAGCAGTGTCCCCATGGCCCCCAAGAATTTTATACCTTTCTGAGCTGGTCTGCAAGAAAACCTGTCATTTCTTCATCAGCATTCAATATGAAACACACAGGCCACTATATTCATACTGAAAAAAAAATAGAAATTAAAATAGAAGGGTAAGATTCAGACCTCCCAAGCTTCTGCTTAAAATCCCCATCAGCTCGTGTTCAGTGTGAGGCTGGGAACATTGAGTTCTGTCCATTCTGTACAATGATCTATGGGTCTGCAGGCTCAAGGGATCCCCTCCCCCTCTTCTGATGCCCTATCATCTCCCAGTTCTTCTGGAGTCAGTCGAAGGCAAGGCTCTGGTGGCCTTTCTCTCCCAAGATGCTGACCATACCGTGGCTGCTTGTCACATGCATCACATAGTCAGTGTGGAAATGAGGCTCCCTCAAGGTTCTCATAAACATGCCAGAGACAGTTCCCAAAGAAGGTTGAGACTGACAACCTGACCTATTACTCCACTGCTTAGAGCTCCTGGAGGCTGCTAGCCCTACACTTCAGACCAGCACTCAAGGTTCTTTATGGTCCACAACTTGCATCCTTCCTTTTTATCTGTCGAGCATCTGCTATGCTCTCTACCCATGGGCCAGCAATAAAACAATAGGTAAAATACACAAGGACTGTCTTGAGTAACTAGCCTCCTGCAGGAATGGGCTGGAGACTAAGTGCAAGGGATGAATGTATTCTTTTGTTAGGAGGAAGCACGGGCTTTGGTTATCAAAGGAAAGCAAGGTGAAGGGAGAGACAATGGTAACTTCAGGGCAGGGATTTGAAAGAGATTCAGGAGAGACTGCGTGGCCACCCGGACGAGTATCCTAAGTGAATGCCACAGCAGGTGCAGAGGCCCTGAGGTGGGAAAGGGTAGCCTTTCTGCAATGACAGACCAATGTTATGAATTCTCATGGCTCCAGGAATGAGCGCGAACTAGGCACACTGTGTTAAGGAAAACGCCAACCTTTCCGTCCCGGCCGGGAGACCAGGCCTGCTGCAGGAAGCTGATGCCTTAGCCTCGGAAAGCAGGCCAGGACTGCACACTCAAATCTTTACATTTTAAAATGAATGCTCTTTCAGTTTTATGTTTTAAAATGTGAAATGGTTTCCCAACAAGTTGGAGGGTGGTTTTAAAGTGCTTTTTACAGCTCTGCTTTGGGCACACAAGCGTCAACCACAGATCAAATTCAGCTACAAGCAAAGTCAGGCTGCTTTGGAGCCAGCTTTCCGTGAGGTCCCTGTTGACCTAGACCTTGACTATTGGGTCCCACTCCCATCAGCCTGACTCGAGGTAGGGTCTGGTAGTAGGAGTTGATGAACTCTGGGTTCTGGGGTCCTTGAAGGCTAGTGCAAATATCTGCCTCCAAGAGCCTCCCCCCAACCCTGAGGTCTGTCTGGTCAGAACTGAGGCTGATAGTGTGGAAATAGCACGTGTGACCCCTCTCAGGCCTCAGGTACATGATCCTACCCCGCGCCTGCTTCCGGGCCCAGGTCTCTGCCTCACCCACTCTCTCTACCACAGGCCAGTGGAAGCAGGCTGCAGCCCCATCTGTGGCTAGGAGGATGGCTAACCTTGTGTTCTAGCTTTCTTAGGCACACTGATGCTGAATGGCACCTCAGTGATTCTTGTCCCCCACGGCAGCCCCGCAGGCTCTGGCAGGCCCAGGAAGACAAGCTAGAGTTACTCTCCTCTGGCTCTTAGCAGCTTTGTTAGGAATGACTTTCACATTGACACACTCAGGCCTCCCCCTACCTCTACTCAAGCCCTCTGCCGAGAGCCCCCCCATTTGTACTAATGGAAGTCCTGTGGCCTGGACCGGGCTCCTGCTGGAAAGAGACCTCGGGCCGCCCACCTGCAAACATGACCTTTTCCCGTGTAAGAGACAAGATTTCAAAATCAATCAGGCCTGCATGCCTACCCGTGCCAGAGAAGAGGCCACATGTCCTGTGATGGGGGCTCAATAAAAGTCCTAGGAGTCAGCCCACCCGAGAGGACACAGTCTGACTCCACGCATTGCTCCTTGGCTCCTTCTTTAAGGTCCATGTACCCACTGTGAAGACTGCAGCGGTTCCCCAAAGAGCAACTGTCTTTCTGGGACCCCACCTGTCCTTCAGGTCTCCCTCTATGTGGCAGATCTTGCAGTCTACTGACCACAGGGTCCCAGTGGGTGGCTACTATTTTGGCACAGAGCAACATCTGCCCAGTCATCATACTGGACTAACCCAGCCTGCCCTCTAACTCACTTTAAGTCATTCTCGCCTAGCAACTCACAGGCGTCCTTCAAGCCTCGCCAGCCGTGTGCTGTTCCTATTGTTGTGCACACAGGCTCCACTTTCCTCTGGGCCTCTGTGGCATCAGCAGCTTCAGCCGCACTTAACCGCCACAAAGGCTCTAGCACAGCTGGAATGGCGTCCTCAGAACAACCGAGATGCTAACAAGCCCTTGATGGCGTAGACTGCCTTAGCCCTCACTGCCAGGCCATGTTCTGTTCTGTTGATAATCTGTTCCAGAGAATCTCCCATGTCAGACATGGTGACCAAGAAGGATCAGAATGAACCCAAGATTATCCACGGTGGTGCCTAAACCTGGACATGTGTGTTAGGTAAGAGTATTGTGGGTTCCCTCTCCTGCCAATTCATTTTCGCTGACTACCTCTGTGGTTCCGCTTCTCCTGCCTTCTAGATGAGAATTCAGACGTGTGGTCAGAGAGTCATCCCAATGGCATTATTGAAGGTGGGAAAGGCAGGCGGCACCTGCGTGCATGTTCAGGTCTATATCCTGCTCTATCCTCTTCCTGTGTTCCTTCTGCGCTGCTTCCTGTCCATCCACGTGGGGCCAGGCAACCATGGACTGAACCCCCACCACCACGAGACTGTGACCCAAAATAAACCTCCCCTAAGCTGGTTTTGTCGGTGATGCGGAAAGTAAGTAAACAGAACCTGCTGGAACTCCGGTACCTGCTCCCCACCCCTACCTGCTGCCAGCAGCACCCAGCTCTGCTCTGCTCCATCCCGGGGCAGTTCCTGTCGGGGATTCAGTGTGAATGGGTGGTGGATGGCCATCTAAACTATCCATTGGCACCAGAAGAGCGACCCATGAGAGTTCTTGCAGCAACTCCATGTGAAATGAACTCGGGCTGGAGAAGGGATTCTGAGCAGAGCCTGATCAGGCAGGCACCACATAGTGAGCCTCATGTCCTGAGGTTACAGTCTCTCCTCTTCAGTGGATCCCAGCAAACCACATAGTTCATTGAGGCCTAGAGGGACTTTCACATCCTGGATCCTTTCTTTTCTGACAGGGCAAGAGTGAAGTGCTCGGTGAGTGACCATTAAGTGACCAGTCACTGGTAGTATCCTGGTCACCCCTCTGTTTACGGTAAGTAGTTCCGGCTCTACATAGGTCCAAAGGTCCCTTTAAGAGACAAGCTCCACCTACTCCAGACCTCTTTCTTCCTGCTGAGACAGGAGGGTCTCCGCCTCTTTCTTTCCCTCCCCTCCCCCTTTCTCCCCTCTCTTTCTTTCTCTGTCTCATCCTTATCTGTTTTCCCCTTCCCTCCTTCTTCCCTCTCCTCCCTTCCCCTCCCTTCCTCCTTCTCTCCCTCCCTCTTCCCCTCCAAATATGCTCTACTCAATAAAACTCCACACTCAAGCTCTCTCTATATGGCGTATTCTGTCACCCACAATGGTCCTCACCGCAGTAGGACCTGCCAGGGTCCCTCTCACGCCATATCTTCACAGCCACTGCTCCCTGTCCAGCTCCAGGTCCCGCTCCCTAGCACCCATGGTCTTTGTAATCCAGCTGAAAACCTAGTACAGCATGGGAAGGGCCAGACCAGGGTCCCAGGAGCCCGGGCTCCAGTTGCTATGTGTCCAGAAAACCATTTCTCTGTGGCACTTGCCATCTCCTAGGCTCCTTGTGGCCTAGCCTCAGAGACCAGGAACCTCGCTGGGTGCTTCCATCTATTCTTTACTACAGCGCCACCTACTGGGTCTCCAGAGGCATTTCCTACAACTGTCCTCTTTAGAATGGAGAGAACCCACAAGTACTTCCACCGATCCCCAAGTGTGTATTCCAGTCACCTGTGGACCTCTGTGTGTTCCAACCTGTCCCTTGACCCACAGTTCTTTCTCAATACCTTCCCACTCTGAGCCGTTCTCAGTCTTGCTGCCACCCTGGGACTTGTGCTTGTCTATGAGACACTCCTAGGTCTAGCACCGCATGGGGCCTTTCACAGCTCTGCCATCTTCAGGCTCATCTGCTTTGGGTTCCTGGAACTTGCCCTATAGGCCAGACAGGGGAGGGGGCACCTGTGCCCATGTCAGTGGGGGACAGTGACAGAGCATCCTAGAATAGGGCTAACAGGAACTCAAGGATCCCTTACCAACGCCTTCATTTCCCGGTACTCAACGGACCTGCCCTATGTCTCACCCAGTATCACAGTTTCTGAGGAGCTATTCTGATAATTCAATTTTAGTTCAAGTTATATAAAGTATCCAGCATTTGAGTATTTCTGATCCACAAGGAAGATGGTTTCTTGTGACTACACATTACTGAGGTACGGTTAAATAGTCCCTGCTGTATTCTGTCTGGTCCTTAAATGTTTCACCTGTATGCATGTCATGGCCACCTTCTATTGAGGGGTTTACTAAAAACTCATGGAGGCAAGAGAACCACCAGGCTATGCAGACAGAGACAGAGGATCAAGAGCCTGATGTGCCCTCCTTAGGACCAATACTTCTTACCTACTCCCCAGACTTTGAAATCCTTTTCCCTTTCCTGAGGTGGTCTGGATTTGCACAGTTGCTTCCCTGTCAGCTGATAAAAGCCTAACTTATTGTCACAAAGAATCACAGGGTGTCCAGGGTGGCAAACTGACTCTGGGTCCCCCTACAACAAACTTGGAAGTTCAGAGGAAAAGGGAACCACAAGCCGTGCAAAGATAGTGGTCAATGAAGACTCTCTGGTGACTACGTTTAAGCCACCATGTCCCTGCAGTCCTAACTCAGCCCTAATTTGGCAATTTTAGTCTTATACTTTGACTCACGCTGACCTCTTGGTCCTTTGCTCAGTCCCAGGGTCCAGGAGGAACAGTTACTAAGAGATATCTTCTAGCTTAGGGCCACAACCCTGGGCAGAGAAGCCCTGCCTTGCACAAAAGGGTTATGTATTTCTTTACTCTCCACCTTCCCTCTGCCTTTCTACTTCCTCCCTCCCCTCCCCCACTGTCCTACTTTCCTTCCCCCACTTTCTTCTTCCATCTTCTACCTTCCCACCTCTCCCACATCCTTCCTCCTCTTCCCCTGTCTTCGTCCACATCCTCAACCTTTTCTCATCTGCTTTCATCTGGATGCTTTATCTTATAGAGAAATTTGATATAGGGACATTGGTTAACCTTTTGGGGTTAACACTGTTGATGGAGTTATGAGCTTGGTAGATGTCTGTTTGGGGGACTCAGTTCTCCTACAGGAGAAAGCATAGGCTTAGGGGAGGCCAGGCAGCACCCCTTTAGAGGTTACTGGCCACTGTTGAAAGTTGACAGGTGTCCATGACTGCAGGACAGCTGCCTTCTATGCTGGGCAAGAAGAGTTTGGGTAAAGAAGGGGAAAGCAGGAGGCTTAAGGCTATCGAGGTCGAGGTCCAGATTCCCGAGGCTTGGACAGAACTGGGCTCTTTGCACCAGAGGTCATGGAAATTCTTGAAGACCCAGTGATCTGGGCTAAATTCAGATCCCAGTTTCACGAGAGAAAACTCCACCACTCACATCTTGCTGAAGGGCAGTCAGCCCATGGTCCATCCAGGTGATGGACCCCAAGGCCTGTGTAGACAAACTGGACAGCCCAAGGTTCTCAGGGTAGGGCTCCCAGTCATGAAGTGAGTGTTCTCCTCCAGATCACAAGGATAGGGAGGGTTGGATGGCAAGGAGGTCACTGTGTGCGTGAACCCCTCCTAAGACTCCACAAATTTGGAGGTTTGGTGAGGGGAGGCCCTGCTATCTCTCTCCCTCCTTTCTTCTCCCTCCTTTCTTCTCCTACCTTGCTTCTCACTCTCTGCTCCGTGGCCACTCTACCCAGTATCACTAACACTGTCCTTCCAGGCCCAACAAGTCCAGAGTTCTATGATAGACCTACCTAATCTGTGGAACCCTTACATGGTGCCGTACAACAGCTGCGACCAGGACCAAAGTCTGCCCATCCCCTCATCAGGACAGCTGGGTGGGAGGTGTCCGTATTGTGCGCACTAGAGGTGAAGCCCAAATGAGATCCCAGTCCACATTAGGGTGGCTTCTGTGTCAGTGAGCTTGAGTCCAGTTTACTTGGCACTGGGGAAGCCTAAGCCATTGGCCCCAGCCTGTACCTTGTTTGTGCTCCTGTGCTCCTGGTTCTTCTCGGGCCAGCTCTGTGGTGCCTGACCAGGGAGGTGCTGCCGCTGTGTGAATTTGTCTACGCTGGGGTGAGGCAAGACCTAGGGAGCAGGTCGTCCTCAAAGGTGAGGTATTCCCCCAAGTCCTATGAGGGCTGTGGCTGCTCTGAGAGACATCTTTTTAAGCATGGGTGCCTGGAATCTAGGGCTTGATGCCCCCACCCCGCCCCAAACACCCCGCTGTGTTCAGGAGGCAGAGAGCACTGCTTTTGCAGCGTGTTGTCTGGTAAATCCCACAAGCACACTTATTCGAGGAAAAACTGCACCGGCGACCTGTTGGGTCCTCTGTTCCTCAGAGGACTCAAAACGCAGGAGACCCGGCCCTTTGTTGGTTGTGGGGCAGGGACAGAAAGCCCCTCCGTCTCCGCACGCAGAGGTAGGAAGATGGTACTGTGAGAAGGCCTGCATCCTCCGGCCTTGAAAGGATTCCAAGTTTCCAAGTTTAAAAGGAAAGAAATGAGTTTCAAGTTGGAAAACTTAATGGGTGTCCGACGTCTGCGCAACGTCCTCCAGCCCCGTAGCCCTGGCAGGGGAGGACATGAAAGGTGCCCACCAAGGACAAAAGAACCAGTGTGCCCAAGCCCTGCTGGGGATGGCCCCGCCCTCACCCACGTTAGAAGCCCCTGTGGAAGCCCCCAGGTAAATCCCCACTTCCTTTATCTCATGCCTCTTTTTTGAGGGTTTGCTGTATTTTTGATCTTAACAAGTTTTTTTGTGTCATCTTTGCCAGGTCTTTTACAATGCGACTTCCTTTTATTTTAGGCACGGTGGCTTTCAAGCCTTGTCTCATCTGTGATTGTTTCATGTTTGCCGGGTTCTGGAAGGCTTGGAGCCAGTCCCTGGGTGGGCAGCTTCCATCTACTCCCTGCCTTGCATGTCTGCTTGGAAAGGGCTGGGGTCTGGGAACCCATAGAACAGAGCCTCCTCTTCAGCCCCCTCAGATTGGATGTAGGGCACATTCCCCACTCTCCCCTAGACAGGGAGCTATCTTGGCTGGGAAGCCAGTCTCTTGCATTCCAACCTCAAGTCACATGACTCCGTGAATCTCAGTTGTTCCATCTGTTTAGTGGGGATAATGCTGATCCTATGAGACAGCAGTAACAAACACTTCTTGGGTACTTATCGGTGGAAACAGCACCAAACACTTGATATCTACTGATACTGTAGTAATGTTGTAACAGTCATGAGCACTGAATGAGTACTTAATCAGTAATACTACAAGTGATACCAGAAAGTACTTAGCAAAGTGCCCAGCATCATGCAAAAACTTAATAAATAATACCTGGGTCCCAATCCTAAGAATTGACAATATCTACCTCTGTGGCCAGCTTTGTCATCTGCTGGCCACAGAGCCTACTTTGTGGGCAACTCACGCAGCACCTTTGCCTTTTTGGTAGCTCGTTCCGCAGTTCTAGCAGCCGAGAGGTTACCCACGTACCCTTGATGGAGGACAGTCCTCTTCTGTTTAGGGAAGTTCGTCTTCCAACTCACACACAGCTTCCGGAGAAACGCACGTGGGGTGGTAAAGGGGGAAGAAGACACCCACCTAGCCAAGCTGGACAGCCAAACCAACCCTGGTGACCAATGTGATGGCAGACTGCACAGCTCTTACATCAGCAGTGATGTTTCTGTGTGCTTGCTGAGCCCGTGCATGCCCTCATCCCCCTATTGAATGATTCTGCCATGTGTGCTGGAGCACTTTCCTTTATCCCCCATAGCCCCTTCCATGCTTGCTGCATTTGGGACCTGAGAACCCTTGGGTGCTCGGTAAATAACTTGTCATGGACTATATAGAATTTTTCGCTACTTGGTATAGCTCACTGACTTCCTTATCCAACAGAGGCAAATACTGAGTGGCTGCTGCACGCGGGACCTGGCTGAGAAGACCTCAGAGGAAACGAGGACCATCTCTCCTGACCAAAGTCTGCCATCAACTAGGTCTTCAGGCGTCCTGTGATGTGACAGCACAGAATGGGGCCTGAGCTTCCCAGGCCACATGGAGCTCCTCTTTTCATTCATTCTGTAGGAAACAGACTGGGGCTGCATCTCTCGTGCCATCTGTTGAGAGCTGTCCTAGGTTAGGTTGCCCCTCAACTTCGCCACTCTCCTTCTTGAAGCTACCCAGGTATTGGGTGAGATAAACTCTATGTAGAGGTGGAAAAGTGACCCAGGGATCATCAGTCAGTTCAAGGGTTACATCCCCTGCCTTGAACGCATGATTGTATGCACAGTTGGCTAAAGAGAGGCTAATCAGATCCAACCACTGCTGGTCCTGGACCTCTGGACCTCTGTCCCACTGACCATGAAGTGGGGAGGGTAGAGGCAGGTTACTAGCGGCCAATCATATGAAGACATAGTGTCTGTGGGGCTGAGGGGAAGGAGGGCGGGAGAGTTCTCTGCGAAAGCTGCCATACTGTACCAGTGCTGAGGCGTTAGTCACGTGATTCCCAAGTTCTTTGCTCTCTCCCTTCCTCCCCGCTTCACATTCATCTTGGAACTGGGATTTTATTGCCTTCGATGGAAACATGTCACCATTTGCGGGATTCTCTGGTGGACTTGGAATTCAAGGCTCTTGAAGGAAGCGGGCAGGTGAGGCGCATCCAGACCCCTCTCAGGATGGAATTCCAAACTGTCATCTTCCAGAGGCTGCCTTTCCTTCAGCTTTGCCCAATACAGACAGGGGACCCGTCTTCCTCATTTGAGCTCAGAGTGAGGAGCTCCAGACTCAGGGGGCACCTTCTACAGTTTCATGGTTTTTCTCAGTTTTTGCAGATTTGTCTTTCTAATTAGGTTTTGCTCAGGCAAATAAATTAGGATTAGTTCATAATCCTTGAGCTCATTGAAAGTGAGGGTGGGACGGCCTAGAATCAGCCTGGGACGCAGAGGAGGTGTTTGCTGTAGAAAACCCTCCAGGTGGGAGCACAGCGGATGACGAGACGTGTCTGCACATTAAGTGGGCTTCAGACGTGTCACTTGTTCATGCGTGAGCTACATTTACAGCTTTGTTGTTGTTGTTGTTGGTGTGTGTGTGTGTGTGTGTGCGTGTGTGCGTGCGTGCGTGCGTGCGTGCGTGCGTGCGTGCACACACACTGAGACAGGGTTTCTCTATGCAGCCCTGGATGTCTTGGAACGCACTCAGTAGACCAGACTAACCTCAGACTCACAGAGATTCACATGCCTCTGCTTCCCAAGTGCTGGGCAGTTACAAATCTTCAGTAGTTATGATTTGAATATGAAATGTCCCCCACAGGTTCCTGTGCTGTTGCACACACTGGTAGCACTAATTTTGGAAGTGCTGGAAATGTTGGAGATGGGGACCAGTTGTAGGAACTAGATCGCCAGGATATGGCCCTTGGCTGCATCTTGTCTCGGCCCCACCCCTCTCCTTCCACAGGGGTGAAGAAACTTCAGTCTCATTCTGGTGTTCTGCCCAAGTTCGTGGATTGATGCCTCTGAAACTGTGCATCGAAATGAACACATTTAAAATTTATTTGTGTCAGGCATTCTGGTCATCGCTCCACAAATGCAACGAATACATTAATTGTGTACTCAGTGCTGAGGGTTAGAAGAGGCACAGCATCTGTCAACACAGGGCCGGGTAGTTCTGGGGTGCCTGGGCTCGGGCATTTGCAGTAAAGGCTAAGACCATCGTACCCAGTCTGGCAGGTAGAAGAGGCTTGCTGGAGTTTGCATTGTGCCTTTGTCCAAAGCCCTATTTGTTGTTGGCTTGGTTTCCTTCCCAGGGTGCTATGGGAAGGTAATGGGACCTTAAGGAAGCGGAGCTTAGTGGAAGGAAGTTAGATAATCTGCCCTTGAAGAAATCGCCGGGACTCTGACCCCTTCCTGTGTCTCCCTTTCTTTGTTTATTTGTCTGTCATGGAGTAAACAGGCTTTGAGTACTGTCTGCCACAGGCCCAAAGCAACAAGGCCAAGTGACTGTGGTCTAAGATTTCTGAACTTGTGAGCCAGAATAGACCATCCCTTCCCTATAAGATGATCTATTTTAGGCCTTTGTCTCAGAACCAGAACTAAAGCACAGCTCTTTTGAGGACAGATGTTGTGCTCAGCCTTTGCCTGGGCTTGGCTCCCCCGCCAGGGCAGCATGGGGGGTGGGAGCAGTTTATAAGCTCACCCCATATACTCCTGTGCTTTTACAGACAGCTGCGAGGAGTGGGCCTCAGGCTGTATCAGAATCAGTGTCCTCCCCTCCCAGGCACCTAGACAAAGGGCAAACAAGTTCATGCTCAAAGTCCACCCTCCTGTGGCCCCTTTGAACCAGGTACCACTACACAAAGCTCTGGGCTGTGTACAAGAAGGGGATAAATGCAAGTTGTCCTACCTGGGGGTGTGGTCTTCAGCTCCAGGGAAATGTGTTCCAGCGTTGCAGGTAGGACGATGTAGAAATGTTTGAAATAGCCTGGCTGGGTTCAGAGATGTGGCTTATCTAATCATGGTTGTGCACTCACCAAAGTGATGGTTCTTCCTGGATCAGCTCTATGAAAAGGCTACCATCGACAGAGAAGTATCCTGGAGCTCGCAAAGGGCTCCCTTTCTAGCTACAGGCAGTGTCTCTAAGAAACATGCACTTGGCACACTATTAAGGGGCTCTCACACACAGAGGTTGTCACAGTTACTGTTACCTGGGGACCAGGGACCGTCTCCACTGCTGAGCAGTCTGGAGAGGCAGGGTAACAAAGAGCACTCAGGGATTTTGGATGGGGAGGACCCCTGGGGGGCAAACCCAAGTTACCTGCCTTCTGTGCTACCTCCGTCATCGCCCATAAATAACTGTTAGAAGCCCAGTTCTCTCTGGAAGGCCATCTGCCTTGAAATGGAAACCTAGGCTACTCACAGTGGGTCAGCAGCAGGGTGCTTATGCCCAGCCCATCTTCCCAGAGAGTTTACATCTGTTAGAAAATTTATGCGATTAGTTCAATGAGGTTTAGATGGTTCTGCAAGCAAGTATGTCCTTTGCCTAATGACTGTGAGGCCATTAGCAGATTGTGGGCTGTACCTAGGCAAGCTGCTGGGTGACCAGTGAGTCTTACCTCCTGGTAAGATTCCCTGAGGAACCAGGCCGGTAGAAGACTTAGTCTTGGCCAGGAGCAGGGCACAGGCCATGGTGGTAACAGGGGCAGAAGGAGGGGCTCTCTGACTCCTGTCATTGTAGACAGATGGAGTGACGCTCCGCCTGTCTGTGCACTGGAACCTTCAGGGCAACACTGGTCTCCAGAAGCTGGTACCTGCCTAAAAGAAGTACTGGCTTCACTGGAGGTGATACCTGCCGACAACTCCAAGAATAAAATATATTTGTACCTACATGTGTAACACACACACACACACACACACACACACACTTGCATTCGCTTAATGTTGTAGTTCTAGAATCCCTGTGACAATGTCATCCAATAGTTTTGGGGAACCCACCAAGCTTGTCTCATATAACCTTGCAAACATACCTCTCAGCTACCAAGTGGCACGTGGAAGCCTCTCACTTATGTTAGTGCTTCGAACAGCTCCACTGTCTGAACAGTCGCTGGAGACTCTGCTGCCGTCTCTAGAGGCCTGTCACAGGCTCCCAGAACCCCCATTAGATCCCACAGCAGCCCAGGCACTGCCCGATCTGCTGTGCACACAGGTGGCATTCTGCGAGTCCTGTGCTGCCTCAGTACCATGCCCCCACCACAGGTGGTTGACACTCTTGAGTGGCTAAAAGTGCCTCAGAGTTTGGGTCCTTCTGCTTGATCTCTCATCTCTGCTCTCAATGTCTTGGCCTTACTTTCAAATTTGTAGATAGCTAGCTCTTCTGATTCCCAAGGCGAGGCTTGAAGCGAGAGGTGTGGTCAGGAGATGAGTCAAGATTCAGGATGGCCCTTGAATACTTGCTTACCCTACCCCAAGATACAGCTTTGCAGTCAGCTGGTTCTATCTTCAGAAGGCGTTCTGTTCCAGGGACTTCTCTGACCAGCATGTTGGTGGACAATGTGTGTCTTGTCCTACTGCTCCTTATATGTGCTTGGTTTGTTTTCTTTCTGTCTCGCTCTTTCTTTCTTCCTTCCCTTCCTTCCTTCATGTCTTTTCCTTTCCTTCCTTCTTTCTTTAAATTATTTATTTATTTTATTATATGAGTGCTCTATCTGCATTATGACTTCATGTCAGAAGAGGGCATTGGATCCCACCGTGAATGTTTGTGAGCTACCATGTGGTTGCTGGGTATTGAACTCAGAACCTCTGGAAGAGCAGCTAGAGCTCTTAACCACTGAGCCATCTCTCCAGTGTTGTGCCTTGCTTTCTTTAGGAGGCAGAATTAAGTCACGCTCTGTCTCAGGTGCTAGACTCCTGAATGCAGTTTCTCCTCTGGGAAGTGCCATCTCTTGTTCTAGCCTGGTGGACAGTTTGGGGTGGAGACGAACTGGCATCTTGGTTCGTTCTTCCTCTGCTCCCACAGACCCCATTCCTCCCGTTAGCCTTCTGTTATCCTCATATGACCCTGGGAATGGAGAGGGTCCATTGCTCCCAGCATGCCTCCCCCTCCCATCTCTTGGCTAAGGTCACTCTTTGAGCCATCTCTGGTGATGTCATGGGACAATTCAGGTTCACGGGGGGAAGAAGTGTGATGGCCCATCCTCTTGCACACTTCTGTTTATTTCCTGAAGCTAAACTGACACACACTTGGTGACTTAGAAAACAGAACTTATTTCTGTCACCATTCTGCAGGGCATAAATCAAAAGTTAAGGTGTTAGTAGGGCTTCCCCACCAAGGCGCTAGGGGATAGTCTAGCTTCTAGTGATTATTAGTGTCCCCTAGCTCGTGGTCACACCTCCCATCTGACTCCCATAGGTACAGGTCCTATCAGCACAGGAGGAAGACAGGGTCACAGTGTGCTACCAGCATTCTGGTCTGAGAAGACACTTGTCACTGGGCTAGGCAACCACACCGAGTGAGCCACAGTGACTTCCTCTTCTCAAACCTTAACTTAGTCAGTAGTGAGCGATTCTCCAAGTCAGGAAATAGCCACAGATCCCAGGGGTTAGAGACTGGACATACCTTTCTGAGGGCCACCAATGCAACTCAGGTCAATTCCCCTTACCTCTGTCAGCCTCAGAGACATGGGTGGCACAGACTATTCTCCATTGCCAACAGCAAAAATCCTTGAGTATAAATGAGGGGGGCCACAGTGGCTTTGAAAGGTGGTGCTGTGCACCCTGGCAGTGTGGGACCTTCATGGAGGACCAAGAAAAGTTGGGTCTGCTTTGGGGTTCACTCTTTCAGGCTCATTTTCCTACTCTCCCATTTGGTCTTGACTACCTGGATTGTGTGTGTGTGTGTGTGTGTGTGTGTGTGTGTGTGTGATCGCAGAATTCTCTCATTGTGCCTTGCCCGACATCTGAGAGCAGCGAGTGGCCTGCCTGGCATTGAAAAGGAAAAAGTTTCTGCAAGACCCACCTGGGGCTCTCAGCCTTGAAGTTGCTGTGGGTCTGGGGCTTGTGAAGGGAAGCCGAGATGGGGGAGGGCTGAATGAAGGCGAGGGACTGGCCTTGAAGGACAGAGATGGTGGCCCAGGAGACTGGTTCCCAGGCTCGGGGTGCGATGGCACATGTGTGCATACAGGTGAGTGGCACACCAGGAGCACTGGGGGTCTCGTCAGGCCCCGGTGGGGAAGCCCCCATTGCTGCCTTTCCTAAGCCCCCAAGCCTGAAAGCTAGAGCCCCAGGGAGAATAAAAGGGTCTGGGCAAAAAGGCTCCAAGGCAGTTCAAAGACACAGAGAGACTGAGGATGAAGTTTCCAGCCACATCCAAGGGGAGGGCTTTCATCTTCCAGCCTTTGAATCGGGAGCCAAGGTGGGCAAAGTTACTACCAGGTTAAAGTTTAAATGGTGCAGAATGGGGAGACGGGAAGATGAAACACCGGCTGTCTGGCCAGGGGAACAAAGCCAGGGCCCAGCCTGGGCACCTGGCTGTAGGGGCACACATTGCAGAGTCCCAGGCAGGAGGGGCCGGTCGCCGCCATTGTTCCACTGAAGAATGGAAGTAATTGAAAGGAAAGGTGAGCCAAGGAGAGGTTCGGGCCTGAATCGTTAGGAAATAATTTAAAGGGAGCAGGTCCATCAAGCAGTTTCTCTTATGGAAATGCCTCATTGTAGGGAAGGGCAGGGAGGAGGGGCTGAGCATTCTTTGGCTAAGAGCGCCCCCCCCATCGAATACAGACCAAAATATCATTTGAAATCGGGTCATTTTTATAGACTTTTGTTCTCAAACTACCTGGGCTAGGACCTTTTCTACGACCTTGGGGGATGGGGAACCTGAAGTTCAGGAGGAAGACAGACTGGACAGCTACAGACTCTTCACTTTGGGACCAGGCTCCCTGTTTGCCTGTGATGCCCAGTCATCTTGTCTTCCTTGCTTCTGCATGCCACCTTCTTGTCCAAACTGCCTCTGGTCAGTACTGCTTGACTGACTACCAACTGTGACTTCTGGGGTCTTGAAGACACAAACTGGTGAATTAGCATCTTATTTTGGGGTGCACTGGTACACCTTATATTAATGTTTCATGTCCTCAATGTCTGACCCAACACAAGGAGGAGAAAGTTATTATTATTTCAACCACTGGGAGCTAAACATCTTTAAAATGTTCAACATGAATCAGGCACCTACTGTGCGCCAGACTTCCTGTGCCAATGAGGAAGACCTGGATCCACCCCTATGTTTCCTTTTGGTCCATTTGATTATAATCAGGCAAGAGCAGTACAAATGGGTATGAACTACATCGGAGGAAGAAATGAGGTGTCTATACATAATACATCATCCCTGTGAGGGAGGGAACTTCTACTTCCAGCCAAGATGGGATAACTTGGGCCAGACTGAAACAAAGAGATTGTAGGAGGTGTAGAAGACGGTGGGTTGGAGGCTGCAGAGACGGCTCTGCAGTTAAGAGCACCGACTGCTCTTCCAGAGGACCTGGGTTTGATTCCTAACATCCACATGATGGCTCACAACCATCTGCAACTCCAGTTCCAGGAGATCCCATGCTCTCTTCTGGCCCCCTGAGACACCGGGTGTGGTATGTAGGCAAAACACCCATGCATATAAAATAATAGAATAATCCAAGCAGTCATTTGTTAAACACTGACAGAAATGAAAGGCTATGCTCCCTGAGAGATGAGAGCCAAGTGAAGGAAGTCCTGTGTCTACCTCAGCTTTTTGCCTTGAGGTTTCCAAGGAGCTGGACTGCCAGAGAGCTGAGCAGGGCTGGAGTGAGGCTCTGGGCTGTCAGAGCCCTGGGCACAAGGAGAGAGTGTAAGATCTGGACTGTCCAAGCCCTGGACACAGGGGAGGAGGGGAGGATGAAAAGCAGTAGACGAGCCGACCCCTGAACAGAAGGTTAGACCTGAGTTAAGAGACCCATGTGAGCCAGGAGTTGGGGTGGTGATGTTGGTGGTGGTGGTGGTGGCGCACACCTTTAATCCCAGCTCTCAGAAGGCAGAGGCAGGTGCATCTTTGTGAGTTAAAGGTCATTATGGTCTACAGAGCTAGCTCAAGACAGCCAGGGCTGTAACACAGAGAAACCCGTCTCACCCTCCCCTAAAAGAGACCTGTGTTTCTGAGCTCAGAGTGGGCAGTGTTTGTGTGTGCTGCACACAGTACTAATGAGCCAGCGCATGGGAGGAAACTAGCTGGGGTCCTGGAGTTAACACTGAACGAGAGACGAGGATCTGGAGGCACAGAGCTGGAGCGCTGCCTGTTCTGAGCAGCTTGGTGTTGGGTAGAGCACCCAGCAGGGCTGCTATGGCTTGAGTTTTTGGGTTCCTTTAGATGCCCATGTGGTAGAGGCTTGGTCCCTAATGAGGCATTCCACGATGTGCTACGCAGCACATAGTTCACCATAGACCCAAAGCGGTGGGACCCAGGAACCGAAGCCTCCTAAACTGAGCTAAAACAGACCTTTGCACTTCATGAGCCGATCATCTTTTATTTGTTACGGTAATGCAAAGCTGGCTGACATAGCAGCCTTGTCTCAGAGGTAGGTAGTTGCCAGCTTTAGGCTCAGCACTCTGGTGCCACCTAACAAGTCCTGAAAACAAGACCCCAGAAGGATGAAACTGGCCCTAAATACTTTAGCTCATCCTCAACAAAGCTTAAAGACGTGTACAAACCCCGAAGTGTCTGGCACCCATTAGGCGAAGATTCAGTTTGGTGTCCATTTACAAATCACCAGATGCATACAGAGGCAGGAAAATGTGGCCTATGAGAAAGAGGGAAATTATTCAATCAAAACTGACACAGAATGGATACAGATGTTAGAGTTAGCAGTAAAGACATTAAATAGTTCTGGTGATGGTACTCCTGTTTAAACAGTTAACTCCAGGCACACAAAGGCGCAGATCAGGATATTGTAAATGAGCTGGGTAGTGGTGGCACACACCTTTAGTCCCAGCACCTGGGAGGCACAGGCAGGTGGGTCCCTGTAAGTTCTATGGTTTGGGAAGGTTAAGGGAGGGAGTGCAGTCTGGATGGAGGAAATATGCCATTGCAGCCAGATTTGGAGAGTTTAAGGCCTTGCCCCAATTCCAGTTTGCTCCTTGCTTCATGACTACCATTAAAGATGTGATCACTCAGCTTCCTGCTCTGTCCACCACACTGCCACCATGCTGTAACACCTCTCCACCATGATGGACTCTCCTCTCTCTGGAACAGTAAGCCAAATAAACCTTTCTTTTTTTATGAATTTTTTAAAGATTTATTTATTTATTATGTATACAACATTCTGTCTCCATGTATGCCCGCACACCAGAAAAGGGTGCCAGATCTCACTACAGATGGTTGTGAGCCACCATGCCACCATGTGGTTGCTGGGACTGAACTCAGGACCTCTATAAGAACAGCCAGTGCTCTTAACCACTGAGCCATCTCTCCAGCGCCCCAAATAAACCCTTCAAATGCTGCTTCTGGCCGTGGTGATTTATCACAGCAACAGAAAGCTGCATGGCCTCAAGCTGGGTAATTCAGCCTATTCAGAACCCAGGAGGGAGGGGCTCAGCAGGTCAAGGTGCAAACTGCTCACACACAGCGCCCCAGTGCAGCTCCCCTTACCCAGGCTTTGAAGCTCCCAACAGCCTATAACTTCAGTTCCAGGGATTGAACACCATCTTCTGGTCTCTGCGGGCTCCTGCACACATGTGCACGTACCCTCCAACAGACAAATATACACACGCAACATTTAAAAATATAGTAAGTCCTAAAAAATAGGGAAGAAAATCAGACCTGGAGTGTCCTTGACCACAAAAACACTGTACTTACTTTAATGACAACAGGATGCCCGTCAGGTCATCAGCAAGGCCTGGATGTCCTCTCTTTGTTTTTATGCAGCATCATCCAGGAGGGTCTGGCTCCCAAATGTGCATGGGACAGAAAGTGAATAAAGCAGTTAAAATAGTTTTATTTGCAGTTTACATGCTTGTCTGTGTAGGAATGTGATAAATCAATAAAATATTCCCTACCGCTAATAATGATGCTGAACTGGGTTGAAGGACACGTGGTGATACACAGAATCTACTGTGTTGACAGACGAGTGAGGAAGAGCCAGGAACCACCACTAAAAACATCGCTTGGGAATGCTAGGAGCTCAGTCTGAGAGGAAGCTGTGTAAGAGCTGTCCTCTAGAAGACTAGCATATTGCTGAGAGGCGAGGAGGACCTGAATATGCAGACCTGCCCTGCCCACATGTGTCAACTCAAAACAATCCTAAAATCCCTGCAAGCCAAGGCCTGACATGATCCCGGTTTTCAGACTTACACTCAGGCTAAGGAAGCAGCAGTGAGGTGCAGCTGTTGATGGACAACGGAGCAGGAATCCCGGAAGTAAGCTCGCCATGTACGGCGAAGGAAGGAAGCGTTCCATAGTGGGAAAGCCATGCTTTCTTGAAGTTCGGAGAATGTCCCTAGAATAATTACTTCTAGAAGTTGTGTTGGTGCCATTGGAGAGCCTTGTGCAAAATAAATCAACCTTGATTTATTACTTGCTACATAAAGCACTGAACACAGGGCCACAGACCCAGATGCAAAATGCAAAAATTTCCAAAAAAAAAAAAATCCCTGAATAAATCAGGAGATTTTTTTTTTTTTTGGCCTCAAGGTGAGCAAAACTTTCCTAGACATAGTGCCAAAACCG
Source organism: Dicrostonyx torquatus (assembly GCA_028555095.1). Classification (NCBI taxonomy): domain Eukaryota; kingdom Metazoa; phylum Chordata; class Mammalia; order Rodentia; family Cricetidae; genus Dicrostonyx; species Dicrostonyx torquatus. Next base: position 3,258,788 of record JAQHUG010000066.1, on the reverse strand, counting down.
TGGTCCCTAAAAGAAAAAACAATGAATTTGATTTTGAAAATGAAAAGCACTGTTTTTAAAAAACTGAACGAAAGAGAAACAAAGCACAGGGCCATTGCAATCAGATTATTAGCTGACGGCCTTGTTCTTAGGATGTATTTCTAAAACTTTCAAAATTCAGTAACAAAAAAAGATAAGCCAACAGCAAATGACACCCAAGAGGAGGTGGCCTAACAGTAAAGGGCCTGCCTCTCAAGCATGAGCATCTGAGGGAGAGTCCAGCACAGGTGTGGAAGGACGCGTGTGGTGGCGTGCATCTGAAATCTTAGCAAAGGAAGTACACGCAGGAGGCTCCCATAGAATCATTGAATTGGGGAGCTCCAGGGTCAGTGAGAGATCCTGCCTCAAAAACTAGGCTGAGGGCATTTGATAGAGACCCCTGATATTGACCTATGACCTTAACACACAGCCTTGGCTACAAAGTGAGCTGCTGTACAACCAGGGCTGTTACACTGAGAAAACATGTCTCAAAAACACAAAACAAAACAAAACAAAAAATCCCAGTTCTGGGGAGGCAAAAACCAGGCAAATCCCTGGTGCTCCACAGTCAGTCAGTTTTACTGAATTCATTCATGAACATTGAATTCAGTCAAAACCTGTCTTACAATGTAAGGCAGAAAGTGATTGAGGAAGGCATGCGATGTCAAGTCAAATTCTGGTCTGTACCTGCAAACACACAGGCTTGTGCGTACACATGAACACACACACACACACACATATCAAAACAAAAAGCAAAATCCAAAGGCTGGGGATATAGAGGGGGGTAAAATTTTAGGACAGTTCATTTATTTGGAAAAAGAATGGATAGAGGGGTTCGAGGAACACAAACCCGAGAGGCTTGGTCAGCCTGTCATCTGCTTAGCTGGACTTCTGCAAATTGGCTTTTGGTGAACCCATTTCTGCAGCTCAGTCTGCAAACTGCAAAGCAATTTTCCACTTCTCCTGGGAAAGTGGACAAAGTGGTGTGGTTTTCTGAGAGAGAGAGAGAGAGAGAGAGAGAGAGAGAGAGAGAGAGAGAGAGAGAGAGCGAGCGCACAGATGTTGCTCACAGCCCAATGATTAAACTGGAAGATGCTTTTGTAGGGAGCGATAGGTGAAGGGTGTGGTTCAGACCTACCACAAGCCCAAGCCCTTGAAGGTGGAGAAGGAAAAGAACCGCACAGGAGTGTCCGAGAGGGTGAGATTAGAAGTGGTTCTTTGTACAATGCCCTTTGGGGAGACAGAATGACACGGGCTCGCAAGGTGAGTTTAGATTTGGATTAAGCTGGGAGAAGAAAGCTGGGCAATGGTGGTGCATACCTTAAATACCAGCACTGGGGAGACAGAGGCAGGAGGATCTCTGTGAGTTCGAGGCCAACCTGGTCTATAGGGCAAGTTCCAGGGCATCTAGGGCGGTTACACAGAGAAACCCTGTCTCAAAGAACAAAAACAAAATAAAAAACCCCCAAACAAAACTGAGGAGAAATTTCCAGCACACACTGTGTCATATAACCCTCAGCTGCAAGCATGACTTGCCCTGAAATGACCCTCCTGACTTTAAGATCACCCTAGACAGGGTGAGTGCAAGGTGGCTGGTGACTTCGCATGCTTGCTGGTGCGGATGTTTTCTTTGTGTGTTTGGAGCTTTCCATCATGGACGTGTATTAACTGTGTGTTTAAAAAATGCAAACAAATCTAACCACATTTCCTTCTAATGGGAAGAGGAGCTTTTGCTTGGACAGTAGCTTGAAGGCAGATGGGGGTCTCTTAAAGAGATACAAGCCACAGGGTGTTCAGTCCTCGGTTGTTGGAGGCTCCCCAGGAGCTAGCTCCATGTGTTCCTCTGGGCCGTGGGCTTTTCTGGATCCAGGCCGGGGTGGGAAAGATTGGAGGAGTATTGTAAGGTGCCAGGCGCACCTGAGCAGCTAGGCAGGTGCGCCAGCTGCCCGGACTGCATGGAACTGGCTGTGCCCACCCGTCCCCATCTCTCCTCCCGCCCCTACCTCCCCACCTTCCCGGCTAGCTCAGGTGTGGTGCATCTGTGGCCTGTTGGCAGCTCTCATGCCTGCAGTGCTAGGGAACTGTCAGGTTAAAAGCTGGCTTGCTCGACTTGATCCCACATGTGAGCTGTTTTATTTCCCCTCTCTCCCTTACACAGCTTCGGTGTGCTTTTATAAATATTTCACTAGCCTTGCTAAAGTCTATTTCATCTCTCTCTTAAATTTATTAAATATAAATGCAGCGACAACTCTACCATAAGTCTCTCTGCTGTCAAAAACCTCAGGCTCCTGTGGAAGTAAATAGAATTTGCTTTGTTTAGCATGGGTGCCTTGGAATCCTATCTGCTCAATACTTTCCTCTCAAGCCCCCCCAAGCCTCCCCATTTTTGTTGGTAGGGGTCTGTTCCATCCCTCCATAGGGTACAGGAACATGGACCCATTTTGAAGATATCCTGACACAGGATTATTAGATGCTCTTGCCTGAGGTGTGGACTTGGAGTACCCAAGTTCATCAATCCCTCCATAGTGCCTTCCGTCAGCAACTATGGCTGCCTTTCATCACCAATCAGACGTGATTAACCCCAACGCACATCTGGACAGAGTTCCGCCCTCACCTCTCTTTTGAAATAGAGGGCCTATTTGTCATAGCAGGTGACCTGGCCACAAAAGACACAGACTCTTATGAAACAATTGAGAGGGCTGCCACCTCATCCTCCCCTGCCACATATGTAGAGCCAAGTGCACAAGGGGCGAGACAGGAATCCCAGCCCCCCCCAAACAATCCACAAGCACCGCCTCCAAGCCCCCTGCCACTTCCTTTGTTTTTTGTTAATTACAAAATAAACACAACCCTGCTCACTGACTGTGGAAAGAGATGTCTGCCAGCTGGGGACCAGCAGGCACTGGGCAGACTGTCATGCCTTCTGGCATTTGCCCTCTGTCCAACACATGCGATTTCACAGAGAAGCCAGGGAGCAGGGAGCAGGGAGCAGGGCTGGAAGGACCTAGCTTAGAGAGGGCAAGCAAGTGAGGGGCTCACAAGTCTGCTTTCGATGCCTCCGAAGCCCATGAGAATGGCTTTCTTTTCCACATAAGAAGGGGTTCCTTTTCACGTGAAAATGGTCCTCTTGGTAGGTCTTGTTTAACTCTTGTTTGGGAGCAGAGAATACTGGATTTTCCCATCATCCAACAAAAAATAAAATTAGAGCACAAGGTTTAGGCTCAGACTCAGGCTCCCAGAATCTTCTCCCAAATTTGCAGAGGTTCAGTCTGGGGGCTACAAAGATTCAATGGTAAGAGCTGACTGGCAGTAAAGGTTTATGTTCAATGTCTAGAACCAGTTCCCGAATGCACCTCAGAGACATAGGTTGGTGCCCAGATCCCACGGCTCGAGATCTTCCTGGAGTCTCTGGGTCCATTCTACAGATTCAGTAAGTACGCTCACTGTCCCTGTAGACACACTTGGGAGGGGAAGGAAGCTCCTGCATGTTCTGGTTGGCTGAAGACAGGGAGACACCTTCCTGTATTATGTCATATAGCAAACGACCCAGCTTGCACAGGGAGCAGTAGTTCAATAAAATCCTGCTGCTTAAAAAATGTGACAAAACAGATTTTTACTCTTGAAATGACTACCAATTTTGATTTTACAGGGTTTTTTTCCCCCATATTTTAGACTTACTACTCCTTTAAAAATGATTTCAAGTTGTTTAACGGTTGGGATGGGATGAGGGTAAACTGACTCCCTGTGCTTAAGATGCAAGAGTCACAGAGGAGCAAACTTCCGTAGCCCCTCCCACCCACTGCCGTCCTGGCTCCCAGGTGTCCGCTGGCTTCTTCCATGGGAATATGGGCGGCCAAGAGTCCCCAGAAGGAAGTAACAGGCCAGTGAGGGGTCCCTGTGTTAGTCATAGGATGGCTGTCTGGTGTGGGGTCTGCAGTTTCCTGTCACTGCTGGGAGCCAAGCTATTTCAGGACCACATTGCTTCCCTCTGGCTTGACGGGGGTGGGAAGGAGGTGGGCAGAGAAGACAGAGGCACCAAGTCTTGGCTTCCACCAGGTGTTTTCGAGGGAAACTCATCCTCCTGTTTCTGCTGCCCACTGCTGGTGGAATGTGTCTGGCAAGGTGGCATCAGTCTCTAGTTTGTAATTCACCTTCTTGGAATTAAAAAGATTCTACCACTTCCTGTGTTGACATAAGGTTGGGATGCACCACTGCATAAAGCGAGAGCGTCTGAAGCAAAAATGAAATTCCTGGGTTCTTTAGGATTCAGGGGGTTCTGAGAATTTACTATAGTTTGCTCATTGAGCATTTGATCTGTGGTTTCCTTTTCCCAGGCAACTGGGGACTGGGGAAGATAAAGTGGTAAACAAAGACAGAGTCTGTCCGTTCATCCATCTGTCTGTCTGCTCATTTTTCAGCCTCCCTCAGGCTGAACTTCTTAGCTGATCCTGGGAGTGCTGAATGTTCACGTCTACTCCATTCCACGCGTGCACATCTGTGCATCACACCGTTGCTCTGCAGCTTCTCTGAGAGGTGGGGGTGTCAGTAGGATAGAATCTTGTAGTGGCATTTCATATGTATTTTAATAGATCAAGCTTTCCTAAGAATCAGAAAAGTAAAACAGCTACCCTGGCCGGCCTAACAGACCAGGCAGTGGTGATACACACTTTTAATTCCAGTAACCACACTAGCTTGCCATAGAAACCAGGCAGTAGTGGTGCACACGCTTAATCCCAGAGCTAGAGAGGATTATAAAATGGGAGGAGACAGCTTTCGGTCTCAGCCTCATTCTGAGATTCCTGGAGTCAGGTAGAGATAACAGCCAGTGCCTGGCTGCTTTGCTTTTTCTGGTCTAAGGCTGAACCCCAATATCTGTGTCTGAGTTCTTATTAGTCATTCTTCAGAAACTAGTGTCTCCCTTTCTCACTGGAGGCTGCAGAGTTGGGACTTTGAAGCAAATTGCATGGCAAACTTCTCAATGAAAACTAATGGGAACGAGCCCGCATTTTGTTCAGGGACACCCTACCCTTTTAGCTGACTCTAAGATCCCTGCTCAGTCACACCTCCGTTTCTCCAGGGGGCTCTGGGTGTTTGTGGGTGATTTGCTATCGGGAGCCAGCCCCACGGTGGGGCAAGGACTGTTGGCAGGCTTTTGAGTGAGTGCTTCCGATGGTAGCAGCTTCATCACGCGGTGGAGAGTGACCCATATTTCCCAACATCATTTCCCTGCTGGAACTCAAATTGAGTTCATGTTATTCTAATGATATCAGTTGACCTTGAGAATTAGACCAAGAAGCCTGGGGTTATTCTTCCAGCTTCCACTGCAGCTTCTTGCAGTGTGTTTGGAAACACGCTCGGCTCCTCATTGCCCTCAGTGGGCAGGGGAAACAGAAAACAAAGATCCTGACCTGCTCTTATTTCTAGAAAATGCGTCTGGGTGGTTGCAGACCGTAGGAGACTTCCTCCCTCTCATCAGGCTCTGCTCCTGCCTGGTTCACAGTTGCTGTGTTCTCTGCATCCACACTGCCTGGGCCATGTCTTCCCCGGCCTCTCCCCAAGGCTCCCCACTTACTTTCTATTTCTGTTGGTGAAGACCAGGTTCCTCAGTCTGGTGATGGTTCACATCCTGGTCCTTCTTGTCCTCTTAACCCCTGCCATGCATAGCACAGCGTGGCTGACCACCTGCTTCAGCCCGCACACTGGTTTTGAACCACCATGACTCCATTTTTGGTCCTCCTCAGAAACAACTCACTACGACTCATGTCTTCTCCAAGCAAGGCCACATCACCCTCCTCGCGTCCACTTTTTCCCACACGCCTCGTGGATGTGAGGCTACTTTGGATGTTGAGGTCGTAGCTGGGGAGGAGGCAGCTGAGTAAGTTTCCATTGCAAGGCAGAGGGAGTATCTAGAATACAGATGAAGGATACAAGGCGCCTTCTATCGTGTGAGCCTGGAGGGACATAGCAGTGTGGGGTGGCTTAGGGAAAGAGACCCTGAAGAGGATGTTTGAGACCAGAACAGAGAGATGAAGATCTGTGGAAAAGCTGAGATTTAGGGATTTATTCCTTAAACTCTGAGGGGAAAGGGCTTGGATGTCCTAGGCACCAACCTGGAGTGGGCTCTGTGCAGTGTCCTGTGGCTGAAAGGGAACAGAAGCGCCAGCAGGAAAAAGGCTCAAATGTGACTCTGGAGGTCACATTTGCCAGGGCAGATGGCAAGGGTCAAGTTCATCTCAGGTGGTTGTGTGACCTTAGCAAGTTGCATGCCTTTTCTGGGCCTCAGTTTCCTCATCTGTAGAAGAGGAAGTGTGGGAAGCCAGCAGCTCATACTGGTGAAGTGTTCATAATCATTCATACACTGAATTCATCACAAAATATATTTTCCCAAATTACAACCAGATCTAAACACAGCTAAAAGCAGTCTGCACTGGGTCTTGGAACAGAAAAGAACAAAATACAGAGCTCTGATACGCAGCTTGGGAGTTGGAATTGTCTGCCTGTGGCCATATCTGGGACTCCCTGGATGCTGAGCAGGTGAAGACCCTGTTTGGGGCTCCCCGACCTTCCATAACCAGGGAAGCAAAAAGCATTGAGAGGAGCTCCAGATGCACCCCCTCCTCCGGGGACACCAGCCCACAAGGGAGGAGAAGAGAGCATTTTAGCCAGACTGGTAGAGTGCAAGATAAGCTGGATACAATGGGGCTTGAATCTTTGCCCTTGCTGAGCAGAAATGCAGAATTAAGCATTCAGACCTGGAAACCATGTCCCGGAGGAGTCAGCTCAGCTCCTTTGGAAGATGCACCTCTCCTGGCACAAAAGAAGAACAGGCAGACTTGAGGCTGAAGGAGAGGGTTCCTGTGGCAAAGGAGGGCCCTGGGATCCCAGGGGGAGGGTCAGAGAGGAATGGTGCTGAGAGAGAGATGGGAAGAGAGAGAGCAAGAAGACAGAGGAGAAGCGAGGATCTAAGCAGGACAGACACACAGAATCCGAGAACAAAAGACGCCCCAGGCACAGAGAAAGACTGTGCGGGAGGTGGACACTAAAGACAGGGACAGACAATGAACCCAAGGCCAGGGTGATACATCCCAGCTGACCCCATTTCCTCCCATCATGGACCCAAAATGGTCCTTGGAAAAGTTCCCCCTTTCACTGCCGCATCAGGCACCCAAGCCAGCCCTTGCATGGACATGGGAATGTGTGTGCATGCACACATACATATACTCCCACACATCCAAACACTAGCCCACAATTCACACACTGACACATACACACATTCACTCTCTCACATTCGCAACTCATACCCAATTCATTCTCACACCGGTAATACACACATTCACTCCATTTACTCAGCTCACACGGATATACTTTTGCTCACATACTCACATGCATTCACGAACACACACAGTTATGCACATATACACTAAAAGACACATACACATATTCACAATGACACATTGGCATATATACTCTTTCACTCATTCCTTTACAATTCACACCCAATTCACTCTCACATTGACACACACACTCATTACAATTCACATCCAATTCACTCTCACATTGACACACACACTCACACACACTCATTCACAGCTCACATCCATTTGCATTCACATTGACACATGCACACTCACATTCACACAGTCATACATACTCCATACACATGCACACACATATACACACTCTCACATATGTTCACTCACCCACCCAGTCAACCATATGCACACACACACACACACATACACACTCATCCACATTCACACATTTATATATATTTTTACACTCACATATACTCTTATACATATTTACAAATACACTTATATGTATTATCACACACATACACTCACATGTACTCACACACGCACATGTTCTCACACATATTCTCTCTCTCTCTTACACACACACACACACACACACACACACACACACACACACACACATCATGTCCCAAGGAGCTGCGTGTACCCCTCTTTCCTCTGAAACCTGGCACCTCCTCTTTGGGGTGTCCCATCCCCTCTGGTCCATCCTGCCTGCATTTGGAAAGTTTGCTTTGAGTCTGGAGATGTGGCCTTCCTTTGGGGTCTGGACTATCTGTGGGCCTTTGCTGCCCCCTGCTCTCCAGTGTACAGCTTTGTCCTTGGTGGCAGTCCGTGGGATGTCCCATTGCCACTGAGGATATTTCTCCCTTGGAATGGTTGTGGCAGACTTGACTGGAGGTGTAGTTTCTGGGAGTCCCAGAGCCTGGGCTAGGCAGAGAGACCAGACAGCACTCTCTGAACGCTGAAGTCCTGGACCCAGCTCTTCCCCTGTCCTTCCAAGGCAGATTTCCCTCCTTGGCATGACCTCTAGTGGCCTGGTTTCCCATCCTGCCTGTGACCCTGGATGTAAGATGCAGTGTTGGGCTGGCTCAGGGAAAACGGGACAGACAACAGTGACTCTACCCTCCCCTCTGTGTTCTCACAGCTTTGCAGAAGTCCTGCTGTCCTCAGACTTGGCTGTAATGTCACTATGACACAACCCCTGCTGGCCTGCTCGACAGTGCAGCACGCAGGCTCACAAAGCTATTGCCCAGGAGACCTTGCTCTGAGTGCCAAGCCTGGGATCCTCACAGATGCCCTGCAGTATTTTGTGTGTGTAAAAGATTCTATCCCAGAGCACCCGCAGGAGAGCCACCCAGACTTGGCACCTTCTTCACTCCAGTTGCTGTGCTATGCTGGGGGTGGCTCTGTGGTAGAGGCTTGCCTGGCTTGTGTCAGACCCTGGGTTCCGCTCCCCCCCCACAGACACAGACACACGCGCACACACGCGCACACACACACACACACTGTCAAGATGCGTTCATGACCATTATTATATCTGGACTCACAAACCACTAAAGGAACAGGAAAAGCTCTTGCTATTGGGAGAATAAGGGGATCGAGGCCTAGAGAGAGTCCCCCTTGGAGTGGAAGCAAAATCTTGGTCTTCTGTGTCTAATCCCTTAAAAGGACCTTGATTTATGTAGCAATTCCCTCTGTGATGTATGTAGATACCTGGCTCCCAAATGCTCTCCCCCCCCACCTCCCGCCGCCCCGCAAGCTTCTAAAAATCTCTTGATGCTCACACCTACCTGGAACCTCTGTGGTGGTGATGAGGTGGCTTCTGTGTTGGGACTGAATTTAGCCTTACTTCCTTTTTGCTATGGTTTCACCATGGTTTGGCCACTCCAGATCCACTGAAATTGGAGCTTTGGTCAGGATGGGAATTGACACAACACTGAGGGGTGGGATCTGATGGGGGAGTCTGCCCTCGGGTTGCAGCTTTCCAGATGTGGATCTCTGGCTGCTGCATGCATGCCTACCATTGAGACCCACCACAGTGTGACCAGATGTGAAGGTTCTGTGGGAGCTAAGTGAATGGGGGAGCCTCACCCATAATCCTTCAAAATCATTCTCCCTACATCTCAGACATCGCACAGAGATGAAACGCTGGTCCACAACCTCTTGTCATTGGCTGCAGGCTCCACCAGGGCAAGGGGTGTGTCTGTGTTGTTGAACAGGTCTTTCCAGGGCTTTGTACCTGCAGTGCACTGTGCAGCCCCTTTCTCCAGCTCCTCTGCTACACCTGCCTGGTCCCCTGTGGCTACTGATGTCTCATAGTAGCAGGCAGTACCCCTCAGCTCTCACCTGCACCCTGCGCTCATCCAGGTGCCCTGGTTTCCTTTCTGTTGTTTGGGTAAACACCATGAGCAAAAGCATCCTGGAGGGTTTGTCAGTTTGCACATCATCATGGGAAGCCAGGGCAAGCGCTTGCGCTCTTGAGGCAGGAACCTGGGGCAGGAACTGAAGTAGAAACCATGGAATGCTGCTTCTCCTGTCTCTTCCTCAGTCACCTTTGTCAGAGAATTCAGGACCACCTGCCCAGGGGTAGTACCTTCCACGGTGGAATCATAAGCAGAAAAAAAATCCTTTTTCTCCCCAAACTACTTTTGGCCATGATGTTTTATGACAACCTGAGGACACTTGGGGAACATCTACCTGTTCTAGATCATGTTCGGCAGCTGTGGCACAGCCAGCTCTGGCGTCCGCCGCTCCAGCTCTCTGCGCTTGCCCACACCGCTCAGCTTTCTTGGCTTGCTTAGTGTCTCGTTTGTGCTCTTGAGCACCACGTGGGCACGGTCTTCCCTGTGCTGGTTGCTGCTGTATCTGCCGAGACGGAAAGGAGGAACAGAACACAAAGGAGCCAGGTACCTTCTAGTGCACCTAGAATGGTCACAGATGATAAACAGGGCTGCTTCTGAAGGGCGCGTGCCAAATGTGGAGGTGGGAGTGGGCTTGGCTCCTCAGCAGTTGAGATAATGTTCCACCAGGCCCCTTTGGGTGCATCACTGTCAGGGATGAGGAAGCTCCTCTGAAGACAGAAGTGGGATCATCAAGTCATTTAATTTAATTAACACCCTAAGATCTATGTGGGATTAAGCACACAGTTGATTCTGGTAAGCTAATGGGTTAGGTTCTATTTAAGACACTGGCTGCAATCCTGGAGTGACCAGGGACACCTGCCCAAAGAAGCTCCTTCGGAAGGCCCTGAGCCCTGATGGAAAAGTGGGCTGGATATGAGCAGCCCTCACTGTCCCGGGTTCCTATCATGGGAAACAAAACATGGTGTGGGGTGATGTGGGAAGCATCTTGGGCAGATTTCCTCTGGGGTTACAGAGAGAATTCGATTCTTGCCATCAAGCAAATTAAAAAAACAAACGAACAATTTCCAACATCAATAAGCAAACAAGACAAAGCAAATAAAAACATCAAGCAAAGGAAAACAAGCAAGATAAAACAAAACCAAACCCCAACAGGCCAGTGTGCCTACAGACTGGGAACTGGGAACATGGACATTAAAATGTCCTCAGGGCGGGTGGTCTGGGCTTGGTTTAGCTCCTCTACATGTTATAAAGTGTACATGTGTTGCTAGCTATCTGAGACAGGCTTTGTTTGAGCACAGCATATTGTGTGTACGGTGCACAGGGCAGCACACGCTCCTCCAAAAGATTTCAAACCAAGTGTGCCACGGGCCCAGAGTTCAGGAGCGGGAGTGGCAGAGGCCAGGGATGGATTCCCAAGGAGAGAAAGGAAGGGGAGGAGGTAGGAGGGAGGGGAGCAGAACCCGGGAGGGTGGTTTCTTGTGGGGATATTCCTGTGGTGAGAAGTGGAGGCTGACTTCCTCCTTTCTGTGGCTTACACTGCAAGTTCCTCTTTGCCCAAGTGCCCCTGAATGATGAGTTTCTGGGGGAACAATATGGTTTTCTCTGACAATGACTTCTGAGTGTGAGGCACAGAGTGGGGGTTCAGAAAATATCGTGTATGGAGGAAGCAAAGCCTACATCATGAAATTGCTGATCCAGATGGAGCAGTTGGGTTGCACCTGGTACCCACTCAGATCAACCTCTCTGGATGTTCCTGCCCTAGTCTGGAGGAGAGGGACACAGGCAGGCTCACACCTGGTCTGACCGGACTGATGGAACACTCTGGGGTCCACTCCAGATTGCCTTGGCCTTTGTGGACCCGGTAAACTGAGTGGAGAAGACCTGGTGTCCGCTAGGCAGCCCAAGTGTGGTGAATGCTTTTGGAAATGAAAAGTGGGGGCTTCCTAGGAGAACCCTAGTGAGGTGGCGTTAGGTGTGGGGTGCCCTGACCCCTCCAAGGAATTCTCACTGTACATCTGTGACATCATTGCTTCTCATAGTGAGGAGCCTGGGGTTAGGTTAGTCAGCAGAGGTGTGATCTGTTCCTGACCTTGGAGCCAGCTCCTTCCTTTACAACCCAGGCTAAAAGGTGGGCGCCCAACTTTCAGAATGATCCAGTGAACCTGATGGAACAAGGTAATTAACTGTCCCCCCACCCCATCTTCCAGTAACACCAGTCTTCAACTGTCTACACTATGGGACCACGCATGTTATACTTGGGACGATGTGAGGAGCGACCCCCTCAGCAGGCTGCCACCTTCTGTGCCCTCAGCATGAGGGGGGCCTACCTGCTCTTTGTCGGCAGGATTAAGGAAGAAAACCCACAATGCAGGCTAATGATCTGCACTGGCCTATGTGGAAGGAGATACAGCTCCAGGGTACAAAGAAAATATGCCAGAAAGAGACAGGGACCTCCTGGGTGGGCCCTGTGTGCGTGTGTGTGGTCACAGGGGCCTGTGCACTCCTGGTGCAGGAAGGCTTGGACACGTGCTGCTCTAGTGACTGTGAGGACTCTGGGCCACTTATCCACCTTGGGAACTATGATCTGAAGTCTAGAAGGAGGACAAGGCCAAGCTGGGGAACTCAGGGTTCACCAGCTGGGCAAGACCCTGACGTGTAAAATACTTGATCCACCTGAGTCACACTGCTTAGGCATATATCAAACAATGTCTGCTTCTTAGTTGTGTGCGAGCAGGGCTTCCAAGCCTGAGGGTCACATGACAGGGAAATTGAGTCCCAGTTCAAGCCCATGTCCTTAGCAATGAATGACACAAGTGGCCACTGAAAGCAGAGATTCTAGGAGAGCGAGGCCTACTGCGTAATGTCTCTGCAGAGGGGACAAGCAGGCACAGAGAACAGACTGCTAGGGCCAGCTGCTCTGTTGAGAAGTTCTCCACAGGAAGAAGAGGGGCAAGGAGAAATGCGGCCTGGGAGAAGAGCTGCACACAAGAAGTTCGATGATGGTCCTGTTTCTGCGTCTGCTCTTGGCCAGTCACACATACATGGCAGTATAGTAGCCAGCTTTTGGAGACTCTCACGGAATACCTGAGACAAGCCACTCTACTAAAAAGAGTAAGGCATCTATTTTGCTGCATAGTCAGAAGCTTAGAGTCCCAAGAGCAAGTGCAGGATCTTGCAAGGATGCCCTTTGACTGCATCCCAATACGGCAGGATCACATGTGTCTGTGTGGTTTGTCTCCATCTCCCGAGAGACTCTGCCCTGATGGCCTAACAAGTCAAACCAATCTCCAAAGGCTTCATGAATAAACACCATGGTGAGGTTAGGATTCCAATCTCTTAAGTCCTTTACATCAGACTTTGTGAGCCAAGTTTCTTCCGGACTTTGGGGATAGCCATATTCAGATGCTAGCAGGCAGATGGCTACAGATGCTCCCCTTAGCATGTCCTCCCTCAGAGCCCGAAAGGCCCCTCCCATCACAGTGGCAGGAGAGCTTGTGTGTGGTGTGGGGCCCCATCCTTGAGCTGTGCACCCAGGGCAGGGGAGTCACATGTACTTCAGTTCTGTTGTGAAAAATATCTGGAAAGCCAGGAAAAATATCTGGAGATCACAGCTGAGCTTTGCGAGTTGAGTGGGGAGGTAGATACTTATGGTTGAAGATAAGGCCAGTCAGAACCCCCACCCCCATCCTGTCCCACAATGGATCTCTGCTCCCTCCAACATCTCACTGTAGGTCCCCTCTGTCAGTCTTCTGCAAGGGCACCAGAGTGTCCCACAGTCACTGTGAAGAGATGAAGGATATGAATATTTTATCTCCTCTCCCTTCTTGTCAAAACCTATAATATTGCTTTTCATAAATCAATTTCACCCGAGCATGCTGTTCAGGGTGCAGCATGCCTTTATACACTTAGTCTTTGATTTGGTCTCTGGCCTGCCTTATGAACAGCGGCCTCTCAGAGACCCTTCAGGGTTGGGACATTCTGATGGCGAGCGGGCTGGTGACTTCTCGTCAACTTCATTGCTTTTGCGCGAAAGATAATCATCTCTGCCGGGGCAGCGGAGGGCTGAGCACTAGCTGCTTAATTGCACCCACCTTCCAGACCTCTTCTCGGAGATTGATTCCACGGCTTTCTTAGCATAATACACGGCAGGATGTGTAAAAGCGGGAGGCGGCAGCCCTCTTAGCCGAAGCGGCAAAGCCAATTGACGCGTTTCTCCTGTTAAATTTACTGGCTTTATTGAAAGGCCTTTGGGGAGTTGCTTGCTCATTAAATACACCAAATACAAAACCTCGCTTAATATAGTATTATCTTGGTAATATGGAAGATTCCCCCGATGTGAGCTCAGAGAGATGGAGTTGTCAGTGCTTTGGAGGCCCTGCTCGTGGAGGCTCATGAGCAACCCCGAATGGTTATGTTTTGGGGTGTCATGTTCTGCCTCATCTAGTCCAGCTTGTCACCTATAAATTGACCCCGCTGTCCCTGTCATGGTCCTTGTCAAATGTGGCCACAGTATGGCAGCTCACAGAATTGTATAGGGTGCCATGCCAGATCCCTTCTCTAACTTTGAGGACTGAGCATATGAAATAGCTTAAAAATGGCCCCACCGACCCTGTCAGTTCTGTGGAGGGTGGACAGCGGTGGCAGGAGGTAGCTGGGAGCAGGTGGTAGGAGGAGGAGAGATGACAGTGGTCATTTTTTTTCTATTCCGCAATGCCTCGAAGGAACTTAGCATTGATGCACACTTGGGGCAGTGTGACCCTGACTGATCCCTGGTGTCCAGGGGACATACATGGTGCAGCTGGAGACAGCACACCTGCCTCAGGGTAGGAGCCCTGAGTCTGTTTCTCTGCTGATATGAGACGCCTGTCAAGACACTTGTTAGGTTCTGGCTGTCGGTTCCTTTCTGAGTAAAATCAGGTTAGTAATGCCTTGCTCTCTGCTGTAAGTTTGGCTCTAAAAAAGATTCCATCCATTTCCTTAAAGAATATGGGTCAGTGAATTGCACAGGAAGCTTTGGGTAATTTTAACAGACCAGAAATAGAAGGGAAAGCCTATTGCGCGGGGGGGGGGGGGCAGGGGAGGATAGAAGGTGTGCATGCAGGTAGTGGGAAGGGCATAGGAAGTTGGACGGACTGCCAACTTCAACGTCAGCTGTAGCATTCCTTCACTGCCAAGTTCCACACCTTGGCCTACCCACCCTAGCACCTTCCCTTCCTTCCAATTCCTTTTGGAACCCCATTTTTCATGTTTTTAGGGCAGCTCTGTAGTGGCCATCAGCCTGTGTGCATCCTCCATATGATTCCTTTCCTGTCTTGGGTCGAATAGAAATCCATCCACTGCTCTTCTTCCATTCCTTCCCGCATCCCACCTGCACACTGTAGCGCCAAAGAGAGCAAGACACCACTGTTTGTAAATCAGCTTGATTTGGGGCTGTTTGTTATCTTAGCGCAGCATAGCAAAGTACTGACTGATATACACTGGGACCAAAGCCGTGTCTTACAAAGACGTTTCGATACGAGTTGTGGCAAACTTGTGAAAGCTGAGTCCTGGATGTTTGATAGTATGTGCAAACTTGTATAGAATAAAGGCTTTTTGGTTTTACATACGGAACTTGGTCTCCTTGTTGGTTTGGGGGAACTTTGTGGATCTGGGCATAACAACACTTTACGCATGTGACTGTAATTCTGGCAATCTCATAAGCTAGGGCTTGTATGATTCCATTTTGGAAATGGGGTGGCTGAGGTTGTTGGAGAAGAAATAGCTTTCCCTAAGCCGGATCAGACTAGTCTGTCTTGTGCTGCTGGCTCCCCATCCTCCGCCTAAGCCACAGAGGAGACTTGGCCTTTCAGAGTCACCAGCTCCACACACGGAGCTCTGACCTTGGAAGCCGGAAAGGGGACTGCTTAAAGCAACCTGCCTGACCCTTGGAGAGCATTTCTCTTTTTAGACCTGGTGGCCGGGCTTTTCTATTAAACAGATCTGGGTTGAAACATCTGTTAAGTTGACCCAGCCAATCAGGGCCAGTAAGAGGCTGCTGAGTGACCAGGAAACGGGTGTTCTGAGATCTTCTGCTGGGCTGGAAGCCATAAGAGAGCAACCCTGGGCAGCCTAGCCATCTCCATCTCATTGTCCTGAAGAAGCTGTCTGAGAAGGAAGCTTGCAGAAATAGGAAGAGACACACTGGACGTGATCACACTCTGTGCTCCTGGAACAAGCTGGTTTTTGATGACAGACCGGCCGGAGGTTTGTAAGATTTTAAGAGTTAATCAAGCATGGCTCTTTCATTTAATCATGTTGATTACTTAATCGTGTGAGCCTGGCTTTTGTCACTTGCCACTGAAGAAGCTCTTATGGCTACAATGTATAGAAATACCTGGGAGCTTGAAAACTCACTTGAGAGGACCTTACAGAGCTACTCCAAGTTTCTGAGTGGAGAAGGGGCTGGGGCTGAGCCCCAATCTAGGCAGTCCAGTGGTGCTTTCCGAAGGAGGTGAGAGGAAGCTGGTTTACAATCCGCATGGAGAATTGCCATGGGGGAGTTGGGGTGACACACAGGGATACATACAAGAGCCTGAGCATCTACCAGCCCTGTGTTGGCTTCCCTGGCAGTGTTCATTCCACAAACAAGACAGTCCTGCTCCTCCCTGCTCAGTTAGTCACCCATTGGTTTCCTTTCAGGTCTCAAGTCTTTAAGGGGATGCTTTGACGAGGCTGGGGATGGGTAGGGAGACATGTTCTATCATCACAACTGACTTGTTAGGGACAATGACTGCCAGCCAAGGCTCCTGTCTGCTGGATTTTGGGCGACTGTGAAGAAGGCAGGGCCTATTGTGCAGGGATCTGCCACTCACCTTTTGTGGCAAGTAGTCAGGCCTCAGATTCTTTGGGTGGAGACCACTGAGAGAGGTTTCACGTATATACCAGGTAGTGCTCTCAAGGTCACGAGCAGTCCGGTGGCACCATGCTGAATGCTGTTACCCTTTCATTGTTATGACACAAGGAGACATTGGTTCACCCCTCTCAAGCTCTGGGCTGTTGCCAGCATGGATCAATTTTCTGAGCCTGACTTTCTTCACTTAGCATCTCTGGGTTTCACACCCCAGGTCCTTTGTGTTCCAGGCAGTGTTCTAGCACTGAGATAGACCCACCCCTTGGCCTGTTCTACAACTATTTCTGTGGGGCAGAGAGGTATTGGCCTCTCTGGCTTGGCTGCTATGTGCTGTGTACCAGTAGCCTTCAAAGCTCAGCAGGCGACCCTTCCCCACCACGGGCCATAGCTGTCAGGGAAAGAGAGCCATGTGCTCCTTGGTTCCAGCCTCTGCACCTCTCAGGTCGTGCTCAGGTTAACTGCTGGGGAAGGATTTCCGATAGGCTATCCTCTAGCCATGACAGTGGTCCCCTCCAGTTCATCCCCGAGACCCTTTAGCCCATGGGTTCAGTAGATTCCTAAGTCATCAGGAAGCGGGGTGAGGAGACTGCAGGTTGGCTTCAGGGCATGCCTCATGCCCAGTCAGTGCCTCCTTCCTATGTGCAGGAAAGCCCGGACTCAATTCAGGGCTGATGGCTGCTGGGGAGTCTTTCTCTCTCCTACCTTCTCCAGGACGCCTCCTGGGAGGCAAGGGTAAGCTTGTTGCCTGTGACTGCCTTCTACCAAGTCCCCAGCAGGCACGAGTTGTTATGTGTCCCTAACATCCATTCAGTGCGGAGCAGGGCAGATGTGAGGGGCTGTGTCCTCCTCTATGGCAGCTGAGACAGAACGACACCAGACGGATGGACAGAAGAGAGAGAGCACAAGATCATCTTGACTCAGTTTCAGACGTCTCCCTATGCAATCTCTTGTCTGAGCAAGGCTGGGTGGAACGTAAGGTGTTGGATGTGTGTAGCAGAGGAAGGTTTTCATTGTTTGGTGGAAAGGGAGAGGAAGTAGTGGGAGAGAGGGGAGGGGAGGGAGAGGGAGATTTGGTGCCAGGTATGTTTTTCAGGGCGGGTTCCCTGAACCCACTTCCTCCAGTCAGGGCCCCACTGTGAAAAATTTCCACCGACTTCTTCATAATCATTGGCCCGAGTGCTCAACCCTGTGCCTGTGGGAGACACTCAGAGTTCAACTGTAGCGCCTCCCTTGTCCACAGCCGGGCAGGGGAGGTAACAGACAGGGAATCCAGACAGTTTCATCTCTGCTGCTAACAGCCCTCAGTGCTCTGGTTTCCCTTTTCTCTCCCCGTCCTCTGTCCTCCTTTCTGGTCTCGGTCCCTGCCTGATTTCTGTCAGCATGGCAGTTCCACCCGGGTCCACCCCATCACTCTTCTGCTGTGTGTGTGTGATATTTGTGAGTGTGCACACGGGAGACTGGAGGTCAGCGTGGAGAGTCTGTTGTGTGTGCGACATATTTGTGAGTGTGCACACGGGAGACTGGAGGTCAGCGTGGAGAGTCTGTTGTGTGTG
>JAQHUG010000066.1:3208619-3240409 GCA_028555095.1 Dicrostonyx torquatus | reverse complement strand
CATATTTGTGAGTGTGCACACGGGAGACTGGAGGTCAGCGTGGAGAGTCTGTTGTGTGTGCGGCATATTTGTGAGCGTGCACATGGGAGGCCGGAGGTCAACCTCTATCACTCTTCATGTTCTTTTTTGGAGATGGAGTTTCTCACGGAGCCTGGAGCATGGCTATTTTGCTAGCCAGTGAATTCTAGGGATTCGCGCATCTCTGTCTTCCAGGCTTACAGGCATTGTCTCCATAGTCAGCTTCTATATGCGGGCTAGGGATCTGAACTCACGTCTTCATGCTCTTGCGAAGTAAATACTTCTTCACCCAGAGTCATCTCCCAAGCACCATGTTCTGTTTTCAAACCACAACCCCCACCCCTCAGAGCTGGCTGACTGTGGTTTCCCTCATGGGTCTGCATCTCCAAACTTCCAGGGGCCCTCTCTCCGTGGCCTCTGTACCTGTGGATCTTGCTGCTAGATAGTGTACTCTTTACCCCCAGCCCCTAGGTCTAAAAGTCTCTTCCTTGTCTGGCCAGCCAGTGGCAAGGGCTGGAGCATGTGCTGCTTCCTCTCCCAGGCCCTGCTGGCTCACATCCAGGCCCTCCCCTGCATGTTAGGACAGCTGGGACAGCCCTGATCCAGGGTCTCACTGGAACCTGGAGGAACCACTCTGGCTCATCCATTCACAGGGTGACAGCTGAATATTTAGTTCTCTAATGAGAGGCTTGTGGTAGAGGCTCAGTCCCGGGCTCATTGGTAATGAGGCTGTTCACAGAAGGACCTCATGTTCCCGGCTACTTCTCAGAGTGTTCATCCTGGTATAAGCCCACCCTCTGTTTCCCCCAGGGTCTCAGTTCCTCTCCCCCTTCCCCCAAACCCTCCAGGGCAGCCTCTTGGTGCTGGGGCCAATCTGTATTGAGGCCTCACTTTGTCCTCCCTTGCATCTCTGACCAGGGCCTCTGTGCTGCAAGGAGGTGGTGGTTTCCAGGGGATGTCTAGTGCAGGATGCCCCTCCTATATAGCTACACCAATTGGCGCAGCCTTGAAAACCTTCAGGTTTGCAACGTGAAGACTTAATTGCCTTATGGACATCGGAAGAATGGAGGGGCTTCTCCAGGGAGCCAGTCCTCGCCTCGCTCTGCCACTCTCCCCCACCGGATAATGACAAGACTTGCGGCTGATTAAAGGGGGAAGACAAACTCCCCTCTAGGGGGCCTGTGACAGTTCCACCTACATTGAATGCCTATCCCCTCCTGGCTCCCCTCCTCCTCCCACCGACTTTTCAGAGGTGATTTTTAATTGCGTTTTCCCAGGTGGAGAGAGGAAGTGGAGATGAGAGGGGTGGGTCAGGGATGTCTCCCAGCATCCTCCTGCTTACTGGAGCAAGCTTCTGTGGCGCTCTAACGTTCAGCCCAGGCTTGTGACCGGGTCAGTGAAAGGAAACCCTCCCTCTGACCTCCCCCGCCCCTCCCCACTCGGTATCTCCTGGCTCTCTGCCCCGGGGAAGACCAGCTTTTTCCACTCTTTGTTCTAGGAGCCCCTTCCACCCCCCAGAAGTCATAACTAGATTTCCCCACACCCTTCTTTTCTTCTTATTTGGTTAGTGCCTCAGGGTGATCCTAACCCCAAGTTTGGTGCCATGTCAAAGCACAGTCCATGTGTCTGCTGGGGACAGCTTCTGGGCCCACAATGCCTGAACCCTTTTTGTAAAGTGGCATTGTGTTTGCCTGCAACCCTTTCTTCAGACTTTAAACCACCTCCAGGTGATTTGTAATCCCTAAGGCTTTGTAAACCCCGCATAAGTCGTTGTTATTTTGCATTGTTTAGGGGATCATGACCAGAGGAAACGTCTGTCTATGTCTAGTGCGGGCCCAGCCTTAAAACAAACAAACAAACAAACAAACAAACAAACAAAAGCCCCACGTCTTGTCGATACATGTTTGGCTGAATATGTAGATATGGGACCAGTAGATATGCAGGGCTGACTGTGGGCTACCCAGAGGTTCTGTCTGTCATTCACCACCCAGTTTTGACTATACCTATTTGTGCTTTTTTTTTTCTATTTGTGATTGTATTAAACATCAGTCAGCTCAAATTGAACTGTGAACTCTGAGATGCAGACTGGGGTGTCATTGTGGCTTCCCAGTACTTCATGCTGTTCACAGTGGGTCACAGCCTCTGTGGGAGACTATAAGGAAGGCCCCTTATGGACACGAAAACCCCTTTGGGCCCCTTAGGTCTGGCAGCAAGCCTGGCTTTGTTTGGTTGGGAACAGGCGGCTCCGAGGACTTTGCCATCGACAATGGTGCCTTCTGGAAGTCACCTCCATTTCCTAGCTGGCCCAGTGGGGCCGGGATAACGAAGCTGCTTTAACATAAATAATTTGCTTCCAAGGTATAAGAAATGGGGAATATTTTTAGAAGGCCTGCCCTCCTAGGGGAAGTAAATGACTTTTAAAAAATGGGATTTTTCAAAGTGGCCTTCAAGAGAAAAGGGGGCCGTGTGTGATGGTCAAATGGAGTCCTGTGAATTAGTGCGACTCATTATTCTGGCCGCCCTCACAAGATGCACACTTGCTCGCTCACTCACTTTTCCTCCTGCCTTCCATTTCATGGTCTTAGCTCAATCTAAAATAAAACCCCCACCAGCCCTCCTCCCTGGCCCTCAGCGGCGGCCGTCTGATTGGATGCCTCCCACAGCCCCGAAGACCAGAGCTTCAAGGAGGAAGCAGCCGGGGACACGCTGAGTCTTCGCTTCTTAAAGTGTGTGTCGCAAGTTACCTTGAAATGTTATTTTATTTTTTTAAAAAGTATTTTAGGTTCAACAGACACTTGGGTTCCTGTTAACAACTCATTTAAGGCAAAAGTGGGGGAAGGCGTTCAGATCAAGGCTTCTTTGACAACGTGAACCTCCTTACTTTGAACCCTTACAATGTCAATGGGATGAAAGATTCGGTGGCGACATGCATGGGTAAACGCACAGGTGAGAAAGGACAGATGTTAGTGACAACGGAGACGCGGGATCTTGGGATGGGCTTTGTCTGGCCAATAATGGAGAATAGAGATGGGCGGGGGAGAGAGGCCCAGAAAAACCAAGACACAAAACCCACTTTGTGGCCATTGTGTTTGCACAGGCGTCTTGATCCAGGGAAGATACGCTGTTTTGAGAACTAACAAGGTGTCTGGCTTCTCTGATGAGAAACATTTTGAAAACCAAGGTCTATAGACCTTGCTGCTCCCCAGGGTGTCTTCCCCTTTCTCCAAAATCTGGCCTCTTGAGGGCATAGGTGTGTCTTCCGTCCATCACCCCAGAAAGCCCGCTGCCCCCGGGATCCTGTCTCTAGAAGGTTCATGATAGCCTTCTAGCACCCATGTGCCCAACTTGAAGCCATTCAGTCTAAGAACCAAAGCCTACCAGGAGCTGGCTTCACTTTATTTTCTTTCCAGTTCCCTCCAAGGGACCCCGCTCAGCAAGACTCCTACTGGTATCAGACTGATCCCGTTACTCCTTTTCTTCTGTGTAAAGCTTCTTTCTCTGAGAGCCCTTTCTCCACTTGCCCAAAACCATCCTGTCTCAAGTCCCTGAGCTTCGCCGTCTTCACTGAACGTGTCTCGAAGTTCTTATGCTCACCTGTGAGTATTCGACACATCTCTTTCACTGCTCAGCTAATCTCCCAGCTCTCCGGGAACACAGGTCCCGTCTGAAGCTAGTGCATGGCACAGGACCAACAGAGCAACTCAGTAAGAAGGATGGGTTTCTTCAAACAACACAGATTGATGAGACTAGAAGCCGAAGGGTGTGGGCTCACCTGCTCCTGGAGTTCTCCCGGCGCCAAGGCTTTAGGAGGAGGGTTTGAGAGGAACCGCTCTCATGGTGCCCTCACCTCCTAGCCACCCTAGAACCCAGAGCCAGTGGTGTGTGAGACGAGGTCTTAAACTTTTCAGTTTTCTATCATTCAGCAAGAAACTGCAAACGAGTCCACTCTCTGTGAGTCCTGGCGGCGAATGCGTGAGACATAGTCCTTGGGGTAAGGACAGTCAACAGTCATGGAAAGGAATGGCTACAACTGGGCAGGGGTAGGAGAGGTGAGGACGGGTCGCTCTAGCCCTTGTTTCTCAAGGCAGCTGGTCATATCCAGCGGACTTGGAGAAGGCTACTTGCATGTGACCACACACAAGAAAGCCAGGGGCTACATTGGTGGGACTCCCGATGGGATTATGAGCAAAGCTGATGGGAGTGGGTCGTTTCTGCTTGGCGGCCTGAAGTGGGGCAGAGGTACAAATCTAGGCAGATGTGTGCATCTGCACAGGCTCAGTTGTCCTTACCATCATGGCTGTAGTCTATGTGCTAAGTCAACCTGCCATCTTTTCAACACGAGGCTCTTCAAGGCTAACATCTTCCTGGTGGGAAGAAGTGTCTCCGACAATGGTTCTACTTCACTTCCTTGATTTTTCTACTAATGAGGTTGGTGAGTTGCCTTGGCTCATGGTCCTACCTGAGTGTTCTTCTCTCTATCAGGAGAGACTGAGAAGCAGAGTTGTGTCTAGTTCTTTGAAAAGCAAGCATTCTAGAGAAGGCATAAAAGTGAAAGAAGCAAACAAGTGTTTGGAGTACCACCCACTTCCAAATTCAGTAGCCACAGCAGACATTATTAATCAATACCACGGCTCATTTCTGCTATTCCTGAGCATGGGTTAGAGGTCCCCGACAGGCAGCTCTCCCTGCTGCCTTTCTGTTGTAGTTCCTCTCCCCCCTCTCCCCCCCCCCCCCCCCCCCNNCCCCCCCCCCCCCCGCCGCATTGTTTCCTTCATACTTGACAATAAACCACTTACTTAGGACCCGTTCTCGGCTAACCCCCAAAGCTCCTTGAGGCACAATAGTGTATGAATTTGTCTTTTCCAGGGAACTGGGGAGCAGGGAGGGCTGAGCACCTGCCATTCAGGAAAGGCTCAGCTGGAGGTTGCAGCTGGAGGAAAGGGCAGTTTAAGGAGCAAATCTAGGGTTCCTGTGAAAGTTACTAATTTGCCCCTGTTTCTTCAGTTTCCTAATTCTGCACGCTTGGAGAAGTCTGTCTTTCCCCTTCCCTGGGACTCAGTTTCTCTGCCAACAAAATGAGACTGAACTCACTTCCTTCTCGGAGTCTCAGTAGGCCCAGAGGGTGTCGAGGATAAAAGCACACTGAGAGGTGGACCCCGGCAGAGCTGTGACACAGCCGGCCTTTCTATCAAGGCCATGAGCTGGCTGAGCAGAGGTTTTCTTTCTGAAAGTTTCTGCTGATCTGGGGTAAAGCTGTCTCTCCCAAGTGGCATATGGCTTTTGATACATGAGTCCGTTTACTGTGAGCCTACAGGTTGGTGGCCAGTGTGGCCTCTTCTCTCTTGCTTGGGTCCAGAGAAGCAACCTGGATTTCAAGGACACTGTGGAGAATGGACCAGTGTTCTTCTCCCTGACAGAGGGACACACTGGAGTTATGCAACCCTGAAGCATTCTGCCTCTTAGTTTTATCTCCCCAATGTCTCCACCACTCCTCCTCCACGCCTCCTCCCTCAGGCTTTCCTTTGCATTGTGAGGAAGGAGGAAGGTCCTGCAGGCTCCCTCCCCACCCCCTCTCCCCCCCACTTTTTTTGTTTCTCCAACCAGTCACCATGGCCTTCCCACTGGGATGGAGCCCCCAGAGCCTGTTTCTACTGCAGGACTTGAAGCCTGACCAGTGGAGTCTGCCTAATGCATCCTGGGGGAGGCAGATGCCTTAGGCGAGGTAGCTCAGCCTGCCCAGAGCAATAAGTGCCCAGCAGCCCAAGCCCTGGGAATTCTGCACATGTAGGCTGACTGGCTGCCGCCAGTCCCAGAAAGGGCCTAATGTCAGGCAAACATAAACTCACTTCCCCGTCTTTCACTCTTAACTGTGTGGATGAGCCATCTTGGGAGTTAGTGGGCTGGTGAAGTGGCAGCTCTAAGCCCAGAAACCAAGTCCACTCACCTTGGCGACCAGAGACCTTGAGTTTTAGCATCAGGAACAAAGGGGGACAGGGGCAGGGAGCATCACCTTGGGACATTTCAAAGGCTGTTAATTCCCACTATCCAGCCACATCAAATCTCTCACAAGAGCCCAGCACCATCTACACTTCTACGGTGTATCCTCTCTCTCCCTAGAGTTCTAAGTCATATAGCACTGCCTTCCGGGGCCTCAGGGCTCCTCGGGGTAGCTGCTAACCTCTATGTTTCCTCCCTGAACATCATTCTTGACATCACCTTACTCTTGCCCAGGAGTCCAAAGGTGTGGTCCCAACTTCTGCTGTTAGCTCCTCACCTCCTTGTCCCTTTCCTACAGTGCCGCTTTAACGGCTAGACCCCTTTGGTGGCTCCTGATTGGTGCCTACAACTCTGGATCTGCAAACAGCGTGGTGTTATATCCTTTCTTTTTTTTTTATTGTTAAAAGAGAGATTTACAATTACTCCCCTTGTCCCTGGAATATTATATCCTTTCTTGTTGACTAGATCTGGCTGTGTGACAAACAGGACACCACAGACGTGGTGGTGGCTTCTGAGGTGAGCTTTAGGGCCTCTTTTTTTTTACCTGCTCCCCATGGACTGCTTGGCCCGAGGAAGGCTTTCATTTTGAGGTTTATGCAGCCCAGTGAAGGGGACCATGTGGAGAGTTATCACTAACCAGCCCCAGCCAGCCTTGAGACCTGGACATGGTGGATGAAGATCCTCCCACACAGCCAGTCCTTTGGACAGTGGCCACTCTGGGACGGCTGATGAACTTTGAAATTGACAGAGTTGGAGCTCCCATTTAACTGCTTCTGAGTCCTGCTCCAGTGCTTGGGTACCCTGTGGAAGGCTGAGGGCTTCTCTTCCTTCAAGGGCTGTGACGCCTAGCCTTAGACAGCTGAGGGGCTCCTCGGTGCTCTGTAGGGGGGTTCCCTTCTTCCAGCATGTGGCCCTTCTAGAGCCTGTTCCTTCAGAGGACATGGCAAACTCTCCCTGAAACTTGTGCTGATTCTGGAAACTACTTGACATCAAGCATAAATACACATATACATACACACATATGCACATATATACACATATACTCACACAGATGCACACAAATGCACATACATGCATATATACTCAATCACATATACACGTACACACAATGCACACACATATAACACACACAAATGCGCATACATGCACATATACTCACATCACATATACACGTACACACAATGTACATACACATAATGCACACATACATATACACATATACACACATGCACACATATATACACATGTGTACATACATCATACATATACACAAATTCACACACATGCAAACACACACAAATGCACACATAGGCATATATGCATATACTTATAGAAACACATTCACACAAACATTACAGACATACACACATGTACATATATGCACACATTTCACACATATTCATACACACATACACACACCCTGAGCATGTATGTGTGAGTGTGTATGCATACATTCAGGATCAAAGGAAGATGTGGAATGCCTTCCTCTATTGCTCTCTATCTCACGCTCTCAAGAAAGGGATTCTTGCTGAACCTGAGCTTCCCATTTCAGGTAGGTTGCACAGCCAGCTCTCAGGCTCCACCTGTCTCCGCCCCTTAACACTGGGGTTGCAGGCACCCTATGCTTGGCTTTTTAACATGGGTGCTGGGAATTCAAACTCGGCTTCTCATGCTTGCCTCAGCAAGGGCTCTCGCCCACTGAGCCTTCTTCGGAGCCCCAGACTTTCCTCTTTTGCCAAAGTCAGGTTTGCCATTGCTAACATTTTCTTCAGCTCATTTGCAGTCACAACACCCATCAAAGCGACTGGCGCTGGGAACATCTTCCTTCGGTAGCGTCAGTATGCTGGATAAATTAACCGTCTAGAAGTGCGACCAATATCAGGGATATCTGTTGCCATTTTAATTTGTGTTTTGTTCACAGCCCTGGAAAAGAATTTAAAAGCTGCGAATTCATGGTGCTCAGTTCTCTGAATCTCTCTTCCACCTCCCCCAGGACAGCAGCTTCCATGCTCAACCTTAGCCGTAGAAAGTTGCTGTCCTAGGTAGGGAGCAGAAAGCACGCACACACAAGAGGCCCAGAGTCTGGAAGCCAGGCTCCTTGAGGCATATGGCTGAGAGGCAGGCAGAATCATGGAGAGAGACTAGCAGCAGGGTGGCAGGAGGTGCTTTCTTTGTTGCTGGGAAGAGTGGCCTCCCCAGGAGGCAATGCCACAGCCATGGGAAATCTTGGAGCAATCCTAGAGGCAGTTCTGGATGGTGACTGGCAGGATTTGGTAGTTTCATGGGGCTCCTGATGAGCCTCAGCCTCAGGGATGTGAGGAGTATTATATCCGGGTCACAGGGATGTCTCACTGTCCAGTAAGACGGAGTATGAAATCAGTTGCCCCATCATTGACTTAGACAAGGGTGCCACTTTCCTTGCCCTGAAGAGTGGAAGGATGCTCAGAGCTGCTAACACATCAGCCCCAGGGCAGTGGAGTTAGGTTTTGATCTGTTGTGTCCATTACACTGCGTCGCAGTCTGTGAACCCTGCCCGACACAGCAGACATTTAGAAACTGTCAGACCCTCAGGGCACAGCAGAAACACAATCATCTCCTGGGTGATCTGTGCCCTCCTAGAGGGGCATCCTCAGAATTCTTCTCACAGCAGTCCTGGACTGGAACCCACCCACCTGTCCTCCCTTTCTCATTCCCTCCCTCCTTCCTTCCCTCCTCACTCACCTCTTCATTCTGGCCATTCTAAGGCATCCATGCATGTAATTTATTTAAGGTGTGTGTGTGTGTGTGTGTGTGTGTGTGTGTATGGGGAGTGACTAGCACGCCACATTTCATATTTCACACATTCTGTAACCCATATGATGTCAGATATGGGTGATCTCTAGGACCCTGCAGATCCCATGTGTACTGGAGTGAGTATCTATGAGTAAATCTGAATAGACTTTTGGGTTTTACACTCAGGCCAGGGTTATCTACTTTTTCCAGAGGGTGGGCTTTATCTTAGAATGTGTGTTCTGATGCCACAAGACACTGAGGGTCCCTCATTTGGTGACAGTAACTCTAATGTCCTCCTGCAGTCTCATTGTCTACTTAAGCTCTGTCTAGTTGACATTCGTGGATACCACCCTGTTTTAAAATACATTTTTTAAAAAATCCTACTTTGGGGGAAGAATCACAGCCTCAGGGAAGTGACATGCCCAGGGGGCTGGGTTGTGAATGGTTGCGTGTGTGCCACTCTGAGCTCAGGCTAGAATGTCCGGTCTTCTTTGGATGGGTCCTGTGGCTCTGTCAGCAACTGAGTGGATGCCTGTGGGCGCCTCCAGCAGAGCATCTTGCGCTGGGGTCGGGCGCCACCTGGTGGCCTCTAAAGAGAAAATTTTGGGGAAGGAAGGAAGGCTGGTGGGGAGACTGCCTTCAGGCAGAGGCTTTTGTTTTTCTCTTCTTTATCTCTTTTTCCTCCCTCCCTCCCTTCTTCCTTCCTCCCTCCCTTCTTCCTTCCTTCCTTCTTTTTCCTTTCTCTCCTTTCTTTCTCTCTTCCTTTCTTTCTCTTTCCCCTCCTTTCTCTCTCTCTTTTTTCCTCCCTCCATTCTTTCTTTCTTTTTCTTTCTCCCTTTTTTCTTTTTTTATTCATTCATCTATATATTTTACATCCCACCCACAGCCTCTCGCATCCTCCACTCCCAGTCCCTCTCTCCATTCACCTCCCTTTCCCCTCCAATTTCCTCTTCTTCTGTCTCCATCCAGGAAAGGGTACGTCTCCTATGAGTATCAATAAAACATGGCATATCAAGTTGCAGTAAGACCAGGCACTTCCCAATGTATTAAGGCTGGACAAGGAGACCCAGTATGCAAAGTAGGGTCCTAAAAGCCAGTTAAAGAGTCGAAGATAGCCCCTGTTCCCACTGAGTTCCATAAGATGACCAAACTGCACAACTGTAATGTACATGCAGAGTGCGTAGGTCAGTCCCATGCAGGCTCTCTGGTTATCAGTTCAGTCTCTGTGGAGCCCCTATGAGCCCAGGTTCATTGATTCTGTGAACCTTCCTGTGGTGTTCTTGACCCCTCTGGCTCCTACACTCCTTTCTCCTCCTCTTCTGCAGGATTCCCAAACTCTGGCTGTGAGTCTCTGCATCTGCTTCCTTCAGTTGCGGGATGATGCCTCTCTGATAACAGCTGGGCCAGGCACCAATCTGATACAGGAGATGGCCGGTTCAAGCTACTTATTCACTATTGCTAGGTCTGTGCTTGGGTCCTCCATAGAGGTGGAACCAGAACTTTGTGATCAGAAGACTGTGCATAAATATTTTGCATACACTTTTCTCTTGTGTGCTTGAGACAGGGCCTTAGACTTATACTTAGCTGTATAGCCCAGGCTGCCTTAGACTCACAATTCTCCTGCGTTAGTTACCTGACTGCTGGGGTGACAGATGTTCACCTCCATACCTGGCTTAACTGTGTGGTGTGTGTGTCCATGTCAGCGTGGTGGGGCATGCCCCAGCATGAGTGTGGAGGTCTGAGGAGAACCTGGGTTTTCATCTTCCATGCTGTTTGAACAGGGTATCTGTTGTTGGTCACGCCAGGCTAGCTGGCCTGAGGGCTTCCAGGGATTTTCCGGTCTTCAGGTCAGGAGTCCTGGGATGACAGATGTGTTACTGCATCTAGATTCCACAGGGTTCTGGGGAATTGAACTCAGGTCCTCGTGTAAGCATGGCAAGCGCTTTACTCACTGAGCCATCCCTCCTACCCAAGTGCACTTTAAACTTGGCACACTTACACAAAAGGTGGAAACTCCCATGTAACACATCTCATGGAGAGTTCGTAGTCTCCCATCCTGCATCCCACAGACAACTCCGCTCTGGCTTCTAACATTAAGTTGCTGGCTGAGGGCTGTGTTAAATGGGAATGAAGGTACAGTCCCTTGAGTTCTGATGCGTTGACATGGTGCTGTTGATACGTTTGACCTGGTCAATTTTTACATGTGTTCTGGTTTCCCTATGGTAGTCTCTTGTGTGAACGGACTCCAGGTCTTGTGGTGATGGGTCCCAGACCTGATTCCAGCCTTTGATTATACCAAACAAGGCTGCTATGAACAGCTAGCATGACTTTTGTGCCCACGTGGGTATGTGTGCTGATGTGCACCAATAGGAAATGCTGGACCATGGGCTTTGCATGAAGAGTTCTGGTTGCTCCACACAGCCCACTGGCAATTGTCACTGTCATCTGTGGTCATCCTGTTAGGTGTAGAGTGGCATTTCATTTGTAGATATTGTATATTTGTGCCATATATCATTTGTAGATGACAGTGAGAATTTGGGGGAGTTTATTAGCCACTTAACTACCATCTTGTGAAATGCCTACATGCTAGCTAAACCTTTGACTGTTTCCGGTTTGGTGATCCTGTTCTTGATGTATATACGGAGCTGGATCATCTGGAGACTTGGAGACTGACAGTGTGTCAGACACTCATCTCCCACTTGGAGCAGTTGCACTGATGTCCTTTATTGAGTAGACTTTTTCATTTTAATACTTATACACTTTTTGTGTCCTGAGGGTTTTTTTTTTTCGTTCTCCAAGGTCAGGGAGGGCTTGGTAAGTTTGTTTTCAAAGCAGCCGCCACCTGCATCCATCTGGAATTGAAGTTTGCTTATGATGATGCCAAAGGTCAATGCATTTTCCATATGGATATCGGAGCGGCCTGCCTGATCTGCTGGGAAGATCAGTCTGGCTTCTGGTGTGCCGTGTCACCATTGTCATGACAGAGAGAATCTGTTTCTGATGTGTGTGTGTCTGCTTCTGGGGAGAGTGGTGTAACTGTGCCGGCTGCAGGAAATTCCAGAGTTTATGAGACGTCAGAAAACCTGGTGCACTGTGGGTGATGCTGTCTGAGCCCAGCTTGGGGCTGGCTGGGGCATATCCCTTTTTCTGTGCCGTCTGTACTGTGGGCTTGGACTAACTGTGAGCTCTTAGGCCAGGTTATCAGGAAACTGAATTTGTGCTGTGGGTTCCTTCCTGGAAAGCCTCTGGCCTCACAGAGCATTCATGGAGACTCCTGGGTTGTAAGTGGAACCCAGCCTGAGCTGAGCCCCAAGGGAATGGCAGCTTTGCTCTCTATGTGTGTCTGGGTCTGGGAGATGGCTCCCCACTGCCCTGCTCATCTCAGCAAGAGTTGGGCTCAGTCTCTCACTGTGATACTAGTGAAAACTTCATGGAGATTCTCAAGTCCAGGAACAGGAAGGGACCTGAGGGCTTGAAGAATCCTCCTGAGACCTGGTTCTGGGTGGACACACAGAGTGAGGAACAGTGGGGTGGTTCTGTCACATGGGGCCACCAGCCTGCTGGGGAGACACAGTGTGCCTGAGAGGGTCAGGTCAGAGAGGATGGTGGGGTGGGCTCCAGTGAGAGCCCTGCCATGAGTTTGGGGTGACCTTGAGGGAACTCTACCTGTAGCTCCGAGAGGTCTGCTGAAACCAGGGCCTTCCTAAGATTGGCAGGTTGAGATGGAATCATTCTGTGAGCCCTAATTGGTTAAGACCTGAGAGAGAAACACGGAGAAGTGAGCTGTGTGACGAAAGAGGCAAGGCTTGTGGCCTGCTGCCTGGGACACTGTGGCATAGAAAGCGAGATCAGGAATATTTCCCCCAGAGTTTGGAGGAGCACAGACACATCTGTGCCTTGATTTTGGGCCGCCAGCCCTCAGAGCTCTGCAATAGGAAGTCCGTGAGCAGTGCTGGTCAGTGCCCCTGCCTGCTGTGCCCTGCCCTCCCCACACTTTCCTGTCTGGTTCCTTGCTGAGCATGGAAGCCACACTCTAGGGGTTGAGGGTGACTCCATCCATGCAACCCCAGCTCCGGCCTTCTCTTCTCTCTCCTCAGCTAATCTGTGACCCAGGGTGACACAGTGTATCCCAGAGATCTATCCCTTATGCTCGTGCCCAGTCAAGTGACAGATTGTTCCAGTTTTGCTTCATTTGCTCAACACTATTACCCTGGTTTGATTTTTTCTGGTTGGTCACAGCAATGGCTGGTTTCTTACACTGACCCAGGCAGGCCCTTTGCAATGTTACTTTATGATTCTTTCCTTTGATGGAGCCGGGCTAGTCTCAACCTCTGAATCTGAGCTAACCTGGCACTTGCCAGCAGGAGCTGGAATGCAATGTAATATTATGTCCTAATCCTGACCCACGTCCTCAGGGCCTTGCCACCTCTTAGAACACAGAGACTTCAGTAACACAGGCCCAGGCTTGTCTGTCAGGGCAGAGAACAGCCATCCTAGACAGGACTGCCCAAGACCAGCCAGCCCTAGCAGACCCACTAATTAAGCCTGACACAGGCATACAGCCTGGGTCTGCAGCACCACTGCTTAGCAGACCTGTAGGCTTGTCTAAAGTGAGCACTCCAAACCGTGTTTAGGGGTGATTTATTACACAGCCATAGCTCACCGATACAACATCTCAGCTAACCTCCAGATGTTCCTTTCCACATCGTCAGATATGAGACTGGCCCTTGTCACCGCAGATGCTAGGCTGTCTCTGTAGTTCCTGGGGGTGTAGCACTTCTGGATTTCTGTTGATGAGCATTCTAAGTCTCCCCTCCCACCGAGTTTCAAGTTACAGAGGTAAGTGCATGCCTGCTCCCACTCCCATCATGTCCTCAGCCTTCTACCAGATCAGCACACAGCTGGTGCACACTGGACAGTTGCAGAGCAAGGCTGGTACTTCTTTGTTCTTGCTGTCTGTATCCCCTCCACCCAGACTTAACTGCAGGTTCCTGCCTACTATACTATCCTGGCCTCTGAGCCTTTGCCTGCTCTCTTCTCCCTGCCCTTCCCGCTCTCATACAGATCGGGGCATTCTTGTTTCTCAATAAAAGTAGCTTCCAGCCGGGTGGTGGTGGCTCATGTCTTTAATACCAGCACTCAAGAGACAGAGGTACGTGGCTCTCTGTTAGCTAAGGACAGCCTGGTCTACAAAGCCTGGACTGCTGCACAAAGAAACACTGTCTCGAAAGCCCTGTGGGTAGGATAAGGTAGTAGTAGGATCCCAAGCACCCTCTTGGGATTACCTACCCTGTACACTTCCCCGAGAGTGAGGGTTCACTACCTTTCCCCCTGGGGACTTTGTGTTGCACACGGGTCCTAGGGTATGTGGGACGGAGCTTCAGGACAAGCCGATCTGGTCCCGTCAGTGGGACCTGGGGTCTTAATGGATTGCAAGAGGAATCCAGCAGGCTTTGTAGTACACCTGGTGGGGAAGGGATGCCTAACAAATAAAACTGGTGTGACCATCAAGTCAGTCCTTACAAGGAGGACTTCGGCCACCAGCCTCAGGCCTACACATGAGGGCCAGTTTCCCACACAGCTGGGTCCTTCATGGGGCAGTGGCTTGTGCGCCAGACAGCTGTTCAGCCTTTTCTCCTCTCTCAGGTTCTCTAGGGACTTGAAGCCCTGTTTCCTTGCTCAAGAAGCAATTTCTCCTAAGAAGCAGTTTAAAAAAACCTTTGTACTCCCTTCCTCCCTGTTATGGTGTTTTAGATAGGGCCTCATGCAGCCCCAAGCTGGCCTCGAACTTTTTAACTCTTGATCCCCCTGCCTCCACCTGTGAAGGAATATGGGCAAATGCCACTGCACCCAGCAAGCTTTCTCTAGGGGGCTCTCTTCCCATTACTCCTTGACTGCCGCAAGGTGGAGTCGAGGACAACAAAGCCGACACCAGCTAGTGATGATGCGCTTGACTTGTTGGCCTGATGCGGTTTAGAGAGAAGCTAGTTGTGGTCATCGGCGGGGTGCTCCCCCGCATGGGGTGAGGCTCCGCTGGGCATTGCGGCTAGAGCGCCGTGCTCAAACGATGGTCGAATATCTTCTTGGAGTCTATCTCGGACTCCACCATGTGTGGGTGGATGTCCACATCCATCCCTGCGTCCTTGCACAGCTTGATCAAGGTCTTGACGTTGTTCTTGGACAAACGCAGGTACCTTCAAGAGAAGGTAAGGAGAGGTGACTAGGAGCCGTGGGATCCGACTTTCACTAGAGAAGGGGTTGACTTGGGGCTGGGTGTAGTGGCACACACCTTTAATCCCAGCACTCCGGAGGCAGAGGCTGGCAGATCTCTGAGCTTGAGGCCAGCCTGGTCTACAGAGTGAGTTTTGGAAGAGACAGAGCTATGTATAGTGAGACCCTGTCTCCAGAAAGGGTGGGGGTACGGGTTGGCCTGGCTCTCTGTGTGTGTCCCTAATAGAAGGACACCCTGAAGGTGGCAGAGGTGGCAGGAGCTCATGGTACTCTAACTCTTGAGAATCAACCTGCCAGGCATCACCCTGGTCATCTCCAGAGAAAACGGGCTAATTTTCATAGGTTCAAGCACTACACTCAGCATGTGGTCCATGGAAGTCAAGGAAGCTCTGCTGTGGAAAGACAGGTGTTTATGTGGGGAATGAGGTTGTTCCTTCATCAACAGAGTGACAGTCAGGTAAAGAATGGGCCACCCCATTTGGAAGACACGATTACAATGGCACCAGGAAGAAAGAGTCCATGGCTAATGTGGGGTGTGAGTGCGTGTTAATTTGGGTATGATCACTGCTGCAGGCAGTGGATCTCAGTCAAGGCTGGGGGCTTCGAGCATGCGTACACAGAGCTGCATGAACAGGCATGCGTGCCTTCCTCTGACACACACACATACACACACACACACACACACACACACACACACACACAGTTAAACAAGACCATTGATTTAAAATGCTTTCTAAAGCCTTGTAATCCTGACTTCTGCTGAGGAGTGAAATTGATCCTGTCTGTGCTGTGGGATCCAGATAGAGTTCCTGGTTCCACTGTCAACCTTGACCTCGGGGCCAACTTTATATTTAATCATTTCATTTATCTATCTATGTCGAGACAGAATCTCATTATGTATCCCAGGCAGCCTCAAACACACAATCCTCCTGTCTCAACTCCTGAGTGCTGGGATAATGGTGTGTGCTAATCTGCTGGCTTCTTGGTACCAGTTTTAGTAGAAAGTGGATGCTACCAGCCACCTGCTGGCTGGTTATGGGTGACAGACAGGAGCTGTCTTGCCATTAACGGGATTCCTGCTTTGCCTGTGCTTGGGTTCTGCCCCTGGACTGCCTTTGCTTGTAGCCTCAGTTCCCTGGACCCCAGGGCAGCCTGCCAGGGAGGTATGGGTGGGCATGTGACTTCCTTAAGATCCCACTGCACCATCTCACCCTTTGTTAGACGCCTCCCCAATGACTTTATAGATGTCACCTGTCCCAGTGCTCCTGATCTCTGTGGGAAAAAACTCCCACTGTGGAGCCAGG
Organism: Dicrostonyx torquatus; assembly: GCA_028555095.1. Classification (NCBI taxonomy): domain Eukaryota; kingdom Metazoa; phylum Chordata; class Mammalia; order Rodentia; family Cricetidae; genus Dicrostonyx; species Dicrostonyx torquatus. The sequence continues at coordinate 3,224,087 of JAQHUG010000066.1, read as the reverse complement.
GCCGATTAGAGCCTGTCCCTGCAAGGAGGGTGGTCATGGTTGTCAGGTGTTACCTCTCATTGACTCCATCCCTGCTCCATCTCTTAGTCTCCAGGAGCAATGGGCAGCACACACCTGAGCCGTGTAGCTGGTCTTTCACCCAAGATGGCTATATTGTTGCCAGCTTGTCAAGGGTGACCCTGTTATCCTGTTGCCCGAATTCCTCCTCAGCTAAGTTTTTTTTTTTTTTTTTTTTTTTTTTAACTTTGCCTGTTATGCCAGTTAAGGATGATACTGGCCGTGGGTGTTTTCGGAGGAGAGACCTGGTGATACGGTATGGTTGGAGAGCAAGCAAGAGATAGATAGGTGAGGCTGTGTGGTAGAGCTTTGCCTAGCTTGTGAAAGGCCCTGGGTTCTATTCCAGCACTGGAGAAGGAAGAGGGGAATAAAGAAACCAAACAGTTTGTGGCCGTCTTGGGAATCTAAATCCCTAACATAGCAGAAGATCCCTGGAGACAGTGACACTATGAGAAATGTCCCCTGTAGGTTCTGGTGTTCAAATACTTGGCCTTCCAGTGGATGGCACTGTTTGGAGAGGTTTATAAGGGAGGGGCCTCAGTGGAGGAAGTGTGTCGTCGGGGAGAGGCTCTGAGACCTTAGAGCCTCACCCTACATCTAGTGTGCACCCTGCTTCTTGCTTGTGTGTGAAGGTATGAGCTCTGGGCTTCTTATTCCTGACACCAGGCCTGCTGCTACTACTTGCTGATGGGCCTTCCTGTCATGACAGACTCTCATCCTTCTGGAACCATAAACCCAAATAACGTCCTTATCACATAGGTTGCCTTGGTGGTGGCATTTACCAGAGCAACAGAAGAGCAACCAGTACAGATACTGTCACTCAGATTCCCCAGAGTGAAGGGACTCAGGGTTTTAGTCTTGTAGCAATCCTTTGGCAGCTACAGCCAGGTAGGGATGAGCTGGTTCCCTCTGTGTTCAGAAATGCGCTCACACTGCTGACTTAGGCCTGCCCCTCCACGTCCCAGTGTGGGTCTATCGCCTGATATTCTAAGCTATCTCTCTCCATGTCCCAGTGTGGGTCTATCATATGATGTTCTAAGCCAGCCCTCTCCACGTCCCAGTGTGGGTCTATCGCCTGATGTCCTAGGCCTGCCCTCTCCACGTCCCAGTGTGGGTCTATCGTCTGATGTCCTAGGCCTGCCCTCTCCACGTCCCAGTGTGGGTCTATCGCCTCATGTCCTAGGCCTGCCCTCTCCATGTCCCAGTGTGGGTCTATCACCTGATGTCCTAGGCCTGCCCTCTCCATGGCCCAGCATGCAAGCATTCACACACTGCTCTCTAAGCCTGCCCATGCACCCCAGTGGTGCTCACCGGCAGCTCAGCACCTCCTCTGGCTTCAGCATCTTGGCTGTCTCCATCTTGGGCTCTGTGCCCTTCTCCATGAGGCTCTTCAGCTTGCGATCGTAGGTGTCGGGAGCCTTGCTTGACCAGTCTCTTAGCAGGCCCGCCCTCCGTGTGCCAAACATAGTTTCCTGAAGCACAGGATCTATGGAGCTTTGTCTCCGGAATGGGTTTACCCGAGTGCTGGTTTCTAGGGCTATGACATCCTTGATGTCTAAGTCTGAAATCGGAAGATGCCACCAGGGAGTTAGATTCTGGGAGAGATGAGAGTTGGGCAGGATAGGGCAGTGGTAGTGGGAAAGAGAGAGCCAGAAGAATGAATGGGCTCCTCATAGCTGCTCTGAGACCTTGGCAAGAGCTCCTGCAGGGCTGCACCTAAACTTAGTCCATCCTCCGCTCTCCCAGCCTTCCTGACTGCCTTCCACCTTGCCCCTTGCTTTCATTCTTTTCTGCCATCCCTCTCCAGAGGGAGTTTGTCTAATGGGAATTAACCCGGGGAGGGGAAGCAATCAGAAGAGGTGAGTGGTGAGCAGCAGTTTATGGAGTTGGGTCACATTGCAGGTGGCGTGTCAGACAGAGGAACAGGGGACAGCTGCATAGATCTAGGTTAGGTGGGAATGTCTGCCATGACCCAAACATGAAGCTAAAGCTGAGGCACCTCCACTGCTCCGCGTTGGAGTCTGTGTTTTCCAGAACCCTCGGCACACTGTCTCCTCCTCCCACTTCTAATTGGTACAATCGATGCAGAGAGAATTCTATTGCTTCAAAAATACACCGTCAATCAGAATGTCCTGAGTTTTGCAAATATTTTGGAAAATCAAAATATCTTTCATTATTTATAAAAACTACATATTCTTGGCACACTACATTTGACAGTCTAAAAACAGTTAAGGGTTACAGGCTGAAGGACATCCCATTTTGGTCCAGACTTTGATTAAAATGACTTTAGCTTTCTACCACTGTAAGTGAGATTGGCCAGTTTCCTTTATTTTATAATTTTTCTTTTTTGCTTCATGTTTTTTGAAACAAGGTTTCTCTATGTAGCCCTGGCTGTCCTAGAACTCACTCTGTAGATCAGGTTGCCTCTAGCTCACAGAGATCTACCTGCCTCTGCCTCCCGAGTGCTGGGATTAAAGGTGTGTGCCACCACTGCCCAGTTTAATTTATAATTTTTATTAAGAAGGTTGCTTAGTTTTATGTATGGCATTTTCATTTACTGATACCATTTTGTGGCTTCTCCTTACTTGGTTGCAGTGAGTTGGCCCACAGGGTCCATTGCCCACTGGATGCAGCCTGCTCAGTCAACGTTGGGCTAGTGTTTACTTCAGACACTAGAGTAGTTTCTATGTAGTTTCATGGGTGAGGTATATTTGCAAGTATGATTTTTAGTATTTCTTGCATCTCTACTACTGTAAGTTTGGTGTAGTGACTTTTGGTATAATGTTACTATAGAGTTATGTTTTTTTAGGTTGATACAGAAATGTCTAGGTCTGTAATGTGTGAGTGGCAGTGGGTTATTTGTTCTTTACAGACCAGTTATAACCTGTATCTTACAGGTTGCAAGCTTTACAACTTGGCAGATGCAAGCAATAAATAAATAAATACATAAAGCAAATTTGCAAATAGACTTAGTACGTGGGCACATGGATTTCTTTTCCATGTGGCTCATGTTCGTTTCGTTTGTGACACTTCGTGGTCCTTGTAACTCGCTTCTCCGGAGAGTACTGTATCCAGCCTCCCGGCTACTTGTCATCTTCATGGTTTTACTAGTCTCAGCTAGGATTTTCTTTCTCTCTCTTTCTCATGGCGATTCTGTCTCTACTTGTTAAAGTATAGAAACATAAGTAATTGCTCTTACTGTTTGTTTTATGTAGTCTCTTTGTGCATGTGTTTTGCTTTGCCCAGAAGTTTTGGAAAGAAATAGACTTGTTTTCATTAGTTATTCAATAGGTGGGTAATTTTGTTGTGCATTTATTTCCCTTTTTAAAATTATTTTTCAAGACAGGTTTCTCTGTGTAATAGCCCTGGCTGTCCTGGAACTCACTCTGTAGACCAGGTTGGCCTCGAACTCAGAGAGATCTACCTTGCCTCAGCTTCTCCTGTGCTGGGATTCAAAGAATGCTCCACTATACCCAGATTTGTTATGAATTTCTTTATTTCCTTTTTTTTTAAAGTTGAAGAGTATCTTTTAACTTTCTTATGATTGCTTTAGGATAAAATAGATGTTTCTAAAATCTTATGCTTTAGGGAGCTGGGAGTTGACTTAGGGTTTTAAGCCCCATATTGCTCTTTCAGAGGACCCAAGTTCAGTTTCCAGCACCCATGTCAGGTGGCTCCCAATCATCTGTAACTCCAGCTCCAGGGATCTCCTTCTGGCCTCTGAAGACACTGCACGCGCATGCACAAAGACCACACTCAGGCAAATGTGCATATGTATAACTTGAAAAAAGTAAAAACAAATCTTTAAAATAAATAAAATCTTTATGCATTAGAAACTTTTTGTTGTGAAGTTTATAGGTGGTGTTGGCAATGGAAGATGTGTGCAGTTTAAATGTGAGTCTATATCATCTGTAACTGCATGACTGCATTCGTTAAAGCACTTCCTGTCAGAGCTTTTTATTTTGAAAGAGGAATGCTTAAAATTTCCTAAGTAATTATATTTTAGAGAAAAATTATTTTTATTTTATGTGTATTAGTAAACACTGTCTGTCTGTCCACTGTGTGTGCATCTGGTGCCCAAGGATGCCAGAAGAGGGCGCCAGATCCCCTGGTACTGGTGTTGCAGTTTTTTTTTTTTTTAAGATTTATTTATTTAGTTTACAGTATTCTGCCTGCAGGCCAGAAGAGGGCACCAGATTTCATTACAGATGGTTGTGAGCCACTATGTGGTTGCTGGGAATTGGACTCAGGACCTCTAGAAGAAAAAACAGTGCTCTTAACCCTCTGAGCCATCTCTCCAGCCCCCAGTGTTACAGTTCTGAGTCACCACATGGGTGCTGGGAACCAAGCCCCACTCCTCTGCAAGAACTGCCAGGGCTCTTAACCACTGATCCATCTCCCCAGGTTCCTATTTTAAGGGTTCTCTTGGATTTTTCCATGTCTGCTTTCCCTATTTAGTTGCCATTTCTGGTGCCCATGGCTGTGGGAGGTTCTTACTTATTCTTTAACATTTAAGAATACCTATTGCTACTTTCCTGTGTCTACCCCGCTCTACCCCATCTCATTTGCATTTCCTTGTTATCTCCACCTTAGCCCTTGTTCTCAATTTTTAAAATCATTTGGGTTAAAGGATGTGCCTGAATTTTGACTTTTAAATTCGCTGCTGCCTGATTTGGTAGGCTTGCTTTCTTCAGTGGCATTTCCTGCAGACAGAGACATACATGCCTGTGCATCTTACACATCTTACACATCTTGCGGATGCCATCCAGCCACCCTGATGTGATGCTGGTGTCTTTGGGACAGGCTTATGAGCTGTGGAATCTAAAGGATTCCAGCATAGCTTCCAATATCATGCCAGGTTGCTCCCCCCCACCCCCCGCCAACAAGTAAACTTCTCTGTAAGCTTTCATGTTTTCACTAACACAGTTCAGGAATTTTACCAGGATGTGCTTATGGGGAATGGGTCCAGATTCCCTGCGAGAGGCAATGGACTTGCTTCAGATGGGGATGTAGTAGCCTTAGAACACTTCATGCCCCATATGGTGCTCTGGCCTGTGGCTGGTCCCTGACAGGGTGGCTGGGTTGGGAGGTCTCAGAAGTGTCTGTGTGTGCATGATGGGGTTGGTGCTATGCTCTGAGGGGCCAGGGTCTTAGTTCCTCTTTGAAAATCTTAGAGTAAGAGCATATACTTCCCTGCGCTTTCTGATCCTCTTCTGGGTCCAGGTGTGCCTACAGTGCAAAGAATAGCAACAGTATTAAAGGTTATGGCAATTCAAGGGCTTTCTGGGGGTTACGCTAGCTTCACAATCATATCATATACATTCAGCCAGTGAATTAAAGGTTAGTTAAAGGTCATGCACCCAAGACCCCCACATCTAATGCACAGCAAGCCCAGGATGTTGGTGCATTTTCCTGGAAGCCTGTCCTGACCACCCTTTTAGAATAAAATGGTCCCCGCTTCTAGTACATAATGGAAAAGATAACTTAGATTTTCCCTGGGCCACACTTGGGACTCCAGAGATGACCATCTATCCATGCAGACAAAGGGTACATGTGTGCAGCCATCCTTCTCAGTCTTTCCCATTAGAAATGCACCCTTGGCCTAAAGCCACAGAATATACACAGGCACCCGGTGATAGGCCACCAGAAGCCTCTTGCTAGTATTCAGACTTAACCAGGATCTTTGTCACAGAATATGTTTCATGTTTTCCTAGAATCTTTCACTGGCCTCTATCCAGGGTGACCATTCTAAAACTGAAATACAACTCAGTAGTCCCCTTCTTAAGGCACCCCATAGGCTCGCCATTGTATTTCTTTCTTTCTTTTTTTTTTAATCCATACATTTTTATTTGCAAATGTTCATTGCAATGAGTCATTGGTCTTGTCTGAGGCCTCTGACTTCTGTTATACTATCAATACTGGTCCTCACTGGGACTCCTCTTGGATGTCCCATTGCTGCCCTGTCTCGTGGAGATCCTGTGACATTGGATCTGCAGGACTGACCCCTTCACATGCTCCAGCAGTTCATAGATGGGGTGGTTAGGGTGGGCCAACTCAGAGCCCAATCTGGACCTCAGTGGTAGCTGAATTGGTCAGTTCACCAGCTTTCCCATATTCTCACTACCAGGGTGAACTCTCCAGCACTGCCCCGACTAGCTCACCTGGTAGCAAGGTTGCCATTATATTTCAAGCTGACTTAAATTGTGGAAAAATCAATTGAGACTTTTGCCAAAAGTTGGATAATAGAAAGTGAGTGTTTGCCTTCCAACACAACTAGAAACCTGGGCATTGTAAGAATTTGCAGCATTAAGACAGCGAACAACAGGCAACATGAGACAGTGAGGAGAGACAAGAGAGTTAAGTCCTGTGACTGCCCCAGGTCGCAGCAGGTCCATCCTTCCAGGATAATAGGAGTGGGCCATGTAGGGGAAACTGGACAGCGACAGGAGATGTTTCTACAGACTGCAGCAGAGTGTTGGAAAGCCCCTCAGCTCAGTGCTGATCAACCATTGTGGGGAAGGAAGGGACATAGTGATAGAAATGGTAGATCAGAACTGGGTGGTGGTGGTACATGCCTTTAATCCAGCACTTGCAGGGCAGAAGGAGGTGGATCTCTGTGAGTTCAAGGCCAGTCTGATCTACAGAGCTAGTTCTAGGACAGTCAGGGCTACTCAGAGAAACACTATTTTGAAAAACAAAAACAAAAAAGAAATAGTAGATCAGGAAAAGACTATATCTACATTCAGGAGAGGTAGTCTCATGTAGCCGAGGCTGGTCTTGATGTATATAGAGGAGAATGACCTTGAATTCCTGACCTTCCTACCTCCACCTCCTAAGTGCTGGGATTACAGGTGTGTGACGTCATGCTTGGTTCTATGTGATGGTGCTGGGGACTGAATTTAAGACTTTGTGCATGTCTCTACTGGTTGAGCAGCATCCCCAGTCTAGAAATATCTATTTAAATATACCATTATGCTCACCAAGGCATGAGCATGTTAGGGGAGACACAGAAGACTCAAAGTGCTCCGGATTGAACTTCTAGAGATGAAAATATCAGTGGTTGAAATGAAAAATATATGAAATTAACAGAAGATTGGGCATTGCAGAAGTAAGGACTAGAACCTTGGGGGGCATAGCCACAGAGATTATACAAAATAACTCATGGAAAGAGAAGGACAAAACTAGTGAGCCAAGGATCTGTATGTGTGATTGGGGTATCTGAAAGACAGAGAAAGAGTGGGTACTAAATTAAAGAAATAATGGCTAAAATGTTGCAATTTTGTTATAAACTAGTAACCAAGAATGCCTATAGACCTCACACTCAAGTGTAAGAATTATGAAGCGAATGCTGCCGGGCTCAGCACTGGGAAACCGGGCAGAGGAAGATCTTTAAAGAATGCCTAGGAATGAGTCCAGCTTCAGGGGGCAACAGTTTCTAGCCTCCGCTGGCAACCAGGAGTTCAGTGCAGTGGGGGGAGGCTGATGGAGACTTGGGAGAAGAAAGACCTGCAGCCAGGAGTACACAAAAGTGAAATAAAGACCTCTTCAAATATGCAGAAGCTGCAAGAATTTACGTTTTCTTCAGATCTATTAAAAGTTTCCAGGAAAGGAAAATGACTCCAGTCAGAATTCTGGACTTATACAAAGGAATGAACTCTTGGAATGCAGGAGAATGCATGCCTTGTTTAAAGGTATTAAGAACAGAATAGAACAAAACAAAACCAAACCAAAAAACAAAGCCCCAAATCCCAACGATGCATTATTGTGGGTTTGCAAGGCACAGAGAACGCTGGTGCTGGCAGACAACGTGGAGGCAGTGGGGGCAGGACTTAGAAATGCGTTCTTGTAGGTTCCTTTATGCTGGCAGGAAGAGAACATGGCTGTGAGAAGTCAGGCGCATGTTCAGGCAAGACTCCGTCACTACCACAGAGCAAGGTTATAGTTGACAAACCAAGAAAGATGGAACAGGAACAAAATCACCCATGGGGCACGCATAAAGGGAGCAGGAATGGACAGAATCCTTTAGAAACAAATACCAGAATAGCGGTTTGCAAACCCAGCCACAGCAGCAGTACTAGTGTGTTCATTTAATTTGACAATTCTTACAGCTCCGTTGAGGCATAACTAACAGATACTTTTGCTCATATTTAAAGTGGGTATGTTGATTTGATGTACAATGAGTTGAGATATGATAACAAAGTCATGTTAATGCACCCAAAACCATGGTTACATTCCTTGTCTACCTCTTGTAGCAAATCTGAAGTATTTAATACTCTATTATTTGCTACAGTGTAGCAACTTCAACTGTGTAATGCAGGGCTAACTACACTCACCATGAATACATTGTATTAGATCCCAAGGGTAGGGAAACAGAGGTCTTTGTGCTCACACAAGCATTAGGGGAACCTGGAATTGCCAAGCACTGAGGATCGTTCCTTCAATGGAAGAAATGCGAGACCTGTTATCCACCCAGAAGGCTGAAGGACTGCTTTCTAGCCTGTACCTTTGTGATATCTCTGTGGTTGGAGACTTTTCCGGCACCGGATCCTCTCCCCAGACCCTTATCCTAATTTTCAGTCAATCTATAGAACCTATCTTTATTGGACCTTACAGAGAGTGTTCATGCAATCACGTCTGATCTGTGTTTAGCTTACTTTGTTCCTTAAGGAGATTTACGTGTGCTTTGTTGTACATGTGGGACTGAGTTAATTTTCAGGAGAATAGTTTTCACCAAATTGTGCTGTGCTTAAGTATGCCTAAAATAAACCCTCGGGGTCAGACTCCTGAAGTTTGAAGCAACACTGGCTACTGAGTTGTGTTGAACCAAACTGCCTTCTTGCCTCCATCGGCTTGCAACCCAGGAAGGTCTCAAAGACCCTGGCACCCAAAATCTTTATCTTGTACTGAACATGTATACCTTTGACATGAATGTACCCTTTTTGCCACTCCAGGCCCTTGGCAGGCACCATTCTCCTGTTTCTTGAAGCTCAAGCATTTAGATCCGTACAGACATAGGCTCACACCATGTTTGTCTTTCTCCAGCCTTTCACTCAGCTCAAAGCCTTCTCAAGCCATTCGCATTGTTAATGACAGAAGTTACTTCTTTCTCGTGCCTGACTAGCATTCCATTGCAGTACACATCGGATTGCCTGTTTCTAGTATTTTTATTTATTTATTTATTAATTTTTGTGTGTATGAATGTTTTGCCTGCACCTATATCTGTTTGCCACGTGTGTGACAAACATTGTGGAGGTCAGAAGAGGGCATCGGATGCCCTGGAATTGGAGTTACAGATGGTTGTGAGCCACCATGTGGATGCTGGGAATTGAACCTTGATCCTCTGCAAGAGTAGCCCGTGCTCTTAACCACTAAACCATCTCTCCAGCCCCCACATCTGACTTTCTTATCCATACACCGTCCAGTGCACACTTAGGCTGTTCCCACTTCTTGGCTGCTGTGGCTAGTGCTGCCTTGAAGGCGCGATGCCTGGCTGTGTATCATGAGTGGGGTAGGTGGACCAGAGAGCAATTTGCTTTTTTAATTTTTGAAAGGTAGTTTCATGTTTTCCAAAATTCTCTGCCAACTTACAGTCTCACCAACAGCAAGAAGTTCTCTTCTCTCCACACCCTTGCTATACTTGTTTTACTTGTCCTTTGATACTGGCCATTCTGTGAAGTTATGAGGTGGTATTCCCTGTGACTTTGGGTACTATATTATTTAAGGCTCTCTAGGGGAACAGAACTTATAGATTGAATCTCTCCATATATATATTACATACAACACCATGTATATCATATATAATATATTTTATTATATGTATTATATCTCTCCCTATAATATATATTTTATAAATAAAATTTATTCTAAATATATGCATATTTACATATATAACATATAATATACAGATACTTATATATTAGAATATATAGATACATGTAATATACAGATTATATATTATATACTGAAGCACAGGTATATTGCACATATAAAGGGGATTTATTATAATGACTTACAGGCTGTGATCTAGCTAATTCAACAGTGGCTGTCTATCAACAGAAGTTCCAAAAATCCAGTAGTTGTTCAGTCTATGAGGCTGGATATCTCAGCTTGTCTTCAATATACTTAATCCTTGAAAAGTAGGTTCTAGAGCCAATGAAGGAATGGACTTGCTAGCAAGAGTGAGAGTAAACAGGCAAAGGTCAAAAGCTTCCTTCTTCCATGTTCTTTACATAGGCTGCTAGAGAAGGCGTGGACCAGGCTAGTTGGATTGTTCCATCTCAAAAGATCTGGATTAAAGGTGGATCTTCCTACCTCAGAAGATCCAGATTAGAAGTGAGTCTTCCTAATTCAAGTGCCTTAATTAAGAAAAAATCCCTCACAGGTATGTCCAGCCATTTGAGTTTTTAGCTAATTCCAGATGTAGACAAGTTGACAACGGAGAGTAGCCATCCCAGCTCCTGGGAGGTGGCTATGTGGATCCTGGTGACTGATGGTTCTGAGCCTGCACTCCCAAGCTTGATGTGTGTCTTTGCGTCTCCTTTAGAAAACATTGTTTGCTAGTTATTCACCCATGTTTGAAAACATTTGGCTTTTGCTATTGTCTATGAGTTCGCTGTATGCTCGGATGTTGTATTATTCAGTTTTTCTGCCACTGTAAATAGTTGAGAAAATTAACTTGATGGAGAAAAGGCTTATTTTTGATGCACAGCTTCAGTCTGTGGTCAGCTATCTTCACTGTTTCTGGGTCTGTGATGACGCAGGGCATCATGGCAGAGGGAATGGTTGAATGAGCCATTCATCTTATAGTAGCCACAAAGCAGAATGGGTTAGAGAGACCTTGGAGAGCAGGGACACTTTTCCAATACATGCCCAAATGGCCTACATCATACAGGAGCCTGTAGAGACCACTTCATCTCCAAACCACAGCAGATATTAACCCTTCCTTGGCAGGCAGGTTGCTAACGCTCCCTCCCTCCTGAGGTTTACTTTTGTAATTTGGTTTGCTGCACAGATGTCATTTATTTTTACATGAGTCTTTGATTGATATTTTGCATTTATTATCTTATGTGTGTGTGTGTGTGTGCGCGCGCGTGTGATATCGAAAATCAATTGCCAAGACCAATGTTATTGAGTTTCCCCTTGTGTTTAATTAGAGAAGTTTGGTAAGTTTCTGGTCTTACACCTCAATCTTCAACCTACTTCAGAGTTTTTTGTCTTTGTTTTGAGTGGCATAGGGTACATTTCTTTGTGTATATTTATTCATTTCTCCAATACCACTCATTGCACAGACTATTTTTTGTCTTTTTTCTGTTCTTGGTACCCTTGTCAAATGCTTATTAACTCTATGTGTGGGATTATTTGTTCTGTTGTTTGGCTCTATCTGTTTTTAACTTGGTCTCACACTGCTTCGATTACTACAGCTTTAGAGAATAGTTTGAAATCGGGACATCTGATGCCTCTGACTTTCCATCTTCTTTCTTAAGGATGCTTTGACTATGTGGGGCTTTTTTCATTTAAGTTTAGAATTTTCTTACAATTTTTGTGAAAATGCAATAGGAATTTTGACAGATCTTATATTGATTTTGTAGATTGCTTTTGATAATATAGAATAATTTTGATAATATAGAAAATCTGAGAGTATTTTTCCAATCTGTGAACACAAGGGTCCTTTTCATTCATTCATGGGTTTATCACTGTCTTATGGTTTTCAGTGTGCCTATCTCTTACCTTCTAAATATTTTATTGTTTAGATGCCACTATAAATCTTAGTTTTAAAATTTTCCGTTTCAAGGTCTGGAGATGGCTTAGTAGGTACGAGTTCTTCCTGCTCTTACGGTTTGGTTTCCAGCACCTGCAACGAGGGGCTCACAACTGCCTATAGCATCAGCTCCAGGGGTCTAACGCCCTCTTCTGGCCTCCCTGGGCAAGGCATACATGCGCGCGTGCACACGTGCACACACATAAATGAAAATAAAATCATAAAAATTTCCTTTTTTGCATTTATCAAGAAATACAGTATCATATTAAGCAATATAAGCCAGACTGACAAAAACAATGCTGTTTTCTCTCATGAGGATACTAAATTTTATGTATGTGTGTATGTGTATACACAAATTCATTTATGTTTAAGCATGAATGAAAGTATATAGGGGGCTTTCTGGGAAAAGAAAGACTAGCAAGGAAAGGATACAGAGGGTGGATGTGGTCAAAATACATGATACAGTTGAAAATGTGTTTATGAAACCCATTGCTGTGGGTGATGAGCACATGCCAGTAAAACAGAAATAGTCAATTCTAATTTGTTTAATTTTAATTTGTTCCTTAATTATGTTGGTTTTTGTTTGTTTTTGAAATCTTTTTTACAGCTTTATGAGCATGGTATTTAAAAAGAGATGATTTTATTTCTTCCTTTCTGATTTCAGTCTCTTGTATTTCTTTTTCTTGCTTAATTGCTCTGGCCAGGGTGTCCAGTAGCACGGTGAACAGAGATGGTGAGTGGGCACCCTTGCTTTGTTCCTGGTCTTGAAATCTTTCAGCTTTTCACAGAGAGTGCGATTTTAGCTGTGGGCTTGTCAGGTGTGGTCTTTACTCTGTTGAGATGACATTCTTAGGATTTATTAAGCATGTATCATAAAATGATGCGGAATTCTGACAAAAAAAATTGACCTGATTCCTATTCTTCCTTCTGCTAGTGTGTGGACTTCAGTGTGCTGACCATCTTTCCATGTTGGGGGTGACTTGTGCTTGGTCATTGTGCACAGTTCATTCTTGTGAGGTGTTAAACCTAGGTTGAACCATGGGCATTGGCCTGTGAGATTCTTTTTCCCCGTTGCTCTTTTTACCTGGCTTTGGTGTCAGGGAATAAAGGCCTTGTAAAATGGGCTTTGGAATATTCTCTGCTCTTCAATGTCTTAGAATAGCTTGAGAAGGATCTGCATTGATTCTCATTTCAACTTTTGATACGCTCTCCATGAAAGATCAGGCCCTGGGTCTCTGACAGGTTTCGATTATTGATCCCATCTCCTTGCTCTTGTTCTGATTCATCATGATTCAGTTTTGTCAGGTTTTGTGCTTCTAGAAATGTCTTTATTTCAGACAGTAACCTATTGCTACGGGGCCATTTATAACTATTGCTTATATCCTTTGCTCTTCCGTGGCATCTGCAATGTAGACGGTAGACTTTTATTATAGATCCTCCTTTTCTGAGAGTCTAGCTAGAGATTCATCAATTGTTCATGCCTTTGAAAAATCAGCTGTTAGTTTCATTGATTTCATTGTCTAAGAATCTATATAGCAATAATTATCTTTATTATTTACTTTGCTCTATTAACTTGGGCTTTTTTTTTTTTTTTCCCATTTACTTGCGGTTTGTCTTTCGGTAGTGTGGTACCTGTAGTGAGCACGGTTTCAGCTTTGGCATTTTGTGCCTCCATTCTCACGTGTCTCCGGATCCGTACCATGTGCTTTTGGACTTCTTCTGTGACATCCTGGATGTTCAGAAGAGCACTGTTTAGTTTACCGTTTTCCTTTGATTCTGGTTAGATGCAGAGAAGATCCTACCATGAATCCGAAGCCCAGTGCTTTGTCCTGGAGCATCTTTGTTGTGCCCGAGAAGTGTGCGTAGCTCCTGCTGGCAGAGAGACGGGGTGCTCTGTATGCATCTATTAGGTCCATTGGTCTTGTGTTTTCCAATCTGCTGTTTCCCAATTGATTTTCTGTCTAGATGATGTATCATTTTACCCCTCTTTAGGTTATTAAGTCCCCCACTATTATTGCCTTGCTATTTATTTCTGCTTTCAGTGCTGTTAACATTTATTTTATCTATTCCAGCAATCCAGCATTGGATGGATAGATATTTACAGCTGTTAGGTCTTCTGACAAATTGACCTTTTCATTGTTATATAATAACCTCTGCGCTCTATTTCATCTGATGCCAGCACAGCTACCTCCTGCCTTTTCCATTACACAGAGTATCTTTCTTCCAGTCCTTTACTTTCAGCCTATGTGTGTTCTTAAAAGTTCAAATGAGTTTCTGTGGGTAGCATCACTGGATTTTTGAGTTATCTAGCCACTCTGTTTGGATTAGCAAATGCTAGAGTTTGCATGTGCTCCCCAAATTCACATATTGGAAATTTGATGCTCAATCGAGTGGTATTGGGAAGTGGGCTGTGCTGGAAGATGCTGGACTAATACTGTCAGGATGGCATGCAGTCACATAGTGAGTCCATATTCCACGCTTCCTCTCCTGCCCTTCACCTTCAGCTACTGTATGCTATAGCTCAAAAGCCTCCAGCAGGAGCCGCTGCTGGCATTCTTCCAAGTGAGGAAAATAACTCTTTCTTTACCTGGTGTCTGGTGCTGTTACTGCAACACAAAATGGACGAGGGTGACTTTCCTTTTATGTTTCAGGACAAGGACTTACTATTGCTGCTGTGTCTTTGATGGCTTGCATGTCCTCTGTTCCTTCCCTCCTGTCTTCCCTTGTGTGTTGATGACACCTGGCCATGGTGTGTCTTGACCCTTTTTTCTTAACATCTTGCATATATATTACAGGTTTTTCTTATCTCTTTTTTTCTTCCTTTCCTTCTTTTCTTTTCCTTCTTTCCTTCTTTCCTTCCTTCCTTCCTTTGTTCCTTCCTTCTTTCTTTTCTTTCTTCTTTTTTTTTCCCTTCAAGAGAGGGCTTCTCTGTATAACCTTGGCTGTCCTGGAACTTGCTTTGTAGACCAGGCTGGCCTCAAACTCAGAGATCCTCCTGTCTCTGCCCCCAAGTGCTCTCACAAAGAGGGAGAGAGAGAGAGAGAGGCAGAGGGAGAGAGACGGACAGAGACACAGAGAGACAAAGAGGAAGAGATAGAGACAGAGAGAGGCACAAAAGCCTTTCTGCCCCTTCAGAGGAACAGCAGGCAGAAATTCATAGTTTCATGGAAGCTTCCTGTGTAAATTACTTTTCTGTTCCTTTCAAGCTCTTTGCATAGACTTGAGGTTTAATGTAATTTGTCTTGGTATAGATGTTTTGTGACCTCGTGAATCAAAATTTTTCCTTCCCTGAATTTTGGAAGTTTTCATTCATTTTTTTTTTTGTCTCGAGACTTGGTGTTTTTATATAGTCTAAGCTGGCTGGAAAATCGCTATGTAGACCAGGCTGGCCTCTGACTCACAGAGATCTGTCTGCCCCTGCTTTCTGAGTGCTGGGATTAAAGGTGCTCACCACCATGCTTCGTTCATTTATTTCTTTTTCTTTATTGATATTTATTGAGCTCTACATTTTTTCTGCTCCCCTCCCTGCCTCTCCCCTCTACCCTTCAACCCTACCCCAATGTCCCTATGCTCCCAATTTACTCAGGAGATCTTGTCTTTTTATACTTTCCTATGTATATTAGGTCTATGTAAGTCTCTCTTAGTGTCCGTAT